>OX465584.1:28373468-28973468 GCA_950022655.1 Alentia gelatinosa | reverse complement strand
AAATGACGAACTTTATTATTGGTCTAAGCCTACACCGAATTACTGCCATTCATGACAGTGATGTGGTGTCTGGAACAAAATGTCTTACAGAAACAAATTTATTGCAATAGATTTGTTATTAATTAATTATGTAGGTGGGTAATAAATGCAATAAGGACTAGTTTTGCATACGAGTGACCGTAATCTCCTTGTAGTTGACGATGTAATATCCTCGCTAATCGCTCGGATATTACTACGCGTCAACTACTCGGAGATTACGGCCACTCGTACACGAAACCAGTCATTATTCTGTTTATTACCCACCTATTACGGAGACTCCATAGGAAATGTATAGGGCACCTGGAATTAGCTGCCCTGCAGGAGATTCCGGGATAATAGTCCTGTCCATTATCTCACCCCGGTATTTTTCTCCATAGGCTTAACATTAGGAACTCGTACTCCACGGCCGTGAAGTTCGTGTACCCAATACTCAATGGCTAATTTGGTGATTCATTTCATCAATAAATAATGTTATACGAGGTGAGATAAAATCAGAAACCCACTCGATGAAAATAACTTGGTCTGCACTCCACCTCGTTTTACCACAGAGTAATTCACTCAGCTTCGCTTCGTGAATTACTCTGCAGTCAAACTCGGTGGAGTACGGACCAAGCTATTTCCATCTCGTGGGTTTTCTTCTAATAATGCGGTTGAATCATCATGTACTTCGAGATAAGTTACTTGAATGTTCATTCAATGTTTATTATTTGGAATCAATCATAATTATCTCTTTTTCCATTAGAAATCACTGTCATAACACACTTAGCATGCTAAATTTACAGGTTAATGACGAACTATATTATTGATGTAAGACTACATCAAATTAATGCCATGGTGCTATGGTGTCTGGAACAGTGCTATGGTGTCTGGAACTAAATGGCTCACAGAAACTTTTTAATTGCAATAAATTTGTTATCAATCTTGTAGGTGGGTAATAAATACAATAACGACTGGTTTTGCATACGAGTGACCGTAATCTCCTTGTAGATGACGATGTAATATCCTCGCTAATCGCTCGGATATTACTACGCGTCAACTACTCGGAGATTACGGCCACTCGTACACAAAACCAGTCATTATTGTGTATGTATTGGCCTTGCAGGTAAGGCGACCGGCATTGTAACGACAGGTAGAATAAGTCATGCGACACCGGCGCCGCTGTACAGCCAAAGTCCAGACCGGATGTGGGAGGATGACAGCCTACTTCCTGCCCATATCAAGAAGCAAGGATGTCGAGATATTGCCTCCCAGATGATGGACAAGGTTGGCCGCAATTTCGACGTATGTAATTTTTCAAATACACTTAAATCCCCCCATTCCCCACCCCAACAAAAGAGACATTCCTTCCATCATATGCTTATGTAATCCCACCGAGACATGTATATACATCTTACCTGGTTAAGGAGAGTAGCAGACAATTACGCTTATGAATTTTGGAAATGATGAACAATATTCTTATAGGAACAGTTAATAAATATGCATCCAAAATGTGATATGGTAGATCTAGTACTACAATAAAGTAGTTATGGTGGCAACGTGGGAGTACCTATAGACCTATACTACCGACAAATAGGCTACATGCACTCTATTTGCTATACCAATTATTTTGAGTATACATTTATCATCAGTGTGAAATATACAATAATATAATTTGCTTACATATTAACCAAATACTAGCAGTTATCACACCATACTCCTCATCCGAAGCTGTAATGTAGCACTGAGTCCCTCTTGTCCAACTATGTCTTAGGTCCCCATCATACTAACCAGTATGAAGGTTTTTTTCACTTAAATGTCCAGGTTAACAACCCTGTTCTGATATATGCCTTAAAATCCATATTTTTTTATGAATATCCTCCTGTTTTTTTTTAATTATGATACGGATGGAAATCTCTCTATAGGTAGTGTTGGGTGGTGGCAGGAAGAACCAGCTTCCAAATAACCAAACAGATCCAGAGTACCCAACCCTGTACGGCAAACGGCGTGATGGCCGTAACCTCATCAAGGAGTGGATGACCCATAAACGAGCCAAGAGAGGCAATCGAGCAAAGTATGTCTGGAACAAGGAACAGTTTGAGAACGTCGACAGCACCAAGGTCAATTCTCTTCTAGGTAAGCTCCACAACACCCAGGCTTAAACCTCAGGGCTGGAACATCAAGGCTAGACTTTGTCAGTGTCTGTGGCTGCCACCGTATTTCTTTTATGGTAATTACATGGTAGCTAATAAATGTACCTCATGTATCGATCGCATGTGTTTACATTACAAAACAGAAGACAATTGGTTTATTGGACACTAATGATAATGCACAACTCACTACCGAAAATAGTTCTCCTTAGTCTCAATGTATACTAATGTTTGGGGTGTCATTATATATATATACGAATTGGTGTTTACAACAGCATTCTTGGGTTTTGTCGTTGGGCTGATCTAACCATAAATGGCGGTTGCTACAGCTATAGATTCCTCATCTTCTTGGTATTTACTTATTCTATGGACCATGATTCATTCTCAAAAAACATATTGATCTACTTAGTGGTGTTTTAACAGTGTATGCATGCTCGACCTTCGTACCTTAAAAGGTACCTTTTGTATTTGTGATTAGCACATGGAAACCATCACTGTATATATATTCATGTATTGGCGGTATTTCAGGGCTCTTCGAGTACAGTCACATGTTATTTGATGGGGACCGCGCTAAAGGCCTTGGCAACGAACCCAGTTTAGCTGAGATGGTCGAAAAGGCAGTCAAAATATTAAAGTCTAACCCAAAAGGATTCTTTCTGCTAGTAGAAGGTATGTCTTACACCCAGGTCTATGAAGAAGCATTCTGTAGTGGTTTCTTCCCTTTCTAAGAGAAATGTTAAGTGTTTGTACTTTAACGCCAACATTTGTATACTGAATCAGACATACTGTCTTCGTATGTCAACAATACGACATTGAGATATATCTGACCAATAATTTTAACAAGCCTGTTTTCGAATTATTACCATATACGATGTTACTGTAATCAATCCATACTCTAGTCAACATATTTAATCAAATATGACCTTTTCTGTAGTATCATAGCAAATTAAAATGTTGTTGGAGTGCAAACTTTGACTGCCATACTGCTGCATCTCAACATTACCGCGAATGTCATGAAGCTAGTTACATATCGACCTGTTTGCTTGTTTGATTCTGCATCCGCTCGACCATTGGGTGAGCTAGTTTGGTATTTCTTATTTAGGATGGTGCGCAGTTGGGTGTATCATATATACTTGTGTATAAGAATTGTTTTCCATCATGTAGTTCTCCCGCCTTCTTGTTGGGGCGTTTTGGTCTAAGATTTCGGGAAATGATTGCTTGTCCGACAGCGTATTATATATATTTGTTTTACATACTTATAGATGAATAGATACATTTCTGCATGTGGCTGTTGTTACTTTTAAAGCGTCACGCATTGACCATGGACACCACGAAAATACGGCGAGAAGGGCCCTGGAGGAGACGGTTGCTATGGAGATGGCTGTGCGGAGGGTGTTGACCCTACTTGGCACGGACAATACCCTCATCATCGTGACAGCCGATCACTCGCATCCACTTAACATTGGCTCCTACGCCACAAGAGGAAACCCAATCCTTGGTAAGCATATGATAAGTACGGCAATTGTTAGGATGTGTGGAACTCAAATTTCCTCTGTTTGTACATTTAAGGAATAATTTAATATTCAGTTGGAATCATCATTCACACCAGCCTTACCACAGACCTAGTATGGTTGCTGATACTTGATGGTGCGTTTACTTCTGATCACTTCCAAACAAGATTTTCATCCAGTATTAACTGCATTTCGATGATTCAACTGCTGATTAAGAGGTGTTTGTCTGCGTGTGTGCAT
Source organism: Alentia gelatinosa (assembly GCA_950022655.1). Classification (NCBI taxonomy): domain Eukaryota; kingdom Metazoa; phylum Annelida; class Polychaeta; order Phyllodocida; family Polynoidae; genus Alentia; species Alentia gelatinosa. Next base: position 28,969,552 of record OX465584.1, on the reverse strand, counting down.
GTTTTTATATGCACATATATGTATTATCTACCTAAAGGATGTGCTCCATATTGCCGAACTGCTGTCCGATGTTTACCTGAAGTACATCGGACTTGGACTCGCTGTATTTCGGACCAATAAATACATCCGTTTTCCACCGTGCATGTTGCTCCACTGCTCCTCCATCGGTGGGACATCAGTCTGGTGTGGGTTCGATTACGACTATGGGTGCTACTCCATTGGCGTTAGATATTCCTGGCAATGACCGTGTTACACCTTTGGTCTGGTACACCATCGTTGAGTAAAATCCATCGTTGACGGAACACCGCAAAAGCAAGAAGTAGGAACAAATATCTACTATATACCCATGCCGTATTTACTGTAAATACGTACCGTTTTGACATATAACGTAAAAATACTGTACGGACCACTGGTCCGTAGACTAAAATACGGACCACCTTGCCAAACACGTTTATTAACATATCGGTTGTTAAAAAATTAAATTGATGATATATTTTTTTACGTTTTGGGTATATAGTAAATATATAACGTCCAACCATGCTTGTACAAGTCATAAATGCCTCGTTCCGTACAAACTGTAAATTACCACTTCGTTCTGCGACTTGTACAGCATGGTCAGGACATTCTATATAATTAATAGTTAACATCTCACAAAAGTCTCACATCAGTTTTACAACAGTCTCACAACAGACTCACAACAGTCTTACACCAGTCTCACAACAGTCTCACCACTGTCGTACAACAATCTCACAATGGTCTCACAGCAGTCTCACAACAGTCTGATGTCCAACAATCATAGAAGAGTCTCACAAAAGTCTCAGAACAGTCTCCTGAAAGTCTCACAACAATCTCGCAACAGTCTCAGAACTTAGTAGGGTCGCACTTTCAAGCTTCATTCCGCCGCCACTACCAAAATGTTATGTTCAAGCCCTCCCCTTCCCTCTGACCCCACCACCACTCTGTGTCCTATACCCATGCCAGACTGAAGCACACAATATGACACAGAGTGTATAACAAACACCCAACTCGATGTACCTGAGTGCAGGAGCTATAAAGCCTTGCGTGTAGAAAATGTGATGCACATACATGCAACACAGCCAGAACCACGAAGTAAAACATAAACCCTATTGGGGTATCCCATAATTCAGTCTGTTTACAGGGTCCGGTGTTCGCTGGTTGCCGTCGTTGCATGGTGATAGACCCTTGACCCATAATCCGTAATTATTGCAGTTTAACGGTTTTTTATAAATCTTCAAATTGAAAATCTGAATAGATTTGTCAAGCGTTCTCTATCCACTGGGCCAGCAGAGTTTTGGTTAACGCACCGTAGTCTCCGTGAAATATTCCCTTATTCTACAACCTTGCGTAAAGCACCGGCAAGAAGAGTGAAAGAGCAGCTGCAGCATACATGTAGGGAATCCCCAAACACTCTCAGCTAATGCCGAGCTGGAACGCATCGTGGTGGCCTGTCCACTCGCCCAGCACAGGTTTGGCTCTCGCACCGTAGTCTCTATGAAATGTCCCCTTATTCTACAACCTTGTGTAAAGCATAAGAGGGAGAATGAACGAATTTGGTAAGAGCCGAGTGTGTGGCGATTCCCCGCATGCTGCTCTCTTAATTCTGCGCTATAAAAACAGGTTGATATTGGACATGCAACCGTTGCTGGGTGTATATGGAAAGATAGATTATATATGTTCAGATATTATTTTCTCTAATGTACCCATGGCGCGCTCTCTGACGCACAATTACGTTGAATTCAATGCCCATCGGGGTGCATCGAGGGGGTTTAAATTCTACATCGGCATTGGTGGGTTCCAGCCCATAATTTCCTTCTCAATCTCTACCCACCAGCCTTATGACCGCCCAGATATACCAATATGATTATGATCATTATATCAGATGGATAGGATTGTCATTCTCAGGATTCACAGCTGCTACATCCTTCTAGGACAGGAATCGTACTGCATACTTGATGGGTGCAAGTGGATAATGATTTCAGTGAACGTGACAATTCCCCGTTATCGTGAGATGTCTACCCGTTTACTCAGTCCTCATGTCATATATGTAACTGAATGTTGTAGGATTGACGGATTTCTCTGATGACATTAGCCAGGACGGCTTGTCGGATGTGGATTTTATGCCGTATACCACTCTCAGTTACGCCAATGGACCCGGGTATTCTCCAAGGGTCAACATTACCGGTGTGGACACAGGTAAGGCCAACAATGCAGGGATTTTCTCTGTAGCTATGATGAATTTTTAGTTCCATGTTATCATACCAGCATACACACACCAGACGAAGTCAATGGGGCACACATTCTGGTTGTACATGATACTCATCTTTGTCGTAGTCGTTAGTCTAAAAATAATACCTGTATTTTACCCACTTTCTTATACTACTCATTCGTAACCTGGCATTTATAATAACGTCATTCATGCGCCAAACATACCGGCAATGTACTTTTCACTCCAATGTCAAGAGTGACAACGTCTTTTATTTCTTTATTTTTTAGCCCTTTATCTTTTAGCCTCAATTATCACTATTAACAGTTCTGCCGGTGAAAGATAAGCAAGCATACATTAGTTTCATTGTCACAGTGAAAGAGGCGGTCGATGGGGAGATATTTACGGGAACTGATGATGGGGAGATGATGTCAACAACTCAAACCAGCACCATCTATCTCATGGAACACTTGAAGTAGATTTAGGCAATAGTCTTTTCTTGATGAGTAGGCCAACCTCACGTTTGAGAGCTGTTTTTGGAATCTGCCTTCTGTACGCTTGCCTTTCCATATATAAGAGAATTTTATGATGTAACTACTCGATGGCAAATGGTCATACAAAGTGTTTCTGACGCGCCATCTTGAGATATAATGTAGAATTATCGGTTTCCTTTGTGACAACATTCGTACATACTCTGGGCTTTATCCTACCCCTAATATAAAATCCCATAGGCTTAATATTGAGTTTCCATATGCCACGCTGATTGGCATACAGAGTTGTATATGCCACTAGTGGCATACAGATAAAATCAAAACCTGATTCATTTTAATCTTGGCCAGCGTCCTGGGGTTTTGGCTCCGGACTTCACTCGGCTTCACCTCATAAAGTCACTATGCCAAACTCCAGTCGTGGCATATGGTGGCCAAGATTAAAACTCATCCAGTTTTACGATAATATTCGACATACAGGTACCGCCATTTTCTGAATCTGTTTGGGTATTATAGCAAGATATTGGCCGTCACTCAGCTTAACAGCCAGAGGATTCTTACCCCTACATTTTACTATGAGTCACGAGGTCATCGCTACTTAAGCAGGCGCGAATCCTGGGGGTTGTGTGCAGGAATTTAACCATTGTATTAAGCCTTACTGTCCGATATTCTTTTTCAGAATTGTTTCAAACAAGTTGAATGCAAAATTACCTTCGTGACAATACACTTCTGATATTACTTAGTTCATAATCTTATGAGCATTGCCAACAGCATAAAATGAATAGTTAGTCTACCTACAGATAAAGTGAATTATGGTCTATCTATGATGAATAAACATATATCCATCTAAATGCAGTGCAAGGGTGATATACACCGCCTGGTTTAAAAATATTAAAGTATGTGCTTTTTCTATTAAAATCGTCAAAAATGAAATTAAAACTACCTTTTATTGATTGATAGAATGGGTCATCTTTTCTTTTCGATAAAGAAAAAATATTGAAAGTACTACATGAAATAATTATGTGGTGATACGTAAATTTCCGATGAAAATGATAAATACTGTTTACACTTATGCATACATTAGTGATGTTATCTGCCATTTCCTACAGAGAGCCGCCATTACAGTCAGATTACAGCTGTCCCAGCACAGATCGTTTCACATGACGGCACCGATGTGCCTCTCTACGCCGCCGGTCCAATGGCCCACCTTTTCCACTCCACCCATGAGCAACACTACATATTCCATGTCATGGCATACGCAGGCTGCCTCGGCGAGACACCACACCCACACTGCCTGAACGTTCACGTACCCAGGGCGCAGGACACGTGCGTCACCTCCTGTCAGCTGACCTCCAGTGCAAGACCAAAGGGCGATCTCAACGATCATATTCAAATTCTGTATTTAGGATTTTTAACGGTGCAATTTGTGATGCTTCATTATATATAATATTTTTGTATTTCTTTATTGTTATCCTTAAGGTAGTACGATATCCTTTTTGTTTGTTACAGAGTACAGTTGGTAATAGGAAACAATAAAGGGGGCTTAAGTTTCAACTATAAGAATTTGATTTTTATGACCTAGCCCTATCTAGGTAGCAGTAGTACAATAAATCGTGGTTGAGTTTTCTAAACAAAATCACTATGGATATATTTTAATACATTTATAGTTATTGATACTGTCTTATAACATAAAAGCAATACCAGTTATACATGACCTTGAGTATTAATTACAGTTTGGTACCCAAGTTGACCATCATATATTCTGTGAGGGATACCTTACAACATCAATAGACTGTTTTATAGTTTTAACTTTCTAATAATTTAAAATATTTGCACTCAATTCCAAGTCACCCGTGTTGCAAAGTATTTGATAACGAATGGTATCTATAGATAGTTAGGTAGATAATCAAACTAGTTCAAACCCATTTTCTTAGAAATATAAATGTCGCCAACAATTGCAGGGGAAAAACATGTCTCAGGAAAATGGAACCCTATAATCTAGACGAAGAAATTGTGTTCAAGTACAGAATCTCAGCAGAATTTGTCTCGGACAAACACCCTGTGAGTTTCATGAATCCCATCGTGTAAAACCCACTCAATGTTTTCTGCAAGAGAATAACACTTCTCGTTGCTAGTGGGGATTTATTTTTCGGCAGGCGTCATAGGGTCTGATGTATGGAACATCATTAAGTACAATGAAAATAGACGTTGCATTATGCATTCTGCACCTTCACCCACAGACGTGGAAGAACGACGATGTATAATCGAATGTCTTGTGAATAAACCAAATAAAAAAAATTATGAGGCACTGTGCATGATTCAATAAGCATCACCTTGATTGGATCCTTAAGCCTGGCCCCCACTTACCACGATGCCCTACGACATACTGTAGAACCCCGCCTAACGGACACCCCGCGTATGCGGCCACCCCGCGTATGCGGACACCCCGCGTTAACGGACACCTTTGGTCGGAACGGTTCTCTATATTAGATGTTTATTTAACCCCGTGTAAGCGGACACCCCGCGTAAGCAGTCACTGTGGCCCGGAACGGAGGGTGTCCGCTTACGCGAGGTTCTACTGTACTTCCCAATAGCTACGATTTGAAGTGCCCAAATCGCGACCTATCGGGAGGTCCCCAATACGTTCAAATCGTGGACATGGTTTGAAATCGTAGAGCGTAGAAACGCCTTTGCTCGGACCAAAACCATAAACCATGGTCACGATTGGCTCACGATTCCATCGGTGATTCACTGTAGATCTCAGGCATGATTTTACTATTGATATATACTATAATGTGGGAAACATTAAATGAATCCGAATAATTTTCTACAGCTATTTACAATATATTATGATATTGTTTTGAAACATTAAAACAATCAAATTAAACCATATAACAATGGTAGAATAATAATTCCGATATGAAACTATTATTTTCAGACACTTATACTTAATCAAATAATATCATATTTACAGCGATTATACATCTATATGCGCCCTACCTTATTCCAGAATTTTCCTGTTAAATCACCTTCAATAGGCTACGACAGTCTACGAAATTTCCAACACGATTATAATCGCGAACAATAATGCCGATCACCCCTCTCAACTTTGGGGCCTTGTACACTGACCGGAGTGAGACCAAAGAGAGCCGCGGGAGCCGAACCAGGGTGAGCAACGAGCAGCTGGTGTGGATTCATAGAATATAATTCAAGGACTTCAGATTCAATTAAGATATCAAGAATATCAGATTCATCATCGCCTGTATGTCCTCTACAATTTGAAGTGATACTTGTATGTCGAACGGGGGGGGGGGGGGATACATATCGTCGCTATTTGAACGGCCTACTCAGAATCGGGAACTGTGGGTGAAGTGCGTACAGCGACGGTCGGTCATTTAACCCATGCTAGTAATGCCCGACCCGATCATAATCGTGTCTCTGAAGTGCATACAGCGACATGATTCTAACCGACCCGATGGATCCGTCGGGCAAAGGTGTGATTAGGAATAATCTCACTCTCCAAGCAGAGATCCTGCGCTCTACTTCCTGCGGCTGCTTTTATCCTACCCCTAATAAAAAGCGCCATAGGCTTAACATGGGATTTCTTTATGTCACGGGTAGTGACATAAAGTGTTGTTTATGCCACTGCTTTCTGATACTGAAAAAATATGGAAACGGGGTAGGATAAAATCTAGACGCCACTCGTTTGAGTTTGAGCTTATTTATGCCACTCATTTTGTTGGCTCCTTAATGTCACTCGTCTTCGACTCGTGAAATTATGGAGCCTACAAAATGTGTGGCATAAATAAGCTCAGACTCAAACTCGTGACGTCTCTTGATAGTATCTCTGCACCAACCTGCCTGTTTGGGACAGAATCGGTCCCATCCGTCAGTCTTTTTAAATATCCTAAATTCTCAGGGATTTGGGGTTTATTTTATGTTCTTCTTGTTAATAGAGATGAACATATCTATTTGGTAAATAATATACACTAATTTCTGTTACTATGTATATAAAGCCAGATAGGATCTATGGGATTACTTTCTACAGTGAATAGCACCTTATGTGTTATTGGGTTTTGTTTTGTTTTGAGCTCACTTGAAGGGGCAGTCTAATCAACTGTGGATTCACATAATAAAGTGGTTTAGAACTCAAAACAAAACAGCAGGATTGTCTATTAGGCTCATTTAACAATTCCCACATATCACAACTCATAATATATGAGTTCTTTGAGTTTCAAAACTTTTGACAGTTGCCTTGTTTTGAATCTGAAATTTTAGCTGGTTCCCCTGTCCTTATTTAGATACCAGGGAACCAGCGTTGGGTTGAGGCAGAGATTATCAAGCGATGGTGCCGCGAAAGATCTGCTAGGAGAGTGGAATAATCTGTGTGTCGCTGTCTTATATGCTTAAGCGTCGTTGAGTGTGTAGGGAGAGGCCTTTAGGTCCCTGGAGGTCGAACCTCCATGGATGATATAATAAAGTGCAATAATCTTTGGATTGATATTAGAACACGGCTGTTGTAGCGACTAGTAATATATAATATATTCACTGGGAACTTCATTCAATATCTGTTATTTTGCAGTTGGTAGATATCTCTCTCCTTTTTACTCTGTAACAGCCATGTTATTGCAAGTATTTCTTAGTTATTCTGTTATTTTACAGTTCTCCGGTCTCTTTTAATACAAAGACCTCACATAAAGTAATGATGTAGCAAAATGTAGAATCTATTTTAGGCGTTACAATTTTGCGTTATTTTTGTTATGTGCCGCTTCTTGGTGGGATACCCCAGGGCTTAGATGCCAATGATATTATATTTTATACTATACATGATCATAGTAGTTGTTTTTTTTGTTCCGTCGTAATTAACCCGAAACACCACACTACGAAAAACTGAGTGAAGGGAGTGCCACTTAAGTTCGTTGATCAAATATGGTGTCACAGCATACTTATGCTATTTCAAAATTCGCATTAAACAATAGAATATTGTTGCTATTTCAAATACTACATACACACAACATATATTGTGTGAATAAATTCCTTAGAAATGACAGAAGATCTCAGTTTTTAAGTCACCTGATAAAGCGCCATTGATTAGCCCGAAACGTCGTGAACTTATGATACCAACCCACTTTGTACCCTTGGTTCCATCAATAATGTATTCTTTACAAAAAGAATTTTTGTGTCTGTTGTTGTTTTATTTGTGATTCATCGCCACCTTCTTGAACGTTTCTAGGTTAAAAGGTGACTCATGGCCTTTGGTCAGGAGTGGTCATTGCCCCCCCTGGTGACACACTTCACCACCAGCGCTCTCCTCGCGCCCCCTCTCGCTATCACCACGCACCGCGAACCGACCTGCGTGAGCGGTGCACTCACCTCAGCCTCACAATTCGCTCAGCTGTCCTACCGTACTGACGTACATTTTTCTACCCACCCACCCTCACCTTTTCTCTCCTACTCACTTCACTCGTAGGGCTATATTTTTATTATTATCTTATTACTCTTATGTAATAATACATAATAACTATACTTCATATGTTATTATCATTATAATTGACATACAACATATTCTTGTCAATTATCAAACTTCAATATTATTATTAATATTCATACGTACATTGTAGTACGCTTATTCATATAAATAAGACTTCATAAAATTAATAAAATTTTATTTAGCCCACTCCGGCTTTCATCTTTGTTCATCAGGGATAGGGGTAATGTACATTCTGTGATCATTTGGAGCATAAACAGAGGCAGACTTCCCAAAACTAAACGGTCGGTAATGACGGAGGTGTCAACAAAATATATTTCTGATTTGGCCTACCTTATGCTCTTAAGAACTTGATTTTATACTTTATCGGAGGTATGTTTTGAAGCATTTCTACAATGCAGTTAGTCTGCAATTGTGTTTTAGAAGGAGTGACTGAGTCGGAAACCGTCTCCATAAAACTAGATAGTTTTAACAAGTACAACTCGACAACTTCCCAAATTGGTTTTGGGGTGAACATGGGAATCAGTTTGATTGAGTAATTAGAATTTAATACTCACAGTTGTGCAGAGTAGTGTCTTACAAGATGGTGGAGTCAGGCAAAAGTGAAACCAAAACATAAAAGTGTAGGGATGTGAAACTACAGGCGTGGGGAGCTATGGCAAGCCAGAAATACAACAACTAATAGATGATAACAATGTATATATGTGTTATTATTACATCCCCCTTATCAAAGAAAAAAAAGACAGTCTTTGGAATTGTCTTTGTAGAGCTCAGCCTTTGTAAATATATGTGAGTACACTTTAATGTAGTCGAGCAGCGTTGTTTCACTTTTACGCAAGATGGCGCGAGTGCCGATCCCTGCTGTGCGGTGAAGCCGGCAGACCGGTGTATGCAAATACTACGGGGTCGCCCGCATTACGGAACTCAGTCAGTATATAAGACTGAGTCTGCAGCGGGTTGAAAGGACTTCTCACGGTGCCTCCCTGTAGAGTGAACGCCTGGAGCCTCACCATTTGGTAAAGTTGGTTTGGAACCTTTCAACGACGAAGAGACCAGAATCTCTTCCTGTGCTAGTTGGTGCTCCGCAGTACCAACTTACTGTATTCTATATATACCGAATAAAAGCTGGTATATTGAAATAGTACGGAGTCTGGTTTTGTATTCACAGGTAGCGCTAGGTTGTAGATCCCGCATCTCCCTACCCTTTTCAGTGGGTCAATCCGAACCCACCCGTACTGGTGCGGTAAGTATGGGGTAGCGACTATAGTCTCGGGCCCTTGGGGAACTGCCGAACGCGGAGAGTGGTTCTGCGCCTTCGGCGACTAAGGGTCTTGCTACACTAGTATAAGATTTATAGCTTTGGTATAGAACTAGACTAGTCTTTGAGTCTGGACTGTTTATAAGTTAAGGATCTTTCTGGGTTTTGGCACTCGGCCAGCTTTAGTTTTGTAGGCATCATCTGGGGTAGTAGTAATTTGTTGTTTCTGTGCTAGAAGCTGGAGATGCTGGGTTAAGCATGGTAGGCGCACTCTGTGACTCTGGGTGTTGAGAGCCATTTACTTAACCAGAGTCTGATATGGGTTTCCTTTGTTTTCAGGACGTGTTTCCTGTTTCTGCAGTACATGCCACTGCGTTCAGATTGGACAATGTACAACCAGGGTGTTACTGGTTTTGATGTGTCCATCATGACAGTGGGTTCCCAGTGAGCACCTGGTGTACAGATACGAACATGCTCACCATTATGGAGTGGTGGTAGGTCCTTTGCAGTTCTGTCATAGTATGCCTTTTACACTATCTGTTTACTTTCTAGCATACTCTCGGTGGTGCTTTGGGCTGTGATGGCAGGTCATAGTTGTTTGGCAAATATTCAACCTTTGGGTAGTTGCTGTAGTAGTCAACAACCAGTATATAGTCCCTTCCATCGAAAGTGAAGAGGTCAGAAGCGATAATTTGCCATTTTAAACTTGGTACAGGGTGGTTGACTAGTGGCTCCTTCAAATTGGTTGTGAGATGCATTTGGCAGGTGATGCAGTTAGCAACAGTCTGCTCAATGTCATGTTCATACCAGGCAAGAATAGTGCCATGCGTGCTCAGGCACAGCATTACTTGATTCTGAGGTGGCCTTCATGTACTTTCAAAAGCATGTCAGCACACATCTCTTTGGGGATGACGATATGGTCTCCTTTGAAGTTCATGCCATCCTGGAACACAAGTTCATCTTGGTAGGTCCAGTGCTCAATGATTGTTTTGGGACAGTCCTTCCTCTGGCTGGGCCAGCAAGAGTGAGATGCTTGAGGACTTGCATGTTTTGGTCAGTTCCTGTCTTTATCTCTGCCTGTCTCAGATCAATCAGAGGTAGAGTCTCAATCAGTTGGTGGACTGACACATCAAGTTTCTTGGAGAATTCATCTGGAATTGGCTTAGCATCTTTGATGAGATGGACAGAGTGTTCTTCATGATTGCCTCAAGGGGTCAGTGATCAGACTCTATGGTCTTGCGGCCATACAAATATTGAAGGAATCACTGACATCCATGTACAATGGCAAGCATTTCGTGTTCAATTGGAACCCAATTTTGTTTGAAGGCATCCAGTGCTCTCGAAGCATACTCAATTGATGGACTTTCCTGCATGAGAGTGGCACCTGTAGCCTTTTCCGAAGCATCAACTTGGAGTGTCAGTTAAGCCAAATCAACAAGTTATCTTCTTAGGTATTACTATCGACATGGTTAAAATGGAAATCTCCCTTCCTAATCTTCCTTATTTATTCAATGCTCTTGGACGACCTTATGGACAGCCAATACTGTCTTAGCCAACAGACTTAAATATAATTAACATGTAACCCTTGTACGAGGTACAGAAAAGGGTCTTCATGTACGATCCTAGATTATTGCACGCCGTGTTGTTGAAGGAACTAACCACTATTCGACGCCCACAACCCTTACAAGATCAAGTAAATCCAAATGTTTCTTGGGGCTTTTCCCCCTGCACCCTCAGGAAAGGTTTTGCCTCTGGAACCATACAGGTCTTCCCAGGTAGTCTCAGGTGTGTAACTCCAACTGCCGAAAACACCTCTTTTTCATAGATGTTTTAGTGTTTATTCATTTGTGTAATAATGTTTACAACTCTTCCAATGAATAGGCTATTTACAATTATCAAGCATGCCGCTCGTTGATGGTTCCAAAAGAGGGTAACAATGTGTGATAATATTGATAATAATGAAAGTCCATTGAGGCTAAGTTGGATAGTTACATAACTTGTACCCATCTGTCTACCTGCCCGTAAGCGCAACCCTATTAATCTGTAACTGCTTACTCCACAGAGCTTATATATTGCAAACTACTTTGCCTTTTACCATCAGCATATATGTATCCTTGTTATTAGCAGTCGGAATTTCTATTGGTACCTGGTTCCATAACGCAGCTCCCTAATACATTGTGGACTTTTTATAGTTTATACATGCTTTCCCTAAACCTAATCTATTTATCCATTCAGGTACCACATATTCAGTTATCCAAATTCTCATCGTCATTAGACAATTCATACATGACCGATAGCAATTGTGCCTGCCATTCTCTTAACCAGCGTTGCACTCTTTTTTTTTAAAAATTGTATTTATGAAACAAAGTTTTACATCAAGCATTATTTGTAAATTGATAGTGATCTTCCCTAATGACTAGCATGGACAAGAGCTATTTTGGAAATATATCTATTGATGGTAGTAAGACAAGTACAACTCAACTGCTGCCCACTTCGGCTTGATGTAGGCTTTATTTCGAACAATAGACAACGTTTCGGCGCTCAGTGGCCTTTTACAAGTCAAGTATATTTATTGAACCTAATATCGATGAATATTATTTCCCCAGCCAATTGCCATGGTAATTGAAGGAGTCGCTCACAAATCCCAAAGGCCAACGTGAGGGCGACGGTGACCGTTGTAGAGGCATTGGCCGGCACGCAGGCCCTGAGTCACATGGAGGAAGCCCATCTGTTGTGGTGTTGGAATGCGGCATCCAGGGCACCATAGAGAGCTGCCTGCTGAGCTCCACCACGCTGGAGGGAGTGAAGAGAGACCCTCGAGGCATGGGGGATGTCTACCCCGGTGAGGGCGGCCCGGAGGACCACTGTGAGCAACTTGGCTGTCAGAGGGCACCCTGCCAGGTCTAGGAAGGCATAGGCCCTTGGCGGTGCCGGCTGGGTGTGGACATAGGCCTAGGAGTCCTACTCATTTGTAACACGTCCTGAGGCGACTCGCCAGGAATCTTAAACATTATACCGTCACCATCTTGGATACTACTTTCGGGTTCCGAGTCGCGTAACCAGGGTATTGAGGACCTTAAAGAAAACATATCTAAGAATGATATTATTCCAGATGGGAGTGTTAGAACAAGATGGGACACTCTAAAAACCAGGAAAGGTTGTCCAAACTTAAAAGTTGATTATTGTGTCATTTTTAAGACATTGTTTAGTTATTACAAAGGATTCACAATACCATACATGGGCAAGCATTATAATACACCTTTGTTGACCATGGATTTGGGCTGAAGTTATCATTGGGAGGTTGAAACCACTGGTTTATCATATCAAATGAAAACAAGATGTTCCATAAAAAATAAAAACAGCCTTCCCTTATTCTCTAGCTAAAGCAATACACTGTATTTATAATAGTCTGTTTCTTGCTATTAATCATAAATTTTACCTTCTACTACAGATCTACATGGTAACACACGCTTGCTTATAACAAACTAATTTGCCCATCCTAATTTATGATCTATACACTTCCATAGTTCAAAAACTCGCTTATAATAACGTAATTCTAAGCAAAACAATTATTTCAAATGAGTATATTTAATCATTAATCTCAAACGCCAGACATTATGATTTAAAAATAAAAACAAACTCAAGAAATATATTCTTTGTCATCTCATAACACTATCCAAGCAAATTACATAATGATTTTATAATGTATCAAATGGGTTATATCATAATATATATACAATATATATTTAACATATACATGTTTATCATATATGTATATTATGTATGATATATATTACATATACATGTGTATTATATATATATATATATGTGGATCATAAAGCCTAGACTTTATGGACATATAAAATAGTAGTCCGGTAAAATCTCACCAGGGGACCCCAACGCTCATGGACCAGGGACCAACAACTCCGAGACCTGACACCAGAGGGCATTAATACCAGACCATAAAAGGACGGGCAGGACCAGGGATCGACCTCACTCAACAGGGATCCGTCACCGCCTACCCTCCATGCTTCAGATTTTTTTTTATCTTATTATTCGTTGCCAAGTGACAATATGACAAATTATCATAATAAAGAACGCTAATCATATTCTCAGCCAAACAGAAAGTCTTGTTATATAATTTCATATATTGTATTTCAATAAGAAATATTCATTGACGATATATTCCTATACATTAATCTTCTATTCTTATCATCTTCTGGAACGTACACGGTTTATATATATATAAAGATATATATAAGGACATTCCTAATGGGATCAAAGGTAAGATATATTGGTTGGATTGCATATGCAAGGCTGATTGTATACAACAAGTATTATATTAAGGAGCTTATCTAAACGATATATTAAGTATTAGTGAGCCGATATGAATGTTAAACCCATCAAATTCTAGCTCTACAGCATAAACATCTCAGTGATGAACATCCTGATTTGCAGTTGCATCAAATGACCTCTAGTAGATCTATGCTTTAGAGCTACTTCCTTGTCTGTCATGACTGGAATATTTTTTGAATGGCTGACTCGCCATCCCAAGTCAGTTGGCTGTAAGGTGTGTCCTTTCCATGCCTGGACTTGGTGATAAACCCTGAAGCTATGAAAGGATGCTGAGGATGATGTTTGGGGTAAAGCCTGTGGCTAAACAGAAGATGTGCTAGAGCCTACTTTCTGACAGAACTTTTGCAATCTCATTTGGTTCAGGGTCTCCCCTGGTTTTCCCCCATAGATACTCACCAGAGCATTTTCACCTGCACTAGCAATATCTTTCTGCCTGACTTCTTCTTCCTGAATTTTGAAATAGGCATTAGACATCAAGTGTTTCAAGACAGCTCCTTTTCCTAAGCTATGCAATCTTGATGTTGTGTCGCATCCTAGTAATGTATGTCCAAATAAGAAGTTCTCACATTTGATGTTCCAGCACAGTTGTGGTTTTCTGCTGTTTGTCTTTCTTTCTGACAAAAAGCAGATATCATGAAGCTCATCACTATTTGTATGGCAGCAAAGGAGAATGCATAGATCTGTGTTATCACCAACAACTGGTGTTGAGGATGATTTGGAACACTGAATTGCAGTTTGCACAATCAAAAGATCAGCATCAGCTTCTGCATATATTGTCTTGCAACCACAATGTGTTAGTTTCTCTCTGCGAAGAGTTATGAACCTCTGATGGTTTATGGTGTTAGAAAGGGAGTCTTCTTTCTTTGTATTCAGAACCATTGCACCTGCAAAATGTACAGCAGCTCCAGAGCGTCCTCATGTCCACTGTTGATGAGTGCTGTCCTTAGTGCTAAGGCTTTCATATCTATCAAAGACCACTGATGCTCTTCCATATAATCTTGTTACATAGTCCTTTCTCCTTTCACACTATCTTGGAGTAGGATGTCCAAAAGATGGAGAACATACTTGTGGAAAGTCCTAGTGTGTTGTTAAGTTTACATAGGATACTCTATGGTACACAGCATCAGCTGAGCACTGGTAGATCATGAACACTATCATTAATGTGTGCCAGGACACATTCTGCCCACTTACCCTTCCTACTCTGACAGTGACTTTCACAAGCTTCTTGGAGTGCCAGGGTTCTCACTGCCATCAATATATGACCTCACTGATGCTTCTCATCATAGTAAAGTCAAATCTTTACTTATTATATCTTTACTTATCAGAATGAAGCAGAGGTTTGTTTTGTTTTTGTTTTTTTTTACTTTTATTTATGCTAGGAGATATGCAATCAGCCCAAGGTCTGGTTTCAATGTCCGCCCAGGTTGCAAATTACAATCTTGTTCATTAGATCAGACTACATACCAAGTTCATATAGAACAAAAACATATGTACAATTGATCCAGGGAAAGAAGATGAGGATAACAAGTTATAGTTGATACACACCAGGTCTAGCGTAGGTACAGGCAAAACATCATTTACATCACCAGCTTACTCAAAGGATAGCACCGCAAGATTAAGATAATTTTTTAAAATAATGTAGTTTATGTAATAGAAAGACACAAGGTTGGAGAAGTATCAGTAGGTTGGCAACTACTACAAGGCTGAGGTGAAGTACCATGAGCCTGTTTGCCATACTGATACATTTTCCTTGAATCAGAAAAGCTCTCACCACATGCTTCACTGGCTCGTGCTATCCCTTGACATCTTTTATATGTCAATGTAACAATGTCTTGTTAAGTGCTTATGAAATATATTTATGTTGGTTTATAAACCCTTTCAGTACCAAGACTATTTTGCTCATGTAATATGAATGAATTTGATGTCATCCTCACTACTGAACTTGGAATCAGCCATTTTATGGTCGAAATAGTAAAACCTTTAGTATTTATACATACCTTTAAATATAGGGCACAGAGTGATTGCTAGTTCTGCCATCCACCAGGAAATTATATGATAGCACCATTGTAAGGCTAAAATTCCTCCATGGCAAGCCCCAAAAATATTTCTGATAAGATCCATTGAAAATTTGTCCCACCATCGGGTGTTTTAGATGGTGTTGGGGGGCAAAATGGCTATATCCACAGCACAATGGATATGTGTCCTATACAGAAGGATCCAGGTGTGCTTTACCTCCCTTATAATAAAGTCCTAGCTTGACTTTAACTTTCAACAATTGAAGAAAGTTCACAAGTATTGACACTCAGAGGAGCAGGTGGCAGCCATCTTGGTTTGTGTGAAGTTTGTGTAAAGGACCCTGATTGCTTTTCAGAAAGTAGGTCAGCTCAGGTGCATGTATAGAATGGGGACCAGTTAAACCAATACAAAGATATGAATGTGCAAGTGAAAACCTTCTACATGACCCAAAATAGGCATTTTTAGTGATGGGCATGTTAGATTTATGCAAATTAGACATATTTCCCCAAGGGGATTTTGGCAGATTTTTAGTATGATGTTCTGGGGACCTCCCTGAGATGCATTGTGAAGACACAGGTGTCCCTGGCCTGAGTGAAGGCCCAGAAGTATAGAGGATTAGAAGGGGGTCAGGCCAGAAGGCTTCCAGCCGGTGAAGATGCGACGAGATCCCCGTCTCTGTAGATTCTTATCTCCTCAGGCCCGGGGGAGGAGATGGGAGTAGGCTGAGCCACACATGCAGCCCCTGGGACCGAGGTCGGGCTGTCAAGTTTTAACAGGTTCTATCTAATCGTCTCTGATTACCATACCACATTACTTTGGTTTTACTATAATCTATTAATAACTTATTATTCATAGACCAACTATTAATCAACTTTAAGTCTTCTTCCATACGATAATGTGGCTCCTTCTGAGTATTACCTTCAGAGATTAAAACACATTTGTCTGCATAAATAATGGGTTTAATATTGGTTGAATTCCACATAAATCATTTTTAACAATTATAATTAACAAATGGCCAATAATTGAACCTTGCCGTACAGAGGATATTTCCTCACGTATACACCTGGTGTGAAATACAGCAAAGACGCGTCCATATTTGAAAGGAAACAGTCTTTTTATACGCCTCATGTGCTGGCGTGACATATGCAAATAGGTAAACATAGAGCCGATACATGCACTTACACGATGGCGTATATAGGAATAAAGTGGTTAGTTTCATGCAGTGGTCTTAATTTTTCTTTTGCTCAAATAATTTTCCATAATTAATATAAGATTTTGGTTTGAATTAGTGTTATTTAGTTTATTTAATAATCTTTGGTGGAATCAAAGAAATTATTAAAGAGATATGTTTATAAATAAGACACATAGCAGCAGTTAAGAACATTTATTAAATGTGATAAACATGTGAGTATACTGGAATCAAGGTATATATTTCAAGAGATACAGCATATAAATTTCAGCCCTATAAGTGAGAGCAACAACTCAACAGGAAAGAACGGTGTGGGTGGGTGGGGATCAAAGTTCTTTGAAGCTGAAGCAGTGCCTGTGAAGCCGTTACGAGGCGGTCACATGTCTCAGACATCTGCATCTGGGAAGTGTCAGAGATGGTGACACACAATGTTATCCAGAGCTAATTGCACTGTGACCCCACTGACTTAATCTCATCTACTCATCATAATTCTACTCTCTGACCTTTCAATCAATAAGTAGGAAATGGCTCAGACTGCATTTGTGCCACCCTCATATAAAAAAAACACAGTTTTCCATTATTAGCTGTATACTACACATGTAAATGAGCCTTGTCACATCGTATATAATTCTAGGTCTAAGTGTTTTTTAACTTAAAAATCTTCAGGTTCACACTCATTCTAAGATCCTTTAAATGCCCTCAAAAGGTTCATCTTTCATCTGGGGCAATACCCACATATCATACTTGCTGATGAAAGGGATATTTCCCTTTGATACAGAACAGCAACTACATTCAACTGTTTCAGCTTAGATAATACTGTGAACCAACACATTTTTGTTTTTTAATAGCATTAATAGGCCTATTTCCATAGGCCGGTGTCGCACCTTATCTCCCTAGTTACGCCACGGCTGAAGCCAAACATTCACCTGGCAACATATTCTTTAGCATTGGATCTATCAGTATATCAGCGTAATACGTTCATAAGACCCATGTATCTCATTTTCAGAGAAATAACAATGATTTCACCGTATTCTATGGTATTCCAGCTACAATTTGGTGTATCATACATGCATATCAATGATACTTTAGATATAGCTTAGATAACACAGGGACACCGAAACTGAATACACAATAATATATTGGCAGGACTAACTATTATATGCTTATCTTTTTCCATGTTCAAACCAAGATAATTATCAACTATGAAGTTGAGACAGCCCAGACTCGTTGGTACAATACCCTTGTTTGTTCCAACAATTTAATCTGTCAAAAAACAACACTCCTGCAACCACACCCACCGTTCACACTTTAGGTGTGATTGCTATATGTCTCTATATGAATATTACCGTACTCGCAGTGTTTGTCCGAGTGGCCGCGTATCTAGACAGTGGGCCGTTAGGAGCCGCTGAACGGCAACACCTGTATTGTTAGAGGTTGCAGACCATTAGGCTGATCACAGACCCCTTTTGATTTTTTTATTGGAAGGTATATCATACAGCATATTGGAGTGCATCGGGAGCTCAGTTGACTCAGTGCCTGAGCTATAACAGTAGAGACGTATCAATGTTAAGTCTCTATTGACATTTTAATCTACATGTTATCATCTTCACCTTTTGGGATATCTTATAATGTAGATTTTATCATTGCCTAAAAGAAATAAATACTTTAAAATGGCAGTCATTCGTTTATAATTATGATTATTCTGGTAGTAAACTGAAAGGGGTCAAATTCCTTCCGTCTTAGTACAAATGATATGCAGCATGACATAAGACAAACGGATTGTGTTCTATTGGAGCCACCTATGTCATCTGGCTAGCTTTACAACTAGAACTACAAAATAGTTTATTTATCATGCCTGTTAATAATGATGAAAATTTAACAACTCCCTTAGAAAATGACAAACAAGCAAGATTTACATAGTAAGCATCCTTAAAACTGAATTCAATTGTTATGTATTGCAGATCATTCTTAACATCACTGAGCTGATTGCACCTCCAACACTCACAATGCGTTTATTGGAAACTGCAGATTTTGCAAATAGCTCATGGTAATGATACCCTTCTTTAGTTTCTGTTTCCATTGGCAAAGAAATATCAAATGATCTTACTATAGGTACTCCAAGTTTCTCCATGTTGTGGTTTACCCAGTCATTCATAGCTGCAATAACAGAATTTGTCTTCCACCTACCACTGTGCCTGCTATGAGATACTGCACTAGTTTCCACCCACATGAACCTAGTATTATTTGACATTGTCATCACCCTCTTTATGATATTGAAAACCTCTGTCATACCTCCCATATAAGATACTGGGTCGACTCGATGCAATGACCACTGACCTGCATTGAGAATAACATATTTTTCAGAATCACCCTGTCCCAGTTTTAAGGATTTTCTTTGAAGTTCATTAACTAAATGCATGGGAACTGTTATACTGATGTAAGTTGCGTTCAGAGGCACATCCTTTGTCAAGCATTCATGTCTTTTTCTCATGTGTGAGTCACCTATCATAATAATTTTCATTTTACTTAGGCATGTCTTCAACATTTTATTTGCTGACATTGGGAAATAACAACTATAAGATGACCACTGCCACAAGCCACTTTTCTTAACCCAAAACCCAGGAAACGGGTGCACAGAATCTGTTGAACAAACTGGCAAATGTACAATATCTAAAGGCCGTGTATTTCGAGTGATGCCAGCATTTTTGACATTGCTTATATTATATATCTTTAGAAGCCAGGTGGTCGGTTGATGAGAACTACAAAATAGTTTATTTATCGTGCCTGTTAAACAAGAAACGTTAACTCTGATTATAAAGTCATCTTGAAGGAAAGGACATTGAAGTTTGTAGTTTTTATGTTCATAGCTTTGGACTGTACAAGCAGCTTTGGCAGTAGGAGTTGAAATTACTGCATAAATGTCTGAATACAGAGTAGGTAGAGGTAAAGCTTTAATCTGTGTTTCCTTCACATTAAAATGTAGTTTTTTTGGCAATTGTGATCCAATGGACATTAAATCACTGAATTCATAATGAAAATACATTTTTGGTCTAATTGAGCACACTGGAGATGACTCATTCTGATTAAGTCTAGTGAATTTCATATTTTTTTGGAACCATTGTTGTTTGAATTCTTTACTCATGTATTTTCTCAGTTTTTCCATGACACTAATACGTTTTGGATTTGGTACAACTTCTGGATTTTCCTTGAAATATTTAGTCTTAAAATCCTTTACATTGTTGACATCATAAATGTTATTTGTAAAGAAGTTATCACCTCCATATAGTCTGGATTGCAGTACCATTTTTTGGAAACGACAAAGATAGAAATGTCCATTACATTTGGGGAAATCCACAGGTATGTAATTTGTGGAAACATTTTTTCCTTGGTGGAATTTTCTTCCTGGAATCATATGATCCCACCTTATGAGATACATTATTACAAAGATGGTAGTCCATGTAATAAGCCAGAGAAGAATACGATGTCTTGTCATTTTGAGGGCCTATTACTGTAGATCTTCACTCCTATTTTAGGTTTCTTTGGTTCTTGGTGTTTGTTGTAGGTCTCTTGCAAGGTTAGAAGGGTGTTGAATCAAACGATCTGTAAAAAAAGAAAATATAACTGTTATTGCATATAACCTTATTTAGGTAGGATGGGTGCTTCTTTAATTCATATCAATCTATCACTCCTACGAAGGGACGAAAAGCAAGATGAGAAAGCTTTTTTCGTACCAAATACTTGTTTCCTTTCAATAGTTTTATGCAAGTGCTTTAAAAAATGTTTACCAATGTGTGCGAAAAAAGCGGAATGCGAAAATTGCAGAAATAAGGGCAATGCGAAGAAAGCTTGAAAGATTTGACCCTGTGCAACTCTGCACATAGACTTGCTCAAGCCTTTGATTATAAACATTCATTAAACAATTAAACACAATCAGAATAAAGTTCATTATATTAGGTCGATAATCACGAAATGGCAGCAAATATATGCACCATATTTTGAATATCTCAAAAAATCCTTTTTTGAAAATAGTTCCAATGGTTTTCACACAACTAGTCCAGAGCCTTTCAACTACACCTAACTCCAATATTTATACAAAATATCGCTAAAAACGTGAGGGCATCACGTTACGACACCAGCATAAAATCGTGCATAAAATAAGATAAAAAATCGGCAGAATTCAAAGAGTTTCACTGTTTTTAGTGACTCTTCCCACCATAAAATGATAGGCATATATGGCTTCCGTCATACTGAACTCAATTTGTGCTATTTTGGTGTAGTTTAGGCAGTCACGTTACGACACCCACTAAACTATTAATAGTTTCAGTTACCTATGATATTAGTAATAGTTCTATTAAGGTATCAAAGGGCAGATATATAGGTACAAAATGGCAGATGAATGAAGTCTCTATCTTCATTAGAATAAATGTCATCAGCCCCAACATATTCTTTTCATCACATTACAACCCTGTCACGTTACGACCCCGTCAAGTTACGACCCCGTCAAGTTACGACCCCGTCAAGTTACGACCCCGTCAAGTTACGACCCCGTCAAGTTACGACCCCGTCAAGTTATGACCCCGGCACATTAAGACCCGCAGTGGGTTACTTCCCAGTGTGCACACATCCTGCAGCTGACCATCATAAGTCTGTAACCAGTTGCCATAGAACTTCAAGCCTTGAGTGATTGCACTTAACACTCTTTGTGATTGCAGTCACACTTTGGCTGTGTACCATCATAGAAGTGCAATTTCCCTTGCACTTTTATGACGGTAGTATATTCCTAGCCTATGTTCCACTATATATTCACCGGATTATTTGAAAACGTAGTGACTGAGCCCGTACGGGTGGTCGTTCGAGGTCATTTGATGAAAAAATACGGCCCGACGCCGTAGGCGGGAGGGCCGTATTTTTTCATCAAATGACCGAGAACGGCACCCGTACGGGCTCAGTCACTACGTTTTCTTATTACTATACACCTCCTACTTGTTTAAAATGCCATTTTAATAACTTTCCTGGGCTGTGATTCACCCACCCATTCCCGTACTAAACCACTGCTATTCACTACGGCCCCCTAGCGGAAAAACTCGGCAACTCTGAAATGTGTAGCAACAAATGATGCTGGAACTTCACTTCCCGTGGAAGTTAAGGAATGAAATTTTAATACCAGTACTGCATATATATAACTTATAATCGTACCAAATATGATGAAGATCGGTTGCTTTAAACCGAAGATATCGGCGTTTCAATACGGCGACTTCACTGCACACTGGGAGATGGGAGGGTGAAAACTCGGCAACGATCAAGGTGGAGGGGTCTATGAAATGTATGACACAGGATCACCTGGAACTCTGGTAGCCAACGTAATTATGACGTCGACAACGCGGAGCGGCGGAATGGGAGGCGATCAGACTTGTTTTGGTTTTTTAAAGCAATTTTTATTCAGGGAAATGTGTTTATAACATTAATATACCAGGTTCGGCATAAGTTGCCGGTCTTCCACCCGGGCCCTCTTACATATGGGGATAGCCAAGTAGATCGATACAAGTAGATAGTCACAATCAAGATAACAATATCAGGGTTTTGTTGAATTCGTTAATGAAATGAAATGAGTTGAAATGAATGAACGCGTTATAGCACAATAATAAATTTAGGTTAAGACCCCTAGATTGATAAACAGTTGGCTTGTCAGATTAACTAACAAGGCTTTGACCTTTTTGTTGATAGACAATCGGCTTGTGAATAAACAGTATCCAATATGACATTTTATATGACTAGTGTTGGGCAGTTGTTATGTTACCGAGCCCTTTTTCGTACCAGCATCAGTATAAAATCATACAGTTGTTCCGTTATCAATGACACAAGTAGTATACCAATATATATAATAACGTTGAACTTCAACAGTGAACATCAAAAGTAAATAGTAACCGTATCACAAGCCAATCGGCACTCAGAGATCGTTTATAGTAATTAATTACATCATAGGTCTGCTTTAAAAATGTAAACCACGAATGTAGTAGCTACTAAAATATCTGATAGTTATTCAACCAGTCAAGTCTGGACGTTGCAGACACAATCGAGCCAGTTACTTGTCAGTTATCAAACTATGCTGGGCAGAATAAGTTAGAGAGTCAAGAACAACTAAAAAACTAGGAAACTCAGTTGCAAACACAAACTGAGTTAGTGGCTAGGTAGGAGAGGCGTCATACGGTATAGTTTACTAGATTGAGACAGCCAGGAAAGTTCCTTTTTGTTTGTTGTTTAAACTCTTTCTTAGATGCTATGTTTGTAAATTCTGATTTTAGGTTGTTCCAAATTTTGATACCTCGCATATAGAAGGAATTCGTAAACCAGGTGAAATTACTAGCTGGGACTAGGAGTCATAGGCCATCATAATTTCGCGTAGGTATATTCCTGTTATCAATTAATATAGGTACTTTAGTCAATGTATATGCGAAGTGGAGTAAATGTAAATTACGTCTATCAATTAGGTATTTTAATTTTGCTTTTTGGTGTAGTTCTTCTGTATTAAGTAATGGGTTAGGTCCTAGGCGAATAGTCCTTTTCTTTACAATTGATCTATGTTTAGCAAAAGTCAAGTTATAATCTATTAGTAAGCCTAGATAGTTGCCTCAATGATCAGATTCCTTTTTCGGCTGTTGTGATCATTCACGAGCGTTTTTTCGTGAATGGAGGCAATTTGTGTACTTGATGCTTTAAGGTTAATTTCAATTTTATCAAGGCATGTTTGTACTGCTTTTAGTTCACTGCGTAGTATGATATTTTCGAAGCGGAGTTCAGCAACATCAACCTGTGTAGATTCGATTGATTCTTTTACTTCAGTTAATGTTTCCAATTTCTCTTCGTTTTTTTTGGCCGTAGTTACTAAGTATTCCAGTGTAGTGGCAATTTTTTGAAGGTTAGGATCGTCGTCTGCAGTCGAACCAGCCCGAGTTTTAGATTTCGGTCTATTTTTTAGGTCAGCAACAGCGTGGAGGGCAGATTGGTACTCCATACTTGCGTTTGGTGGGCGATAATCAGTAGTCAGCAGCAGTAGTTATTGACAAAGGATATAACAACGTCTTACCTTGATATTGCCCTTAGTAAATAATGACACTTTCACCGTCAGACCTTATTCTCTTAGGTATGTAACTTCCAAGGCGATATTCCCTGAAGGATTAGTCAAATTCTAGGTAGTTTTACGGAGCTCTCTCACCAAATGTCTAGCGCCAGTCAGCCATTTGCTAATGTTGATATCGATCAGTCTCCTATATTTAAGTTGCTTAAACGGTTTGATTTGAACGCCAAACGTTCGGGCTCAGTCACTACTAGCGGGAAAACCCGGCAACGGTCGACGTGGTGCCGACTATGAAATGTATGACACAGGACGACCTGGAACTCTGGTAGCCAACGTAATTATGACGTCGACAGCGCGGAGCGGCCTAATGGGAAGCGGTCGGACTTGTTGTTATGGAGTGATTTCATATGTTTCAGCTATTTAAACGGTATTAGGTTAAAGCTACACGTTATTTGCCTCGATATTTGACCTTTACGCACTTCAAGCCGTTACGTGGACGTTGTAACATGTCTCTGAACTCTGCAATAGGGTAAGAGAACTGCCATTTTATTTGTTTTTGACACTGCCACTGCTCTCGCGCTATCGCGATAGATTCCAGTAGTGAGCCAAACGTCTGGCACGGTGGGCACGTACATTTTTACATTGTGGAGCCTATGGGAATCACTACGGCCCCCCCTACGGCAGGCCTGAACGTTATTTATACGATACCCCTAGCAGCGGGTAGTATTTCATAGATGTTCGCCCATTGGTGAATAGTAATATAGAAAGACATGGTTAGTGTGTCTGAATGGAATCTGTTCAGAGATATTTTTGTTCAAAATATCGAGGAACAGATGGAATTCAGACACACTCACGAGTCTTTTTATTACTATATGCCGAAATTCGATTAAAATGCCATTTATGTACTTAAGTTATCAACCTATTTCAACCTCCGCACTCAGCGAAGGTCATCAGAACTTTCAACTTGATCGTTAGTTCACGGGTGGTCCGCTTAGTGGCGCCTCCGCGATGACGTCAGAACGTTGTTATGGAGAGTGATAGCGAGGGGTTGTAGCAGAGATTAAAGTAACCGTTAACACCACGAAAGATCTGCTGGGAGAGTGAGCGGTAGTAATGACGTCATATAGTAACTTTTGCTGCGAATTCAAGTGAACGGGCGGGGCATCTTTTTCAAGCTAGTTTATGACCTGAGACAGAAACATAATAAGTTAAAACTGATCAGATATAGTCTACCGAAAGAAACATGTATTAAAATTCTAAAACAGATGATTCTACCAAAGACAGTGGGACGAATTCAACATGAGAGAATCTGAAGAGCGGTCTTTATGGAAGTTTATTAGAGCGTGCTTGCATGCACTAAATACATCATCTAGAGGATAGAGTTGTCACCTTGAACTTTCATTGTGCTTCCAGAAAATTATCCCTTTACTATCTGCATGCTGTTCACTGTGATAGTGAGAACAGAGCAGGGAGCCAGTGTCTCAGGGTTTTAGAGGCATGCCCAGCTGACCATGACCAATCACTCAAGACCAAAATACCTCAAGACCCACTGGTGCTTGATCTGTTTGGATCCTAGATAGGCAGTTGCAGAAATAGCAAGTTGACTGGGTGCAAGTGGGTTACAGAAAACTATCCATAGACTGAATCTAACCCAAATCTTTTAATTGTTATTCATTTATAATTGCATGCTCATTCATCTATGATGAACATCCTATTTGCTCCTAGTTTTATCGCTAGCCCTAGGATGTAAAAAGAAGGTTTGAAATGTTCTCCCTCGAGATGTTTACAGCTCTCCCTCAAGCTGTTTACAGCTACGCGGTCTGCTGGGGTGGACAGAAATTACCGATCTGTTCACCCTCTTGGTTGCGTCGCCTCCTTGCGACCGGATATGCTTGCATGCAAGCATAACTAAAGCGACCGGGGTGGGTGGGGAGTTAGCTCAGTGGTAAAAAGCATGGGACTTTGTTGATTCGGGTCCCACTGCAGCCACTTTTCTCCTTCACCCCCCAGCAGTGGTAGATTTACTGCTATAACAAAGGCCAATCCTTCTCATACCATGTCTATGTGGTGTGGGAAGTAAAAGAACTCCCACCTCAGTAAATGTGTACAGGAAATTCACAGGAAATTGTTTACAGTGTACCAGCCTAACACTTTGCATGCATACCTGAACCATACGATCTACAGACATGGGAGCTGTTTCAAAAGTTGAGTGAAGTCTATGGTTTTGAAACAGCTCCCAATTTTTATGAGAAGAAAGTAATTATCTAATTAAGTGTCATGAGCGACCTCCTAACATGTGCGACAGACCGGAACGGGCCCTCCCCTATTCACCTCTTGCACATAAGCGTGCCGCTGCGGTAGCAGTGAGAACGGGTTGTGATAGTTGCATGTCGCTAGCCACTGCTCTCCGGAAACCAACCACACACTCGGATTCGAAAACGAGACGTGATACCTGACCTGGGTCAGCAGCATGGCTTCAGAATCATAAGCACATAGTTAACTAGAATATAATTTGTTGTTGAGTCATGAATAACTGGCCGATCTTTATAAATAAAACATTGTTAAATCTTGGGCCTATGTGTTGGCATAATATAATATACCTGTATTATGGACAAAATTTCCAGTCATAGATTGAACACCCGGATTATTTAGATAAGAATAACCCACAAACATGATACCTTCCTGTTTTCACAGTGATTTAATGAAAAATCTATCGCGATGGCGCGTCTTCATATTTGGTAGGGTTATAGCTTGTATATATCTCTTACTTGTGTGAAAGTGATTTCCTCTATATACACACAGTGACCTTGGTAGAACCTAAGACAATTCGTCCGTGGCATACTACGACACCGTCTATAGGACGCCGGCCATATTTTGTAGCCCAAAATGTCGTGGATTTGCTGGACGATCTCAGGGTATCTTAGACCTACAATATTGTGACTGAAAAACAGGGCCCACGACTGTGATGCTCTACGATCTGGGCCCTGTTTTTTAGTCACGACATTCGTTTACGACATGTTTCAGCTGTCAGTGTCCTAGAGAGCTATAATCTTAGGCTGGCTGCGACACTTGCTGTAGATACGACACATAGGGAGGTAAAAGGTGTGCTAAAGCCTGAACTAGGTGAAGTATATCTCATCTGATGCATTACCATTATTTTTCGTGCTGAAAGGCAGAACAGTGGGTGGGTGCTGGTTAAATGTGTCACTGTCAGTCAGTCTTGATCTGGCATTTGGACTGGGAGTGGCAGTTACCAGTCAAAGTACCACCCTGTGTCAAAGTACCACCTAATTTGAAGTCAAAGTACCACCCTATGGGTGAAAAGTTGCGTTGATATGTGCAGTTCTCAGCTGTAAGCCTTACAGATTATTAAAAGCATGTTGTAATATATATTCATGCCCTAAAAACGTTCGCGCATAACTATCCTGGAAACTATTAATGATGCTGTGATCTCAGCGAGTATACAAATACTACTGAGACAAATGATAGCCATTTCAGTTACACCAAGTAAACTCACACTTAGTAAAATGTCACAGGTGTTAACAACACTGGCCGCACCACCGCCGTGAGGTGTGAAATCGGCCAACCGTCGTGCCCTGGTAAGCTAAGGTGGTACTTTGATTTCTCACTTGGGTGGTACTTTGACTCAGGGTGGTACTTTGACTGGTCCCAGGAGTGGCTCCCACATATTTTGCTGACGAAAATTACCTGTACATCCTTGAATAATGCACAGATTTTCACATACATGGTATCAAATAAAAGCCAAGACTCAAAGGAGTATGGTTAATAAAATAATATTGGCCAGTTTAGATACCTGAATGAACTAAACCCAGTGGAAACGTCTGGCCGTTTTCATGCTTGCTGTGAACAGCATAACATATGTTGGCAAATTCTGAAACAAACAACAGCAAATAATCAAATCTGGCCTATCGTGAATAAAAATACAGAGATGTCAGTTTTCCATTTTTCCAGATTACAATATGTCAAATATATTCCATTGACTTAGCCAAATTTATGAAAATCGTGTCAATTTTCCCCCAATTGTGCCGTTTTTAGCGCTAACAAACTAATGTGGTAATGAACATTAACCACCTCTGCAAAAAATAGGTGGAACCTAACATCAATTTATAATATTTCTCCCTCCCAGTGCTGCAGGTATGAACGTGGCAGTGCAGTCAAGGCGTGACTGAGCATTTCTCACCACCGGTCTCAGCTGGGCCCTAACGTCCTGAGTTTTGTGTGGTGGTCTCCAACTTCCTACAATCATACCTGCGAGTGCATAAACGGCTCAGGTAAGCATGTGATGACGCAGACAATGAGTGGCGATGCAGTGTAGCCGCCCATAGCCCGTGGTACTGTCCAAAGTGATCAAAATTCAAAAATGAATTTCGGGTACTTGTATTTGCAAACTGAAACTGTCAGTCTGACCAAAGTATTATGGAACCATTGACCTAGAAAAATAATTGTCGTTTAGGTTTTTACAAATATCTACTATTGTTCCTCAACTTCCAATTAATCTTATAATACCAGTGTAATATAATGTAATTCCTAATATTCTGTTTCAGCTTACCCATGAGGTTTGCTTAAAACAAAGATGGCAAAGTTGACAGAGCCTCAGCGGAAACAGCCTTTTGGCAAGGAGTGTTCTGTATTTGGCTGCTCGCGATATGAAATAAAAGATAGGACTTTTCCAAAGTCGGGTGCATCTTATATGGAAGTTCCCTCTTTCAAATTTGTACTGATATGTAATAAAGGTGCTAACATGGACAATGTTATGAATACCTGTTGCAGATGCTGTAAAAATATGCAGTACTGATCATAGCTACTGCCGGGCACCTAAGAAAGAGACTGCTGATGCAGTAAAAAAGCAAACTACCTCCCTTAGGGTTAGAGTAAAACAGCTAAAGAGAAAATACAAGTTGATGGTGAAAAAAACAAAGAAAAAAGCAAATTTCCTTGAGAGTCTGAAGGCAAATTGCCAAGGGATACTTTTCAATTTGTAGCTACACAGATTAGAGTCCACGGAATGCACCGCAAAGCAGTACGGTGGACAGACAAAGAAAAGACTATGGCCATGTCAATATTCCATCAATCACCAGCCTGCTACAGACTCCTACAGAAGCTGTTTCGGTTGCCTTCTGTGAGTACTCTGCATCTGTTAATGTCAAAGCTAGACATAAACACCGGCTTCAGTGAGTCTGTGTTTGCTGGACTAACACACAAAGCCAAGGGACTCACAGAACGACAACGTGTTGCTGTGCTGGTGTATGACGAAATGGCCCTAAAATCGTCCCTCTCATATTCCTCTGGATGTGACAGGATTGAAGGTTTGGAAGACCTTGGAAATGGTCGCTCACAGTACGTTGCAGCTGTTTTCATGCTCCGTAGTGTTTTTGGGAAGTGGAAGCATTGGGGTATTTCCTGAGCTCTGGCCCGGTACCGAAAGACAAGTTATTGATTTTAATTCAGGATTGCCTAACAAGGGTCGCATCCACTGGCATTGAAGTGAAGGTGGTCGTATGTGACCAGGGGTCAAACAATATGAGTGTGATGACAAAGCTTGGCGTATCTAAGGAACGCCCCTACTTCCATCATAGGGGAAGCAAAATCTTTGTTATTTATGACCCACCACATCTTCTCAAGAATACACGAAACAATCTGCGCCATAGCAATCTTCATGTCAAGGGGCACTTGGTAAAGTGGTCCTATCTGGCAACGATGGTACAGGAAGACTGCAGCCCACGCTTCCAGTAGTGCCCCAAATTTACGCCTCCACACATCAACATTCCTCCCTTCAAAGAGATGAGAGTGAAACTGGCTGCACAAGTGCTAAGTCATTCTGCTTATGTAGCCATCAAATGTATGGTTCATGCAAGAAGCCCTCCACTGCCCCCAGATGCCATCCACACATCAGATGTCTGTGAGTTCATGGACAGCTTGTTCAACACCTTTAACTCCATCTCGTTTTGTGATGGACATAGTCTCCGACGTCCTATGAAGTCTAACTCAGATCACCATGGCTTCCTTGAGAAGGCAAAACGTGTCCTCAACACCATCTCATTGCCAAATGGAAAAGTTGTCCCATGCTTGAGAGGTTGGCAAGTTGCTGTTGCAGCACTCGAGGGATTTTGGGAATGGGTGCAAAGAGCTCATAAGGTTAACCATTGCTGGAATGTATTGAAAATGGTTCTGCATTGTCACGTTGTAGACTTTGTATTTTTCTCATATTCATTTGTTCATGTTCTCTTTCATTTTTTCATATTATTTTATTGTGATGTTATATTGTGATAACTTGATTGGTCCTATCTGATTGTTACAGTCAAATGTTGATTGCTACAGTCAAATGTTTTATGCAAATTACAATGGGAAAGCACCCAATAGCAGTAATGAAACATAACTGTCAACTTTATATGAAACATAACTGTTAACTTGATATTGCAACTGGTGAAAAAATCTCTGATATACATCCATTTATTGTTACATGTTATGAAGTAATGGAAACTAAGAACATCTTTATGCTTGCTTTTAAAAAATATACCAATTTTTCAGGCAAAATTTCTCCATACCCGGCATCTCAATCAGGACTGCCTTGAGAACCTGTTCTCATGCATTTGGGGGAAAGGTGGCCACAGAACTAATCCAGACGCGTGTGAGTTCCGGTCTGCATACAGAGCAATCGCAGTGGACTCCCTCTTTGTCCAAAGTGATTCCAGCAACTGTGAGGCAGGCATGGACAACATGGCTCTACAGGTCTATATATAGGTTTGTAATTGATGTCATTGACTCTTGTAGGGCGGAAGTGTTTCCCTACCTGTCTGGACTTTTTTTCGGGTAAAGATTTTTCATACCCTTCACCAGCAGAACCTGCAGTTATCCAGGAAAGGCCAGAAACGGAACGGCAAAGTGATGAATTTAATGCACATGTAGGGTGTACCCCCACAGTGAAAACATGGAATTCCAGCTCTGTAATAAAATAAACATGATCTTTTGGGGGTGGGGTGTGGGGGGTTTAGTGCCTAGAAATAATTGTTGACACTTAAAATGCATGGCTCTTGCACGAAAGTGTTTGCCTCTAGTAGTAAGCTGGATTATTATGATCTTCAGTATCTTCTATATCTAGTTAGTCTTAAAAGGATTCACAAGAGGTGAAACTAAACAAAGACGACCCGGTCAAGGCATCATCCAATCCTGTGTGAGAAATCCTGAGAGCAAGCTCCCCAAGCTCCCCACAGAGAGATGACACCCCTGGCCACCACTATAGTCATGTGTATCACTCATAATTAGCAAGTATATCATATAATTAGCAACAGAACTATACATGCCTTAAAAACAAAGATAGATTAAAAATTTATATAAAGGCCACTAAAAAAAACTTGTTTCTCATCACCGTGCACGTCAGAAAAAAACGTTTTTAGAAGATTTTTTTTTTTACAAGGTGTGCAAACCTTGATGGATATCATGAAAGATATGTGTGTTTGGTATCAAATTAAAGCCCATGATGTCAGGGATGTATTCAACATGGTATTAGAGGGAAACTATGATTCTCTAGTAACAAGTAATTTTTCCGAGCCTTACCTATGCAGATTGTTATGCAGGTTGCTATGCGACGATGTCATGGCGATGACATAGCTGTATCAATGTAGTATGTTTACATTTTGCATGATTCGAAACCATGCCAATTGTGTCCTCCATGATTATTCGGCAACTTGGGTGTGGAAGGCACCGACCACTTCCGTGCTTTTTGGCTGGCATCTGTTTGGCATCTTGCTGATATTTAAGGGCATTTCACACAACTGTGTATCATAGACGATGGCATGTAAGCCCTTGGTATATTTCATAGAATACTATCATTCAATTGGTGGGTAGCTGGTGCAAAAAAAAAATTTCATTTTTTATTGTCTTTAGTTTTTTTTTTATATTTCCAACCTGTTACCCAGTCCCAACTTTCAACCCTGGTTATTTGTTTGCAATCTTAAAACTTCATTTTTGAATATCAGATAGCTATATGGTTATACCTAGATATTTAAATGTATTTGGTAGATATTCAGAATTTGGCATGAAGAACATGTTCACCTAGGAGTGGAAAGGGAAAAAGAGTCCCTGTCTAATATAATAGAAATATTGATTACCAATTATCTGAATTATACCTTTTCTAAGAGTTGAGCACTTTTCTATGAATACTACAATTTTTTTGGAGTGCCAAAGAAATATGAAAAAAATATGTACATGTTGATGAACATGTCCCCAACAAATATGGTTAATTTCAAGAATCTGATACCATTGAGCTGAGAGCTATAGACCCTCTTCATATCTGTGTTATGGATAAGATTTCCTGTCACAGATTGAACATCGCAAAGCCCTATCCACATAATCAAGGTATCATTTCCCAAGACGTAAGTCCAAACGTCGACTACGATGTACTGTTAGGAACCAGGTTCCAGGAAACCTTCATGAAGCTGAAACATTGGAGAGGCCATGAGATAGGCCTTGATGAACCAAGAGTGAAGTGAAGTAAACGTTTTATTGATTGGAATTCTACAGGGGCATTCATCTGTTACATCTTTGCAGGTGGAAGTGCAAGGTGGCGTTGGTGTCTTGTAAGCGCCGAAAGATTCCGGAAAGCATCAGCGGTAGGGGGGGGGGCACTGTAATGTTTCCCACTCATCCTCATTCTTCCTCCCTATGTCGGCCACAATGAGTTGGCCCAAATGCTAATCCTGGGCCCTGTTTTTCAGTCATGATATCATAGGTCTACGATTCCCTCAGATCGTCCAGCGAATCCACGACATTTTGGGCGACAAAACATGGCCAGCGTCCTATAGACAGTGTCGTTGTGCGCCACAGACGATCGCCGATAAAAGTGTCGCCCGTCACAACAAGTGTAGTAGGGCTACGACAATTGGCCGACCCCCTAAATGTCATGTCTATAGTACACTGACAGCAAAAACATGTCGTTTATAACGATTGTCATGACTAAAACACAGGGCCCGGATAATCCTATAATCGTACCAAATATAAAGAAGATCGACTGTCTGTAAACCACTCGAGGTTGTCATGTTAATACACTCGCTACGTGATCGCCCGCATTATGTAACTCAGTCACTATATAGGCTGAGTCTGCAGCGGGTCGACAGGTCTTCTTGCGGTGCCTCTCCGTCAAGTGAACGCTTGTAGCCTCTGTTACTGGTAAGGTTTCTCCGCAAACCTTTCAGCGGTGAAGAGACCAGGGAGCTGTTTCAAAAGTCAAGTGAAGCCTCGCCAGCGGCACGCCACATTTTCAAAGCGAGAGCCCGCAACAGCGAGCAGCACTTTGAATCAAGTTTCCTTGATCCACGTAAAAGTATGTCTATTATGTGGAAATTGTATTGTGAAATGAATAGGTGGAGCCCATATTAAGAGAGTGAAAAGTCAATACTCTTACCTTGTGTGTAGTCACCAGGTAACAAGGGGTGGTTGAAAGGCACAGAGTGCATATAAGCCACATCTCCCCACACCAGCCCCTCTCTTGTTGATGTCGTGCTTTCACCACCCGACCCCCCCACCCTTGCCCCCACGCTCTACATGCCCTAGTTCACCCACAGAATTTTAGCTTAATGTGGCAGCCCTCAGACAGTTGTACACCTACCTGATGCCTACAGAGGCGTATAGAAGCCGTTTCCCAGTGTCTGATTGTTTGAAAAGCAGTCTTCCTTGCACACATACAAACCATAAATAAACAATTTTAATATTATGTGAAACCATAGTTATGGTGACAATACGGGGTAGATTTACTCGTTGTTTCGGAGAAATTCGTTCTGAACGAGCCGGCACGGCGAGTTCAGAAAGAATTTCTGGGAGCTGTTTCATGAGGATTAAAATGTGATTATATGAACTAATGTATCAGTATAAGACACTTCCTCGATCACCCCACAACAAGGCAACAGGCAGACAACTCATGATGATGGTGTAAGAATGTCAATGAACTTGTCCAGCAGAACCAATTATTGCACAGGTCGACTGGAGTGCAGGATACACATGATGATGCTGCAGGACATCATATCACTGTAGGCTGTAGTCAGGTTTGCCACAACAAACTATCTAGCATACTGCTGGCACAGATGATGAATGGGTCTCAGTGAACCCAATATTTAGCACAAGTTCGTTGGATGCAGTATGCAAGATGACAGTGTAGGACATCCTATCATTGTAGGCGGTGGTCAGGTCTATTGGAACATACTGCTTACCCACTGTTAGCACTGATGACGAAAGGTTCTGGCAGAACCCAACAGTTAGTGTACCGGTCTGTGGAAGCATAGAGTATGTATGATAATGGTGTAGGACATCCCGTCATCTGCAATCCAAGGTCAGGACTACTCTGATGAACTGCCTAGTCCACCAAGACAAATGATGAACCGGTTCTACAACTGGTCCAGCAGAAACCCACAAGCCCAGGTCCTCTCAAAGTCCCAGCCAGGCCAGTGCCAGCAGGGAAGACGAAAGTTCAGCAATCATTGTGAAAGGAAGAGGAGGGGGCAAGAGGTTCTGCTAGAGTCTATGTTGGCATGACTTGTCAAGGCAGGCCAGGTGGATGTGTAGTCGCTGGGAGACTGCAGGCACATGACACTTCCTGAAGGTTTAGTCACAGGGAAGACTGCAGGTCCTGATGGCATCATACACTCCCCGCCCTGTCTATAGTAGTCTACAGTTGGTTGGACTGGGGCTGCAGGAAGTAGTGAGTCTCTTGGTGATCCCGATAGCATCACAGTTCAAAATACACCGGGCACTGATAGGTTGTATTACAAGTATGCTGTACCATACACACGTATTGCCGTATTTGCCGTGGGGAAACAGGGGAAACATCTTTTTTTTTTTCTTTTACAAGCATCCTCTCAGGAGAATCAGTTTCTATACATAAAACAATAAATCAATAACTGATGAACTAGACATTTGCAATATGTTCTCAGAACACAGCTAAATATGATAATCAGACATTTCATGAATGTCTCAAGTCACATTTGTTTTTCATTGTTTTACAGTAAACCATAAGATATATCTATTCCTATTTATTATTAAGTAAACCATAAGATAAATTGTCAAATGTCTGTTTAAAATAGTAGACTGCAGAATATGGTATCTACTCCTATCTAGGATAAATAAAACCATAAAGCCATTAATATCAAAAGAATAAGCAGTCTTAAACTAGGGTAATATAAGGTACATAGTAGAGTATATTAAGCATTGTTCCCATAAACTAAGCTTATTAGGAGCTAGACACTGAATTATTAGACAATGATTAAATCTCACTAGCAACTGAGAAGTATAATTCTTGATCAGCATTCTGGAAGAAAATATGGTCAATTAGTTTGTTGCTCAAGGTTGTCGCCAAGTTCTAGGTTCGCCTTGAGCATAGCGTCTACCTAGATGGTATCCATCTCTCCCCTAAAATTAAAAGGAGGTGTATCACCAGTCGGTGAATGTACACTTGACCCATTCTCAATAGCAATCAACGGGGGGTGCATGTCCCAGTCATTCTGTGCTGGCTTGCTAGTTAATGTAGCATTTGGAGAATAGGTCTGTTCATCCTCTCCACTTGGCCATCTATCGTGCTGCCTCCTTGGATGGGGGGATGGAGACCTGCCTTGGATGTATGACTCTGGTTTCCAAACCTCCTTTTGAGATGCTGCTTTCACAGCATCACTGAGATGTCTAGCTTTGGCATTGTGGACCACCTTAGACACTTTATCCCCTATGGCCCTTTTAAAGTGGGTCACTCCTATTACCTTGACCCCATTTGGATCAAGTTCAGGATGGGCCAGCTCAACAAGGTGCCCTAGATCTTGTTTGAGAGCCTCTAGGCTCTCCCCTGCCTTGCCTGTCCTGGCCTCTAGAGCTGCCTGATTCAGCTCTACATGTTGCTGCACCCCAAAACGCCTCTGTAGAGCTGCATCAAGCTGTGCAAAGCTCTCGATCACCCGCTGAGGCTCATCATCAATGAATCGTTGGGCATCTCCTGTCAGCTGCACAGAGAGCATGTCCAGCATTGCATTAGAATCCCAGAGACTGACCTGTGCCAGCTGCTTAAAGTAATTCCGGTACTCTTCCCAGGGTGTTGTCCCATCATATGTCCTTGGTTTTACATTAAGGCCTCTTGTACCCCTGCTCTCCTGTCTTGCTTCAGAATAAGACAGCCCTTGCAATGAGCCTGCCAAAGGAGACAAGGGTTTTTGAAATGATGGAGATTTCTGTTTGAGTGACTGATGTTTAGACAAACCAGTCACTGGGGATGTGGGTCTCACACTAGGTGAACGGGGATGAGAAGAGGGTGCTGTTGGTGAAGAGTACTGCTGGTGGGACAATCGATATTGCGTTTGGTATGACTCCGGGGATGGTGACCTTTGTGTGTGTAATTGGGGCATGCAACCTGATGGAGATTGATATCTCCGCTCATAGTGTTTGTCAGGGGGATGTTCAGGTGATTGCCATCGGTCTTGGTTTTGAAAGTGGGAATGGTGTCGTCTACTGGGAGTCTGTCGTTCGCAATAATAGCCCAATGTTTTGTATTGTGGAGAGGGTGGGCAGTAATGGGAGGATTGATGCTGTTCAGGGTATGAGGCTGGTGAGAATTCAGACAAATGTCTGCGTGGCGAGATATATCTGGCATGCTCTCGTTCCACCTGGCAATCATGATAGTATCTACCATTTTTCGCAACACAACCTGATTTTTCATCTTTGGGGACTATAACCCTCTGGTGCTTGTCTGCTGATGTTGATTGGCAAGCACAATCAGGCACCCTTGGCACATCTACATTTGATGTGCCTTGTTGTCTGGCAAGTATTTTAAGTGCCTCCAGCATATGTTGAAGTAATGCCCTTTTACCATCCTCCCAGCGATCCCCATGGACAGGTGTGTCCTTCAGAGCAATAGTAAGTCGTTGAATTTTCTGACTATGATAGTCACTGCCATGACTAGATACACCCTCCCCATCATCACCTTTCGAGTAACGCACATCTCTCCATTTGTTATTAGTTTGATATGTATGTCCGCTTATGTTAGACATCTGGTTGACATTAGAAAGCTATAGTGATAGACATTTTCTAAATTTCCATCTATCAGGCCAAAATAAATGATTGAATGATTAAATAATGAGTAACACAATGATATTTAGAGGCCAAATGATGAATCAATATCTCATATAGTAAACAAGATATGACAGGTATTGAATTAATCAATAATCCAGTAATTTCCTGGATATGATTTACAAAGTAATTTCTTTTCAGTTACAGTCAAATACCTGAAATTATTGAAATATTTAGAGGTAAGGTGCTGGTTCAGTCACCAAAGCAATGAATTATCACTTCCAGGGGGATACCATAGCAACCACTATGATTATAGCAAGTTGCCACAATATACCAGTGTTTAAACGAATGCAGAGATCTCAAAAAGCATGCAAATAAAAAAATCTATGTATATTGCAGTGATTATTCCGATTTCTGGATCAAAACAACAAATCCAAATATTCTCCCAAGAGCCAATACAAAGTGCACAAACTTTACACGTCCACAGGCAAACCATGTACAGCAAATACAAGTTAACTATTTACTCACAGTAAGCCCTCAAACTATAAGTTAACCATGTATACTCCCAGTAAAGTCTAAACTTTGTCACTGGAATATGCTGTGACATGCATGGAGGGTGCAGGGGAAGCCACTAAGCAGCAGTGAGTGATGTATGTGGCGAACACATATATAATGTTTCCCTATAAATTTCGCTTTAGGTCTAATGAGTTCCAAAGTATAAGACCCAAGATGTTATATTTCTGTAGCCCTTCTTCTATGCAATAGTAAACGGGCAATAGCTCCAAGTTAAACGATATGCCAACGGTAGGGGAGGTGGGTGGGAATGATGGGATGGCCACGTGTTGCAGGCGGGAGCAGACCAACGACGTGCTGAATGACAGGGCAGGACTCCTTGGGGTGGGTGGATGTATGGGATCGGTCATGGGGGGGGGGGGGTGCGGAAATCGGAGTGGCCACGTGCTATACCTAGGAATAGTGAGTAACTCAATGAGTTCTTAAGAAGGAGGAAGTGTACTTAAAATGCACTCAAATAACCCCAGTGTCGTGACCATTGAGAAAAGAACAGGATATACAAGAAATGACCACGTGCTCACAGACTAGGACAGAAGAGAATTTTAATTTAAAGATTTTGCTTTTGTTCATATATATTCACAGAGAAATTTCAAATAATTACATGTTTAATAGAGACAGACCTTAATATGACATTATAAGGGTCATGATGGAGAAAACTGCTAATGATTAAAGCAGAGGAATTAAGAATAGGACCAATTGATATGTGGCCAAGTGTTTTTGCTATACAATGCACTGGTATTTGTGTAGCAGTTAATTCTTTTTCTTTGCCTATACACAAAGGTAAATCAATTGTCATAGAATCGTTTTACAGATCCTAGTGGAAGGCAACACATAGAAGTGAGTCAGTAGAGTGAGTAGATTTAGAATGGATTTAGACTTGAAATTCAGAGGAATCACTACACAAGATGGTAATACAATAAGAAAAATCCGATTCTACTAGCTTTTGAATGTGAACTGTGTACTGAAGACCACGTGGGCACTATTCACACATTCATAGAATTGGGACTGCGGCCTAAATATATTTATCAGATAAAATCACCAGTAATATTTGCAAACACAGAACATGTAAGAATGTATAGATCCTTGTTGGGAGAATCTGAGAAATCACTTATCACTGAGACCACGTGGCCAATGCAGACTAAAATAAACCGGACATACTCTGGTTGTCCTATCAAAAAGATAAGGCCTTTGATCAATTGTAGAATGAATCTAGAGCTTTTGATTACAGAAGATATTGATATGGTACTGGTAAGGGGATTGGCAATTATCTTATACTGACTTTTGTATGAAGGCTATGTACTGGAGACCACGTGTACACTATCCCAACATTCCTAAGATTAAGATTAGGTTTTAAATACGCTTAGGATATGCAACCCTCTCATCACGCTAAAATTAGGAGAAATCAACAGAAAGATATACATACAGAGTCTGTAAAGATTGTGTACAGATTCACGTGGGGAAATGACTGGTAAATCACTTATCACTGAGACCACGTGGTCAGAGCAGGCTCAGCTACTGTGGATTTGATGACAGCACCACGTGCGGAGCAGCCCACCATGTAGCTCAGTGAACAGAATAGACTCTAATGTATCAGACTAAAATTGAGAATACTATAAAAGAAACGCTCTGAGAACAAGCACACAAGGAAAATTATCAATGGCCAATATCAGAGTAAATTTTGGATGTCAAATAATTTAGACCTAAATAAACTGTACAGAGAATGGGACACAGCCCAATAGACCACGTGGGGATTGATGGACAAAGCAGACTCAGGTTTCTGAGCCTGTCACTACGTGTTCATACAATACGGTAGAATTTATATAGAAGTTCTACCCTTTCCCACACACAATGAGTGAGTAGATTAAAATTAATTTCAAAAGGCAAATTTTGAATAAATGTTTATGTGAGACATTAATGTAGCACTAGAGTAGTAAAACTAAGATTTTCCAGCCTAAAGGAGTAACCCAGATCCAAGCGAACTATAAAGAGAGAGGTGGGGGGGGGGACCCAGCACTGTATACCACATGGGGACTGAGGAACAAAGCAGGATCTGCTTCCTGAGTCTCTCCCCACGTGCTCAGAGTAAATAGGCACTGAAAGAAAAGTAAGAATAGCCAGATAATGGCTATCCCACCGCTGCCACCAGTTGTAACAGAACAGGTTTAGGGGAGGGAATTTATAATGGTAGCTGCCGAAATAGTTCTAGAATAGTTTAGACAATAGTTTGGGTTCTTAGCCTGTTCTGTACAGAGGAGACAAAGGAACAAATACATAAATATATTAATATAGATCTCTGTATTCAAGTGACAATACAAGCAGTGATAATAAGACAATTATAGCAATGATAATAGAACCAGCACACTTACCTACAGGAATCAGGGAGGAGAGGTCACAAGTCTGTAGTACTGGCACAAATCAGAACGTTTCTGTTGTACCAATACCTGTGAGTTGTGACCATCCTAGTCAGAAATGATTCAACAGGTCCCTATATAGGGGTTGTAGAGGGCAGCACTGAGTGGGCATGCCCATATATGGAGAGGGTATGAGGGGGAGTCACTATGGCAAGCCATTTCTGTTACAGATCTATGTAATTAAGTAAACATGGAAAGTTTTCTGAATACACGAGGAAAGAACCCAAATATTTGATTCAAGAATAATAATAATAATACAAAAGCTAATCCTATTGACCAGAATGGCATGTGCAAGGGACTGAGAGGCGATCCTTATCAAAATATGGTTTCCCTTATTATTCTAGATGAATTATGTTTTCTGAATATATAATTAGAAAGTATATCTTTGTAAAAAATACCAATCTATTGATGGCACACATGCTTATGTTAGACCGAAAACTTACATTCCTACCGTAACTGGCAACCCTTTCTTCTATGCAACTAATTGGGATATATCGCTATTGTTCACTAAGGTAAGACATTTGTCCACTTAGGTGAGGATTTTCAGTTTTCTCCTCAACAAAAATTTAAATAGTAAAAAATATGGTTGGATTTTACATTATATGCTCGTAGGCATGTCATGAATATATAAGATCCATATTTGACATCTTTCTCATTTTATAGACCAATTTAATTGCAATATGTCGCTATTGTCCACTAAGGTAAGACACTGGTCCACTTAGTTGAGAATTTTCAGTTTTCCTCTATATATTGTGATGGCTTGCTATAAAATTCAGTTAAATTTAAAAACTTCAATTTTCTGGTAAAACAGAAGTTTTCGTAATTAATGTTTATGTATTACTTATAATAAGCTAAGAACGTTCTAATGCACTGTCCTTGCTGCAAGGTGGTATTCATCTGCAAATTTTCTGGTGATTATTCACCTATTTTGACTCCCTGGAGATCAAAATATTGAACTGAAAATATATTATCTTGTTCCTTCAACAGAATCCTGAACTGTATGTCAAGCAGTCGAGAGGTCGAGACTTGGTACAATAGTATGCTTACCTGGGAGCTGTTTTAAAAGTCGGGAGGATGCTAAACGAGAGTACTCATCGCCAAAGCGAGAGCTAACAATGGCACTTCGAGTCGTCGCTGTCGAGGCGGAGGTGCCGCTCACTATTGGGTATTGGTAGCGGTTTTGCCGCCGCTTTGATTCAAAGTGCCGCTCGCTGTTGCGGCCTCCCGCTTTCTAAATGTGACGTGCCGCTGGCGAGACCTCACTCGACTTTTGAAACAGCTCCCTGATTTTGCCAAATTCAACAGGTTCCAGAGGGTAATCTAGGGCAGAGGTATTGGCAAATTAACACATGAAGAGAAATTGATCTGGGATCAGTTAGAGTTCCTGTTGCCCAACTTAGCTAACCCAGAGCGGACAAGACTCTAGAGGAAGAGAACTGCTGCCACCTCCACTACACCGACTACCACACCTACCCTTACTACAACCTCTACCACTTGCACAGCCACCTCTACCACCTGCACAACCACTTCTGCAGCCGACAATACTGCCGCTTCTGCTGCCATGTCGGCGGTCATGAATATTGGCCCCAGTGATGACAGTGATGGGGACTCTAACATATTCTTTGTCTTTGAAAGTAAATGCCCTTGATA
Source organism: Alentia gelatinosa (assembly GCA_950022655.1). Taxonomy (NCBI): domain Eukaryota; kingdom Metazoa; phylum Annelida; class Polychaeta; order Phyllodocida; family Polynoidae; genus Alentia; species Alentia gelatinosa. Next base: position 28,927,768 of record OX465584.1, on the reverse strand, counting down.
CCTGACGTATTATTATGAGACCTACAAGAACCAAGCCACTGACATTGTTACATACAAACGTCTTATATATAAAGGACCGAAAAGTTTACCATGTACATCCAGAATGTGACAATAAAGTGAAGTTATCAACAACAAAAATGTGATTCCCGCACCTGCAATTGTGATAGACAAAGGCAACAAACTATGGATTTTGTCTTTTATTCATTCAAACAACAAAATGCAGGCGAGCAATCGCACCAAGGAACTCTTCTTTTTCCGTTTTACTTTTAAATCAGCTTCGCCCCTTTTTTTTATTGACCATTAAGTATAGAAAAGTATACAAGGGAGTACTCTAGCTAGCAGAAGGAACTGATCGTCCTCCTATAAAGGGTTAGAAAAGTAAACAAAGAATATAGTATCCGGAGGAAAGCCTAACTAGCTCGCTTTATCAATTTTTTTCTGAAACTAAAACCCCAGGTACACCATCATCATAGGGCATGATATAATTTGAAATTGTCGAATACAAACAATATGAGGCTGATGGTGTTTCCATGATAATAATTACTTTCACCCCCCGATGAATAGCATTTGTATTAATTATTTTGAAATAGACACAATATTTGTCAAACGGATTAAACAAAGTATCTTTATTATGTAAAAAAAAGTTATATCCTTCACCTGACAAAATATAATATGAACTTGGGTGCTAAGAACTGCTTCATTTCAGTTTATAAGAGGTATTGTACATCTTCAGTGTGGTTATAAAAGATTCAGAAGTATTTATCTTTAAGGACATCTAATAGGACAGACAGAGGGGGGAGACAAGACATACGGGAGACAATAGGGGATTTAGTAGAAACTGAACGAGAGTTAGACTTGTCAGTGTTTATGCCACGACGGGAAGGTCGTGTATTATTACGCGAAGCGTTAGCTGAGCGTAGTGAGGAACAGACCTGACCAGAGTGGCATAGACACTGACAAGTCTAACTCGAGTTTGGTTTCGTATTTATCCTACCCCGTCTCTATACTTTTGGATTACTAAAAGACAAATATCGATTGAATGACCAACTGAAGTCCAACCGGAACATTTGAGGCCAACCGGAACTTTTTTTGGAGCAGCTGACAAACTGGTCGCTGATAGGTCAATTTGTTTATGCCCCTAGAGGCATAAATCGTACTTTATGTCATGGCATGCCGTATAAAATTTGCCTATGTTATGCCTATGGACCGTTTTTATTAGGGGTAGGATAAAAGTCCATTCTCAACCATTCAAAAACAGACATGGGGGAAAGTAAAGGGGCAATAGCTGAAGCGTAAACACTTGTGCAAGAAAAAGTGAATAAATAAAAGGGGAGGGTGACCCACTCAGATTACATCTGTTTTAACAGTTTATTCCAACCTTTGAATTTCTCAGGTTTCTTCTGTAATTCACATATGTATTCTTCAATATGGAGTGTGCGATGAAATTCTATTTATCAGGAATACAGATCAAGGGCATTATCATTAAATAGTTTTTGATGAAAAATATAAAATTTAGTGAAGCAATTAATGAAGTATAGGATATGTGCATCCTCAATATCATCTGTTACTCCCAGCAAACGGAAGACAATGTCCATAACCATCTTTAGATTACATAAACTACCTAGCCACTTGTTAATGCTTATATACAGTTCCTTAATTTTCACACTCTAAGAAAAAGTGATGAATATCATCAACCTCATAACAGAACGAACATTGATCAGAGGTTATAATCTTTCTCATATATAGATATCTATTTGTAGGAATTATATATGATTTACCATCTTATACTGTAGTGATAGTAGCTTAGTGTCCTCTGACCATTCTATAGATATTTTTGTAAGTATAAGACCAGGTCATCTCATCAAAGATAACATCGAGATCCCTTTCCCATTTGGCCTGAGCTGAAGGATATCTATTCATATGTTGGATAAGTAGAGAATATATTTTCTTATTTTAAGAGGCTATAGTATGTTGATTGACTTATGAGTTTTATCATTGATATACAGGCTCATAGGGTTTATATTGGCCTCAGTAAACAGCAATTGTGTACACCAAGGAATTGATCTAGTAATTAATATGTATAATGTCTAAGAATATACCTCTTATACCATACTTTGTTTTGAGTTCAGCTGTATCCATGAATCTCTTGTTACAGAATGAAATTAAATCTTTAACTTGTATAATTCCAGCTTTGGCCCATACTTTATTGGTAATAGGGGCTTTGTTAGAACATATGAATTTATTGTTTAATAGATATCCATGTTGCTCGTTCTTCCTCAGAGATTAGTGGACATAGATATAAGGAAAACCAAATAGAAGGTAGGTCTATATAGAAGAGTTATTTTGGTGTGGTAGTTGACCTAAGTGGCTGGTTTTAAGCCAAAAAGAAATCATACATAGGCCCTGAGATATTACAGTATTTGCAAAAGTAATAAGTCCATGACTGACAATCATCAAATATCAATCTATGTATCCACTTCAACCTCGAGGTATGATACATAGAATACAAATCCTTGAGATTGAGCCCTCCAAACTTGACATTCATACAAATTACATTATGGGCAATTTTGTTATATCTCCCATTCAAAAGAAACTCATTGGTTATTTTCTAAATTCAGTGAATACCTGATTAGGTGCGTATAAGACAGCACAAACATAAAGCATCACAGGAATGATAACGTTGTTGATAATTGTCACCTTGCCCTTGAGGGATACAGAACGACCAACAGTTACAAATATTCCTGCATTTTTCAAGTTTCCGTTGGATATTCATAGTATATAGTGGGTCCAACATCATCCAATTTGAGACTTTAACCCCAAGCACATTCATTTCATCAGAGAACCAGATAGGTAGGTGGGACCGAGCACTTGTAGAGGTGTTTCTGAGGGGCATGACATGGGATATCTCTAGATTGACCTTGAATTCTGCATATCTTTTAAAACGTTTTATAATATCAAGCACAACCAAAAGTGACTGACGTTTATTGGTACAAATAAATAGGATGAAACACAACCTGTCTGGAGCCTATAGTCAGGCCATTTGTAAAATCCATTGTTGATTCAATGTCCTGGTATATGAGTTTTATGTAGTTAGAAAATGTATCACTAAAACCAGATTTAAGGAGTGACTATAATATGGATGGCCATTCTACAGAATCGAATGCCTTTTCAAAATCAACAGAGAAAATTATACCCTGAAGAATAGTACTATTAATGTAGTTAATGACATCTTCCACCTTCCTAAAATTCATACCAATAAAATATCCATGCATAAAGCCAGTTTGATCAGTGAAGTTATGTTGTCATGAGATCGGCAGAGTTTCCTGGCCAAGAATTAACATCCTACTTTCGTGTATTAACAGGAACCAACATTTCATCCTTTGATTTCTTCTTACAGAAAGGTAAAATTGATCTACAAGCTTAATCATCTAGGTTTAACAATGACATGGTGAAGATATGCTACAAAGTGTATGTAGTTCCGCCCAAAACTCAAACGGAAGTATACAACAAATTTTATGGAACGATGTCTTCTTTAAAAAAAAAAAAAATTTCTTTATTGAGCCAAAGTCATCATACAGTTTTGTTTTTTTATTGAGTAAAGAGTGCCATCTCACCTTAGTGAGTTTTTTGGGTCACTCGCGGTACAAGTATACAGCCATACATAGCTATTTTTGCGAGTTACAATAAGGTGAAAGAAATACAACTTGTATGAAATGTAATGATAATGAAATATAGCTAGGCATATCAGTACAAAAAAGGTTCATACTTAAGTTTTAGGGATACTGATACAAATACATCAGAGAGACTTTTTCAGTTCAACCGGTAAATCATTCCAGATTCTTGCCCCCCTTAGATAACGGCTGTTAAGTACAAAACTACTTTTTGTATGATAGATTTTAAACAAAGTCTTAACATTTGTTCTAGTTTTCCTTTCAATTGTATCAAGCCAATCTTTTCGATATTTGAACATTAGATAGCATAATTGCTTTCTCCTACGTTTGCAAAGAGATTCAATATTGCACTCAGCTTCCATAGAATTATAAGAATAGATACTCTGTTGTTACTGTGACCCAAAGCACATCTTATACCTTGATTATGCAGTTTTCCTATTCTTTTAATGTCACCCATCCTAAAACTATCTGTTACAAAACTACAATATCCGATGATTGGTAGTATGCTACTGACATAGACAATTATACCTGCTGCATGTGTTAAACAACTTCGCAATTTCCGGAATCTAAATAGGCGCGCACTTGTGACCTTTATTATCTTGTTCATATAAGGTATCCATGTAAGGCAACTGTATAATTATACCTGCTACAAGCATTCAACGAAGCACTATTTAATTTCAAGCTCATAGGTGGTGCATTCCGTAATTGTTTTGCATTACAGAACCACATTGTTTTTGTTTTCTTCGTATCGATTGTAACCCCATTTTCACGACACCAGATACTTAGCTGATTCAGGTCTTTCTGCAATTTATCCAAACATGAGTCATAACTTTGATCTTTAACATAGAACACAAGGTCATCAGCATACTGGATAAACCTACTATAATTAAGACATTTACCTAAATCGTCAATAAAAAAGTACAAAAAGTAAAGGGCCGAGAACGGACCCTTGCCAAAATTATATTAGCAAGTTCCGAAAGTGAATTATTGATATATACACATGGTTTTCTGTTACTCAGATAATTCACAATCCATTTTAACACATTTCCAGGCATTACAAGGGAGAGCGAGGGAGGAGCCGAGTCCGACCAGGTGCAACCTTCAATATCTAGAGATTATACTTTTAGCAACATTCAAAAATTATTATCGATTTTAAAAAATTTGTGAATTTTGATTTTAATTCTAATTCAGTTTTTTAGCACTATTCTTTTTACAGAACGATAGCTTTTTACTAACAGGCAGTTTCTAACCAATTTATTCTATAACATCCGATTGCGATTTCCCGGGAATACCTACAATTATTTTCAATTATGATCAATACACACATATTCACAGAATTCTTGTTACAGAACACTGTCAAACACTGTCAAGCAAATCAAAACAGAGATCATTTTCTATTTTGGTATCTATCCTACTAAACTGTATGACATCCTCAAAAGCAAGTGTGATTCATGAAGCAATAAAATATAATCTATAACATGGTAGTCTTATTGTATTCTAGTTACAGAACACAGCAGTCTCCTGTTCCGATCATTGTCTTCTAATTACAAAAGTACCATCAATTGTGAAAGAATTCTTTTTACAGAACAATTTCAGCATTTAACAGTGGGGGTAAGAACTGCATCATTTTCTTCGTCAGCACTAAGCAATTCCATTTACAGAATGGTTCTAGTTCGCAGTTCAAGATACATCTCACATTTAGCAATTATGCTCAGCAAAATGGTAGAGGCCTCGGCCTTTTTATAAGGCTGGTCTTAACGGCCTAACCATGACAGAGTTTATATAATAAAACTACACAGAAATTTTAACAGGCAAGACTGTTGTCAATCCAAGTTAAGATCAGATTTCCTTATCCCTGAAGATTGAGATGATACACACATCCAGTAGGTATGAAGTAACAGATAAAGAATCAATATGATATCAAGGCTAGAGTAGCCAAATCTTGCTTCTCATATTAGCTTTCGTTAAAGCTTTAAACATTTTAAAAGTTTCAATATTCCTAACTAAAGGACTTAGATTGTTCCAAATTGAACCACCATGATATTTCACTGAGCATATAAGCAGTACAGTTTGGCCTACCAGTCTTTATTACATCAAATAAGGAAACTCTGTACTGCTTACCATAGTATAATGCAGGTATAGTTCAAATAAGTGACCTGATAATGAATGATAGGTTCGTGAATATACAAGAAATTAGGAACAAATATCAGGTACAGGAACTTTTCTTGATGTCTTTAAAATCATCAAGGCTATCCCACGGCTCAAAGATATACCACTATCAGGTCCCAAAGAAAAAGCAATGGAAATTTATATCAACAATAAAAAAAGGCATACCTATTGTAAGTAAAACATTCATCTCACTCCATTTCATTATTCATTATACTATATAGTACTATAGAACTATACGTACCATCCATTTGAACTAATGTCTAAACTCATTTAATTACACTTGTTTTGGAACGTAATTGTTTTCCCCTCCCCCATAAAATATACAAATAACCTGGATAATGGCAGTATTAATTGGGGCAGACTCGCGGGGACACAAACTCACACAGGAACTATCTGAATATAGTCCCCTGTCTACATCCACTCGTTCTCAGGAAAAACATAGAAAATCTTGTTACACCTACTATTAGACTAGCAAGAGACTTACACCTGGATATTATAATCATATATGCAGGTATCTGCTCTATTACGTACAAAAATCCTAATACCATGGAAGTTTCTTTATTGAATGATAACTGCAACCAACTTTGTGATATGACAATATCTCAGATTGTTTATGCGTACCGTGAAATAAGTAAAAGTACTGCTGCACGAGTGATATTTCTGCCAATTATTGGCATATCTATCAACAAATACAACAGCTGTTACCTACATCACTCAACAAAACAAGATCCATATCACCCGACTGAAGGAGCGGACCACACCCACCTAAACTCACTCAACAACTGTATTGCAACCATGAACTCATTAATCACCGACTTCAACACTATATACATGTATATATACTTCACATATACACATACAAGGTAAGAAAGTAGCATATTATGTAGGTCAAGCAAAAGATTTCCCATGGGTTGAGAGTGAACACATCTTGTACAATTTATCTAATAATGTATTGTGTTTGCAGGTGCACAAGACTGCCAAACCAGTACATACACCGCAGTGCCACAGAGAGTGAGATTGACCAGAGTCCAGGGCCAGTTGGTCCCGGGACCCAACTAGGTGCTAGTCCCGGCAACGAGTATATATACACATTGTTCCCGGCGAGGGACAGTGGTATGGCCGGGCCTCCAAGACAGGGTCAAGGCGCTAACATGTAGGGTGTATCTATCCACCTTACCTGACTTCCCATCTTCTACCCATCTACCTGCCTACCCATCTACCTGCCTACCCATCTACCTGCCTACACATCTGCCTGTCTACCCATCTATCCATCTACCCATTTACCCGTCAACCTATCAAATGGCCTACCCATCTACCCATCTACCCGACTATCCATCTACCTGCCTGCCCATCTACCCATCTACCTGACTACACATCTACCTGCCTACCCATCAACCTGCCTACCCATCTACCTGCCTACCCATCTACCTGTCTAAACACCTACCTGCCTACCCATCTACCTGTCTACCCATCTACCTGCCCACCCATCTACCTTCCTACCCATCTACATGCCTACCCATCTGTCTGCCTACCAATCTACCTGCCTACCCATCTACCTGCCTACATACCTACCTGCCTACCGGTCTGCCTGCCTACCCATCTACCAGCTTACCCATCAACCTGCCAACCCATCTGCCTGCCCACCCATCTGCCTGCCTACCCATCTACCTGCCTACCCATCTACCAGCCTACCCATCTACCTGCCTACACACCTACCTGCCTACCCATCTACCTGCCTACACACCTACCTGCCTACCCATCTACCTGCCTACCCATCTACCCATCTACCTGCCTACCCATCTACATGCCTACCTTATCTACCTGCCTACCCATCTACCTGCCTACCCATCTGCCTGCCTATCAATCTACCTGTGCACCCATCTATAATCATAAATGACATTAAAAAAAGTCCACAGGAGACTTGCAGGGTATTCACCCACCGGAGTTATTTATATTTCACATATTAGCTGAATAACACAGCTTCACCCCACCCCCCTGCCACAAGCACCACAGCCATAGTGGTGTTGGTTTGGGGGGAAACAGGGCATGGATTTGATGTGCTGCACCCAATGACATTTGCTGTAAGACTAATTTAATTCACTAATTGTGACAGCATAATTCCTTCGTTGTAATCAACTTTGCCAAATTAAACATCATTATTTTACATATGGATGCGCCAGGGGGGTGTTGCATAAACCGGGAACGATAAACCATGTAAATTTTGGTGAAGAACGATAGTACAACGAAAATATAACGTAACTTTTTTCATCGTGTTGCACAAAACACGTCGTTGTGTTATCGTTCGGCTGTTGATACAACGAAAGTAACAACGAACGATGAAAGGAAAAGTAGGCAAGGTACCCGTTTGACCCCGGGGAATCCCGGGAAATCCCGTGAAAATCCCCTAATGACGTCATCAGATGTCCCATTCTAACAATTCTAACTTTAAAAAGGGAAATTGCTGTAGTGTCATTAATAACAGGGCGATTTTCATAAACAAAACGTCGTTAGAAAGCTAAGAAGTAGGCCTATCTGTTGACATATATATACATGATATATAGATATATTAGAGATAGATATATGATATAATGACAGGATATACCTGTGTCGTATATTTCGTCAGCAAGGGAAACCCTCGCGACTTATGTGCAATTACTCAAGAATGCTAGGTGGTTAGTCGCAAATTGTGATTATAGTATGTTGGTTTGGGGGGAAACAGGGCATGGATTTGATGTGCTGCACCCAATGACATTTGCTGTAAGACTAATTTAATTCACTAATTGTGACAGCATAATTCCTTCGTTGTAATCAACTTTGCCAAATTAAACATCATTATTTTACATATGGATAACTCCCTTGATAATTGATTTTTTTTTTTTTTTTTGATTTTCTTTATTTATCCTGCAAGGACATCAGCATTACTGCCGGTATGACTTGTCCTTGCAGCATAAGAGTAAGGTACGGTAATACAAAATCATTTAAACCAGTCAGTCTCAGCTTTACATTTGTCATCCAAAATACAAAATTCTATTATACAGTTTCTATAAACGACTAGTAGAAAAGGGAATTACTATAACCCTTGAATAATAATATTTCACTTATAACATAGAATCTGGCTTGAGGAAAACATCTCATTTTTCATAGGTACAGTATCTCATATTCTCTGACATATGATAAAGTTCAGTTCTCTGTTATTTTCATCAGTTCTTTTTGTTGAGTAGTCCTTTAAAGGGCAAACCAGTCTGTTATTTTCTGACACAATGCAAGCAATATTTGTTCAACTTATATTTAACTTCAATACAGATTTGTATATGTAGTCACCAAGAGAGGATCCCCAACCTGAGAGTCTGTTATAACCACCTCTTTTCACAAAGTTTCCTCTAAGCTTCTCCTTTTGGTTGCTAATTTATATTTTTCATATGTATCAACATTTCTTAGTTTAGGATTCAGAACAGCACCTCTATATGAAGCACGTCATTTTGCCTAGTACATCTTCCACCTTGTCTCAAAGGGTCGGTATCCTTTTGTTTCATGTACATAAAGTTTAACAAATGACTCTCTTCTTCTTTCTAGCATTGCACATTTTGTCCTATTATGTACTTCTGTATCCGAAGTATTCCTTTGTGCTCTACACACAACTTTGAGTGATTTTTTGGGTCATAGGCCGCATGTACGAACTGATTTGGCATACTTGGATTTTTATTGACATTACCAAACTGTGAAACTGAAAATAAACGAAAATTGTTAACATTACACACGTTGTAGTATAGGATGTAACTATCAGACTAGCAATGTGACAAACGTGACTTAGATATGATGTGAGTATGTTTCAATATCTAATTATAACTGAACTAATAAATGGCAAGAAGTGTTGTCAATACTATGTGACCAGATTTTACAGCAAACATGTGACAGTAAAACAGCACCAAAAATCTGACTCAAGCATTTGTATGATTTTCTATTCATACATCAAAATACATCAATATAATAATACTCCTGATAACATAAACTACTTACCACGATTGCCCCTTTGAAGAGAACAGTAATTAGAGTACTTAGGTTGGTTCTACATGGCTGCACTCTGGTTGGCTACATGTGGCATCCTAAAGAAATTATATCAATGGATATAGATCTCAAACCTCCTTATGTTGGATATACTCTTAAACAGCAGAGGTATTTAAGTAAATAACATTGACAGTTACCAGGGTTTCAAAACATAAGAATCTTGTGCGAATCTAATCCCCACTTGAACTTGGCAATTCTAGTACGAGTTGAAATTACGGCACATGACAATTTAAAAAGTGACATCTATATGTTGAGAATACATATTTTACATGAAAAGGTAGTTTAACGTACATATCATTCCAAATTCAGTTTATGCTGACAACACACATGTTGTTTGATGCTTAAATTTGAGTTAAACGGTGCTTCACTTTTTCGGACCCTTTGTTCTTTGCACATGGTTTGAAGCTGTAGTTCTGCAGTAAATATCTTAATAAATGATGTTACTGTAGGGGACCAGTGGCAAGTCTACTAGGTCACAGGCACGTCTACTAAGCTTCTCCAAGTCTAGCTCCGGCTGAGTGCGCCAGGTAACTGCCTGATGGGTCCTTAGGGGCCTACTAATAACTACCTGTGAGGTCATAGGCCGCTTGCTATAATTGGCACAGCGTTGGAACCAGTCTAAACAGGTATCTGGCCACCTGGCTTGTACCTAGAATATGTATACTTGTTCTGCATGGGTAAGGAAGGTCCCCAGCAAAACCACTGGTCAGCTGGGTACCAGACTTACATGGGACTACTGCTGAGGACCCATCAGAAGTCTGCACATGCCCAGTGAGGCTCCACATGTGGATATAAGGCCTGTTGAAGCTCAGCTGGGCACATTGGGGTTGAGGGACTACTACCTGTAGTTCTTCACGAGAGCCTTGTCTCTGCTCCCTGCCTGTGTGGGCCTTCGGGTTCCCTATAGGCTGGGTTCAGAGAGTCCCGGATGACAGAAGGAGGGGTTAACCCTTCGGACGGGTTCCGGACGGATTCCTGGAAGATGGAAGGAGTCTCGGAAGACGGTACCTCTTGTAAAGCTTCTGGGCTTAGATTAATAAAAGACAAGTAGATTCATCTTCTTGTTAACTGTTGTATTCAAGCATGACCAGATTTCACTTCCTGTAACCGGGCTGTAACTGGTAGCAGTCCCAGACAACTTTTACATATGTTAGTTACAAGAAACGCCACCAGGGCGGCGTGCGCGTATAACACTTCATCTCCCTTTGCAAGAGAGTTATCGTTTAGATAATACTATTTCTCAAAGTTTTTCATATATGAGATAACTACTATGATATACTAGTAACTCTATAAGTTTCTTATAAGTCAACATGTATATGAAAGTCTCTAAAAGTAAATGGACTGTTCATTGTCTTTGAATATGAAATAATATGATCAAATGTTCTTTGGTAACTTTAATTGCTTTCTAACTTATAAAGTAATATAATAAGTAATCTGAAAGAGAAGAGTCATTAGTATTCTTCTATCAGTCTTTTAGGAGCAGATCTCTGTCGCTTAGATCTTCTCGGTTCCAGATCAGGTACGCTAGGGGTGGCACCTCGATCAGGAGTTGGTGAAGTGACCACTGGATGGGCATCAGTGATCTCCACAGGTTGTGGACGAGTAATAGTTGGTGTAACCACTGTTGTAGTTGTGGCTGGATCACTCTGGTGAACTGGTGGTATATTGGGACCAGGGCCTAGGTTTCTGGTCATCCGTCGATTCCGTCTCACTAGTCCATTTGGTGTTGATATGATATATGACCTAGGGCTCTGTGCTTTGCCAACAACCCTTCCTTCCACTTTCAGGTCTGGAAGCCATGCTCTGTCTCCAGGTGATAACTCATTGGCTTCAGTGGCTCTGTGACGACGATCATAGTTGATACGCATTTGTTTCCTATAGTCTCTCTCTCTCCTCCTGACAAGATCGGCATCAGGTGTGCAGGGTCTCAGTTCATCCGGGTGAATTGGAACTCTGGTTTTCAACTTACGCCCGATGTTGAGCTGGGCTGGTGAAAATCCATTTTGCAGAGGTGTATTCCTGTATGAGAGAAGGCCAAGGTATTCATCGTCTGTCTTCTTCAAGATTGCCTTCATGGTTTGAACAGTTCTCTCTACCTCACCATTTGACTGAGGATATCTTGGAGATGATGTAAGGTGTTCAAATTTGTAGTGATCTGCAAAGCGTTTGAACTCTGCTGACGCGAACTGTGGTCCGTTATCACTAAACAGAATATCAGGAATGCCTTGATGGTAGAACATCCTCTTTTAGCGATGGTCTCAGCCGAATCAACATTTTTAGTCACTTGACACACCTCAATGTCTCTTGAGTAATAGTCAACGAGAAGTAGGTATGTCAGCCCTTTATGATAGAAAAAATCGGCTGCCACTCTTGACCAAGGACGTTCAGGGAGTTCTGTTCCTTTCATAGGTTCGACCCGTTCTCTCCTATGCTTCTCACAAGTGACACAATTTTTCACTGTCTTCTCAACATCTTTGGTTATTCCAGGCCACCATACTGAGGAGCTGACATTGGCTCTAGTCTTGGTTAGTCCTTGGTGACCATCATGCAGTTTTCGTAAGACATCAACTCTCAGGCTAGCTGGCACAATGAGTTGTCTACCACGTAGTAGTAACCCTTCATGTAGAGAGAGGTTCCCTCTTTCAGTCCAGTATTTCACAAGTGGACCAGATATGTCACGTCTAGCTTCTGGCCATTCATGTTCTACATGGTGTATGACAACACTCAGTGTCTCATCCTCTTTTAGTGCTTGGCGGATCTCATCTAGACGTTTATCCGATGCTGGAAGGCATACCATGACAGCATTCACATATGCCTCAACTTCATGTTGAAGATCCACTGCTTGCTGATCGCTTCTTGACTCTTTATGTGGTGCCCGCAAGAGAGCATCTGCTGTGGTTAGGAGTTTTCCCGGAACATGACTGATTGTGAAGTCAAATCTCATCAGTCTGAGTCTGAATCGTTGGATCCTGATTGGTAGTTCGTCGATCAATTTGGTTGAGAATAGTGGCACTAACGGCTTATGGTCGGTTTCCACATGAAACTTCATGCCAATAAGGAGATCGCTCCAGTGTTCAAGTGCCCATGTGGTCGCCAATGCTTCTTTCTCAATTTGAGCATATCTGCCCTCCGTTTTTGTCATTGATCTACTGGCATAAGCAACTGCCTTGAGATTCCCATCTTTCTGGCGTTGTCTGATCACGGCCCCTACACCATAACTACTTGCATCTGCAGATATGATTGTCTCTTTTTCCGGGTCGTATAAAGCAAGGGCTTTGTCGGAAGCCAGCATTTGCTTCAGTTTGTTGAACGCTGCTTTTTGTGGGAGATCCCAAGTCCATTCGGAATCCTTTTTAAGGAGATCTCTGATAGGTTTTGTTACTTCTGCAAGATTCTCTAGGAACTTCATTTGCTGATTGACCATGCCAAGGAATCGTCTTACATCTGGGACATCTTTGGGCTCAGGCATGTCAATGATCGCTTTGACCTTCGCTGGGTCTTTCTTGATTCCATCTGCATCTATCACCTGACCAAGGTAGTGAAGTTTGTTTGAGGCGAAGACACACTTGTCCTTGTTTAAAGTGATCCTGCTGTCTTGCAGCCGGTTCAGTACTTTAGTTAGACGTTCATCGTGCTCTTGTTTGTCTTTGCCGATCACGAGGATATCATCCATGTGACACAACACTCCTTGTAGGCCTGTCAGTTCTCTCTCCATTCGCTTTTGGAAGTGCTCAGGTGCGGATGAGATTCCGTAGGGTAGCCGTCTGAACATATATCTACCAAAAGGTGTTATGAATGTTGTAAGCTTCGCACTTTCATCGGTCAGTAACACTTGGTGGAAGCCGGAATTAGCATCCAGCTTGGAGAACACACTCCCACTTGATATACTCCCAAGGGTCTCTTCTATTTTTTTCATCACATAGAGTTCACGACGGACTCCTTCATTGAGTTTAGTCAAGTCCACACATAATCGTACTTTCCCGTTTGGCTTTGGTACGACCACCATAGGTGCGCACCAGTCTGTCGGCTAATCTACAGGCACAATCACTTCTGACTTCACAAGTGCTGCGATTTCCTCTTCTACCTTCTTCATAAGAGGTAATGGTACCCTGCGTGGAGTATAGAGGCAGAAAGGTTTTGCGTCGTCCTTGAGTCGGATAGTGTATTCACCTTTGAGCTTACCAAGTCCATTGAAGAGTTTTGGGTAGGCTTTGATGACCTTATCCTTTGTGTCCAATTCAGGACTATCACTGTTCACGGCTCTGATCCTGTATGCACCAGGTATGTTAGGTATCAGTCCTAATTTCTCAATTGCGGGTTGTCCAAGGAGTAGCGACTTAACACCTTTTACTACATAAACATCTTCGAGGATTGTAGAGTCTCCACGTCTTAACTCCATACGAGCACATCCCAGTGTCTGTAATTGATGCTCGCCTGTAGCAAACAGTGTGCGTCTAGTTGGCTGAATATCACCGTATGACTTCTTGTAGAACGTGTCGGGCATCACCGATATCTCAGCTCCTGAGTCTATGTACCATGATAGGATATCTGGACCAGCCTTGAGCTTTATATACCAGCCTTTACTTGAATCAGTCGGTTTGTCATCTGGAGTGCTTTTGGATGACGTCACATTTACTTGGCTAGTCGTCACGCTGCCAATGAATATGTGTGATTCGTTGTCATCGGAACTATCGTCCTTCTCCCCCTCAACGACTTGAGAAACCCGAGATTTAGACGTGCGGCAAACCTTTGAGTAATGACCCTTTAATTTACACTTCTCACAAGTGTGACTTTTTGCAGGACAGTTCTTTTTGCCTTTCATGTGCTCGCTTCCACAATATCCACACTTAATTCTGTCGCCGGTTTTCGCTTTTTTATCTGCTGACTTGCTTAAGCTGCTTTTCTTGAACCTGCTGCGCACTACATCGATGTTCGCACTCTTCGACTCTTGGAGTTCGTATCTAGTAGTTTCTTTTTGGTACAGGATCTCGACAGTTCTGTCCAATGTCAGCCCCGCGCCAACATCATACAGCTTCGCTTTCGATGACTCTTCTGTACATGAGAATGTTAACTTGTCTCGTACTGCCTGCTCCATATAGTCTTTCGGGAATTTACATTCTGCGGCAAACTTCTTTACTGCTAGCACCCATGACTCCAATGTTTGGGAGGCCCCCCTCTTGAGATGAAACCAGAATTGTTCCCTAAGCAACAGTTGTGGATCCCTCTTACCAAAATACTCAGTGTACTTTTCAATGACTGTGTCATAATTATTAGGGTCCTCTGCTGGGATAGGTGGTTGTCCATCTATGGGGTTATCAGTTTGGGGCTTGAAAACAAAACTGTCAAATATGTCAAGCCCTTCATCCCCTATGTGGTGGAGTAATAAACCAATTTTCCTGTCACCCTCCTCTGCATTGGAGCCTGTGGCCCTGAGGTAGATTTCAAATTTTCTTTTCCATAGGATCCAAGAATGAGATGGGTTACCCCTTTCCACTTTTAGGATTTCAGGTGGTTTTACTGAAGCAGTAGCCATTTTCTTCAATATGTACTGACAGACCTAGGCACTAGATCTACAGCATTCATATAAAGTCAATGTTTATGATATTTCAGGATATAGTTTTGCAATCAATGTTCACAGTAATGTCAGTAGTAGGCTAGACTAGGCTAGTTGATGGGCCTAGTTTGATCCAAACTTATTAGAAATCAGTGCCTACAGAAAGTCCCAGAGCATCTTTGAGTGTCACACATCAAACCTGGCAGATTTCATTTCAGTCTTCACTTTTGGGGCATGAATGAAAGACATCTTCAGTTCTGACACCATCTTGTAAAGCTTCTGGGCTTAGATTAATAAAAGACAAGTAGATTCATCTTCTTGTTAACTGTTGTATTCAAGCATGACCAGATTTCACTTCCTGTAACCGGGCTGTAACTGGTAGCAGTCCCAGACAACTTTTACATATGTTAGTTACAAGAAACGCCACCAGGGCGGCGTGCGCGTATAACACTACAGTACCCTTCGGACGAACTCCGAGGTTCCCAACAGATTCCAGGATGACAGAGGGAATCCCGGAGGACGGAAGAAGGGACCCTCCGGACGGATTCCGGGGTTCCGGATGGATTCCTGGAAGATGGAAGGAGTCTCGGAGGACGGAAGAAGGGGACCTGTGTACCCTTCGGACAAAATCCGAGGTTCAGGACAGATTCCAGGATGACGGAGGGAATCCTGGAGGAAGGAAGAAGGGTTCCTTTGGACTCCGGGATTTCGGAGTCACCCCTATCTGATCCCGCGCAGAGCAATGGAGGTGCTGGGTGGCTGTGGTAAAACACAGCTGCGGGTTCGCAGGTGGGACCAGCACTGGAATGGCATTCTGGACCAAAACTGTGGGGATAAGCTTCGGTCGGTCCCGACACCCAGCCACTACATTACCATATCAACTCCAACAAATATTCATGCAAATACAAGCACATAAGATATATCTAATACACCTTGTGTTACAAAGTTTGTTATATTGCCATAAAGAGAAACAAGTGTCAATGGCAGTGAATGGTCAGTGACCTTGACCTTGGCCTTGGGCAGTCATGAAATGTAAACAACACAGCGAGCTGACAGTCAGCTTAACAAGTAAGTCTTAGGGTTACTGGCACTTATTGGTTTACATTTCATATATTATATATTGGCTCGTTTATTGACATTCTTCCACTATGAAAGTATATTTTTATCTTAAGAATTGGGAAAAGCTTCAGACCTGGACAGGGTCAGTATATTTCCCATGGCGCCTATCTTTGCTAATGTACTACCTGAATTTAATAGCATGGAAGTTCGTATAAACTCATGTACTGCTAGTAGGCCTGTCTTTTGTAATATCATACCACATAATGTGTTCTTGTGCCATATCAGGAAAGAATGGACGATTAGGTCAACCTTATATTCAATATGCTATTATGTAATGTCCTATAGAATCTTGTAACCATGCAAACGTCTATAATAATTGGTAACATCATGTAATCTTCTCAAATAAATTATAGCCTATTGCTTTCATAACTCGTGTGTTGTAAAGAGAAATTATTGCCTCGACTCAAATTGCTATCCAACTAGTTCTATTGTCAGTTTCTATAATTACCTACCATATTTAAAACGTTAGAATTTCGTCGAATCCGCTTGAAGTTGCTCCCGTACATAGGGACATAGTGGACCCGATCTAGGGTTGGAGATTGAAGACCCACGGGAGTGAGATTCTCGTGTAGTGAAAAACTCGAATCTGTTCTTATTTTTTGTAGGACTATACTCAGACAAACTTCTTCTTTTATTATTCATTTTGAGCCATGCCGAAATCAATGTTTAATATTGTAGTTTTCTAATCTACCTTTCTCGTGAGAAACCAATGAGATCTCAACTTTCGCTGGTAGCCCTTTCAAAACTTCGCTGATTACCCCCACCCACCAGCAGGCTAAGTATTTGACCCCATAAGAGCATCTGAATTTGTGGAGCAGTCAGTAGGGTGTTAGCCTGGGAATGCGATTGTCGGGAGTCCGAACCCCACTATCGGCAGCCCGTTATTTCATTTTTCGGACTCAACGAAGTCGCTAGTAGGAATAAAAATCACTAGCGATTGGAATCATCTACAGTTGGGAACAAATTTAGTTTAGGGAATAGTTCTTGTTCCGGTCAAATTGTGCAATGCTATAGCTAACATATCTCACCCCTACACATATACTGAGGTGAGAGTTCTTTTACTTCGAACACCACATGGTATGAGGTGAATTGGCCTCTGATATTGCAATAAATCTACCTCTGCCAGGGTTGAAGGAAAAAAGTGGCTGCAGTGGGACTCCCAACTCCACAAAGTGTGACAACCATGGGATTGCAAGTCCAGGTGCGTTTAGCCCATGGGAGCAGTTATATGTTAAATATCATACAAGCTCTTCCCCGGATTTTATTATGTGTGTGTGGATTGGGGTTACATACCTTAGTCTATACGGATATTGCCAGGGCTCAAGGAGGGCTCCAGTAGTAAACCCCTTATTTTCTAATAGGCAAATTCCCAAAAGCACTTGATTTTATATAGGGCGGGTTCCACCAAATGCCTTTGAATAGTCTTCCTTTAGTTATCCAGTCATGACGCCAACGGTGACTGATATTTTCATAAGGGGCACTCCTTCAGAGAAGCAGTTACCCACCTGCAAGTGGGCAAACTGAATGCCTGAATGGTTCTCGCCTAGCAAATGAGTGAGAACTTGGGTACCAGCTCCAGTCTAGCTGAGCTCAGCCACCATTACACACTGAAAGGTCAAACTTTGACATTTCTCCATGGTGAAAAGTCCGGGCTTAGCCATCATTGCATGTTAAAAAGTCAGACTTTTCCACAGTGAAAAGCCAGAGCTTTTACATGCTAAAAAGTTAGACTTGGACATTTTTCAATGCTGAAAAGTCAAGAGAGTTTTTACACTGGATTGAATACCGCCCACCCTGCCCCTGTACCCCCTTCGCTTGGTCTGTAACCTATTTGTCTGTGCTGTCCCAGAGCAGACATGACTCTGTGACAGCCACTAAGGTCTGGCTAGGAATCCCTACCCCTTCCTTCATCTTCTCATCATCGTCATTAGACACTCTATCTATGAAAGGTCTTAGTATATGTCATAATAACATCAGGAGCATCCTCGCCAACATTGATCAGTTAAGATTATGCCTTAACAATTATGACATACTAGCTCTAACAGAATCATGGTTAAATCAGAATTACACTGACCAAATGGTATCAATCAATAATCACAAGATCTACAGACAGGACAGAGCAGACCGCGTTGGAGTCGGAGTAGCCTGTTATATAGGTAACAACTACTCGCCCTACAGCAAAAAGCTTGAAGAATTCTCGAAAACACTCAATGAGGTCGAACTGCTAACCATATCCGTAGATAAACCAAATCATCGTAAAATGACAGTCGTAGTGGTATACCGTCCCCCAAATAAAGATATGGACGTACTGTTAAATGAAGTTAACTTAGTTCTGGAATCCAACGCAGTTAGGGACACTGAAATCTGGTTGATGGGCGACCTAAATTGTAATTTGCTAGAATGTAACAACCCGCATGCTTAAGAACTCTTAAATCTCACAAAAGATCACCTTCTAAAACAACTGATCAACGACATCACCCACCCTACGGGGAAAGGCGGGTCTCTGATTGACTTAATTTTTACTAATTCTAATTTTGTACAAGACTCCGGTATTGATTTAAACAAAATAAGTGATCACCTACCCACCTACGCCATTCGCAAAAAGCTAAAAGAGCCCAAGCAATGCCTGTCCTTCAAGGGCCGTAGTTACAAATTGCACAGTTATGCGTCATTGGAGGAGTACTTGTCTGACAGTAGCTGGGCTGTTTTCTGGAACAGTAAGGATCCTGACTTTCTTTGGGAATTCATCATGGGCGAAATAAATGAATTTAGATAGTCAATGCCCGCTAACAGAAATGAGATATAGTAGATGCCGAGATCCCTGGGTTACTGATGAAGTTCACAGTTTAGTACACGAACGACGTTTACAGCTTAGGAAATACAAGGTTACGAAAGACATGTCTTGCATAAGAGAGGCCAAGGATCTGAACAATAAGATTAGATATAGTAGTATGAAGTAGTTTACCACACAAAACCAAACTCGTTCAGTTTAAAATTCAAAACGTTTATTGATGATAAAACTATGAGTTTTTTTGTTTTTTTTTGTTTTTTTTAGATTCTTGTTTATTCTGGAGTGATCCACTAGGGTTTGTAGCAACCCTATTTTCGGTAGGCTCCAGGGCCAGCTGTAGTAGATTTCGTGCTTCCAATTAAATCAAAGTTGACAATGGTACAGGTAAGTAAACAGTAAAATTATACCCTTTTATGGTGTAAACTAGTATAGATGCAACTCTAGTCGTAACTTTTGAATGATATATACAATGTATATGTGGTGATTTTAGTATGTGCTTTGGTTCATGTTGGTAAATAGTTTGAGGTGGGAAAACAGCATAGTGTACTCAGTATCTGTATAGTAGTCTAAGGGCAGTAAGGTTTTCCTTCGTGTGGCATTTAAAGTTTTCATATCTTTGTATCGCTCTTGCACTTGAGTCTAGGTTATTCCATTCTCGTGAGGTATTATACCATACACTGCGCCTAAATAACTCTAGATTTAGGTTGTGAGTTCTTAGGACAGTTTCATCTCCAAGTCTAGTCTTTCTTTCTCTATCATCAATGTAAAGAGGTTTTTTGCTACGTTTGTATGCTAGGTTGAGGGTATGTGCCTGTCTCCTCTCACTGAGTATGTTTAGGTTACACTCCCTATGTATTCTTTCTGTGCTCGTCCTCATTGGCAGTTTTAGGCACATTTTTAGTGCTCGATTTTGAGTGGCTTGGATTTTGTCTAAAAGGTATTTGGGGCTGTTTTGGATAAGTAGATCTCCATACTCTAGTATGGGGAGTACCTTGGACTTATATATCATGATGGCTTGTTTGTTTGTTAAGTATTTTCTTATTTGTGACAACATATATGTTTTAACCCTTGCTCTGTTTATTATGTTACTTAAGTGGGTCTCAAACGTTAGACTCTGGTCTAGGATGACTCCTAGATATTTGAAAGTTGTTACAAATTCTGTGTCTACATTGTTCAGTTTAATTGGCGAGATGTCTAGGTTATTTAGTTTTTGTTTTGTCCCAAAGATCATTGTTTTTGTTTTGTTTATATTTATTGTTAGTTTATTGTTAGTGCACCATTCTTCCAACTTTTTTATGTCTGTTTGAAGCTTTCCATGTGCAACTTCTATGGTAGGATGATTTACATATACGACAGCATCATCTGCATATAATTTGATGTTTGTGTTTTGGGCAATTTGGGTTATGTCATTTATGTATATTAAAAAGAGTAAGGGGCCTAAAGTTGAACCTTGTGGGACTCCATGAGTTATGTTTTGGGTTGGTGATTTTTTGCTATTTGCCTGTGTATATTGTTGCCTATTTGTTAGATAATTTTTTAGCCATTTATTTGTTGTGGGGTGCAGTCCATATAGTTCGATTTTTTTGGTGAGAATTTGGTGGTCTATGGTGTCAAAGGCCTTTGCGTAGTCTATGAATGTTGCTATTGTTATTGTTTTATTATCCATGTTATGAAAAATATCGTCTGTAAATTCATAGATGGTTGTTATGGTGGATTTGTTTGGCAAGAATCCTCCTTGATGTTCTGTGAGTAAGTTGTTGTCTGTTAGGTGGGTTAATATGTGCTTATGAATTAGTTTCTCCATGATTTTTCCGGGTAGAGGTAGTTCAGAGATGGGCCTAAGGTCAGATACCAAAGTACTGTTGTTTTTTTGGGTATGGGAGTTATTTTGCCAATTTTCCACTCTGTCGGATATACACCCGTGTTAATACTCAGTTGGAAGATATGAGTTAGTTGCTGTGATAATACAAGAAAGCTGTCTTTTAATATTTTACTTGATAGGTTTTCAATGGCTGAGGATTTATGCGTGTTTATTTTCCTAATTAGGGTAAGGACATCTTCTTCTGATATTTCGATTTTTTGTGCTATTTCTGGCGTTATTTCGATAGTGTTTTTCCACTGTTTGTTGAAATTTTCTGCCAGTTTAGGTCCTACTTTTGTGAAAAAGGTATTGATGTATTCTGCTGTATCTGCTAGTGGGATTCTTTCATTTGATTCAATGTCATTTAGTATTATTTCATTAGTTTTTTCTTTCGAGGGAATTAGGTTTTGCATTTTTCTCCAAAATTTCTTTGGGTCGTCTTCTGTATTATCCAATATATAGTTCCTTTTTGCATATATGATCGATTGTTTACAGTCATTTCTTATTTGACAGTAGTATCGCTTGTTGATTTCATTTGCATCGTTCTGATAGATTCTCCATGCCCTGTCCTTGTCTATTATCTTTTCTATGATTTCATGGTTTATCCAAGGGTTATCCTGGCATTTATATTGTAGGTTTTTTAAGGGGCACATTTTATTTATGGAATTTTCGATTGTGTTTTTTAGTATACTCCAGGTTTCGTTTACACTTTCTGAGTTAAAAAAGTATTCCCAGTCTTTTTCGGTTAGTTCAGTCTGTAGGTTTTCCACATTATATTTCTTGTATGATCTTCCATATATCTGTTTAGTCTCATATTCTTCTTTTAATTTCTTCTTGGTTATGTATATACCTTTATGATCACTTATGGCAAAATCTAGGGTTCCACTTGCGTTGACATGTGTGGCATTAGTGAAAATTAGATCGAGCGTATTTCTTAGCCTTGTGGGTTCATTTATATATTGCTTTAGTCCAGCCTTCGTTTCCAGTTCTTTTGCCGTTTTTGTGTCAGGGTCTTTTTCATTTAGGTAATTCACATTAAAGTCACCAAGGATAACTAGTTCATGCCGTTTGTATGTACTAGATAATGTTTCGATAGTTTCCAGCAGGTAGTCTATTGCTGGTTGAGGATTTTTGTCCGGTGGTCGATATATAACACCTATGATCATTTTCTTTTGGTTTTTAGGTTCTATCTTTAACCATAAGCACTCTATTTCTTCGTTACTCCTGTTGAACTGAGCTATGTCACCACTTGTGTTGGTAATATTTTCCTTTATGTAGGCACATACACCTCCACCTATTTTTATTTCCCCTCTGTCATTTAACGTTTCCCTATCTAGCCTCATTACTTGGTAGTTATTTATGTTCAATAGGTCATTGGAATAGTCGGTTGTTAACCATGTCTCTGATAGGCTAAAAATATTTGCTTGTGAAAGTTCGATATGTGTTTTAATTATGTCTATGTTACCTTTTATGCTGCGAGCGTTTTGATGAACAATGTGAAAACCCCTGCCCGGAATACCTAGCGATTCAGTCATTGTTCCCTATGTGAGTACTCTGCCTCCCTTTCCTCATATTTACCTTTTTTTCTTCATCGAGTATGATCGGGGTGATGATGATTCTTCTTATTTTTGTTTCACTACTTGTTACTTTATCTTTATTTACGAGAAAGAGAAGTTGCATCGTGTGAGTGATTTATTGAGGTTGTTCGGATAGGCGGTATTTATATATAACGTGAGATATTCATATCTTGGTTTAATATTTTATTTGCTCAAAAAAGAAGTTATTTTAGGATGAATATCATTCCATTTTTAGCTTGAGTCAAAAAACAAGTTTCTGTGTTTTTCCACAGTTTTTGATATTGGTGTTTTCCAGATTCGTAGTAGGTGTTTCAGTTACAGTGTGGTCAATGAGATGAGTGATGTGTGATTCATAAAATAACTCAACGTTTCGATACAATTTATGTATCTTCGTCAGGAGTGGTTGTATTTCTTGGGTGACAGTGAGGTTATATTAACTTTGGGAGCAACCTATCTACTACTTCCTGTTAGGTAGTCAAGGTGATGTTGTCATGACAATTATGGGATGTTACATATCATTGGTTCTCCCCCTGGTGGGCGTTTTGTTCATTATTTGACATAAATCTGCTATGTTAGATATGGATGGGAGTTTTGATTGGTATTTGATATCACAGTAATTAATAGTATCATTCTTAATATATAATTATGTTATTGACAATTTAATTGGTATTTATAGTATGATCATTAAATACGATAATAACATTAAATATGATGGGAACATTAACTTGAAACATTACAATGGATTATTAAAAAACTAGCATGTAAACATGAATTTTTCTATACAATTTCTGATTCATTTCCGTGGTGTGTATAGTCCGTGGTTCCTCATGCTTTCAAGCAGTTCATCGCCTACTTGTTGGTGCATCTTGCGAATAATTCTATATAAGTCAAACATGACGTCCGATGTTGGTAAAAGCAGGACTGGTACTCTAATCGGCATTATTCTTGGGGTTCGTGGTATCGGGGTTGGTATGTAGTCCGCCCTGCTTGGTTTAGAGGTGGGCAGGGGTTTGGGCACGTACTCGTCTTTCTCCGTGTCACTGTTTTTAGGCTGAGGTCTTGGTTCATTTTGTCGCTCATTAGGGGTTGTCTTATCCGGTTGGTTTTTCAGTGTCTAGATGACAGACTTTTCTTCATCACTGGATAGTCGTAAGTCGTCATTTACGTCTATATCGAGTATTTCCGGAGTGTCAGCTATATATAATCTAAAGAGAGCCAAGGATATATTTGTACTGGACCAGTTAGAACGTACTAAGGATAAGCCGAACGAGTTCTGGAGGCATATTGACGTTTTATTGAATGGTAGAAACACAGGCTCCGACTGCAGCCTCGTGGATGAAACCAGCGGTGAAGCTGTTTCGCATGACAACACTGCTGACTATGTTAACAGTTACTTTTCTAATATAGGTGCGCAGTTGTTTAGTGACATAAAAGGGGAGGCATTTGACGAGTTTTTGAAGGACAGGAACGAATCCGGGTCAACTGATCCTGTCCGGGCCGTAAGGTTGGACAGGAATGATGTACTCGGGTTGATCAAGGACATTTGTAGTTCTAAGAGTTCGGGTATACCCAATGTGTCAGGACGTGTTATTAAAGAAGCCATGATGATTCTGTTGAACGAATTCACTTACCTATTCGAGTGTTGTCTTAACAAGGGTGTCATGCCTAGAGGATGGAAACGGGGTACGATCGTTCCTATCCCTAAAGGAGGGAACTTGCGCAATATTAACAACTGGAGGCCGATAAGTCTTCTGCCATCGCCGTCCAAAGTCCTTGAGAAGATCTATTACCGCTTCGTATATGATGAACTCGAAACTAATTCAGTGTTGACACCTAGCCAATATGGATTTAGACGTGGACTAGGTACCACGGATGCCGTTCTAGATTTAACCCAGTACCTGTATGGACAGAGAAATGAGGGGCAAGTGACTGCCCTATGCTACGTCAATCTGCGGAAGGCGTTCGACGCCGTCCCACACAGCATGTTACTAAGCAAGTTAAAGTGTATGGTGCAACTGCCGATCAACCTATACGACTGGGTTGCCAGTTACCTAACGGACCGGAAACAGGCGACAGTCGTTAACGGCTGTACCTCCAAAGAACAAAATGTGGAGTTTGGCGTGCCCCAGGGCTCGGTCCTGGGGCCGCTTCTCTTCATTGCATACGTTAATGACATGTGCTCTAACATCGATGAGGCCATGTCAATCCAATACGCTGACGACCTTGTGTTATATGCCTCAAGCTTTGACGGAAACGACGCAAAGAGACGTTTACAACTTGCACTAGACAAAGTAGTACTGTGGTGCAAAAGGAACGGGATGACGCTAAATGCTCAAAAAACGCAAACCTGCTGGTCCGCTTCGGACAGAAGGATCCCCCACTTTCCAAGCTTAAATCTCGACTGCCTAGGGTCCAAGTTGACTGAGATGGATCACTATCGATATCTGGGGGTTTGCATCGACAGAAAGCTCTGCTTCCATAAGCATGTGACTAATATCTGCAAAAGTAGTAACATGAGGATTTTTAAGTTAGGCAAGGTACGTAGTAGTTTAACCAAGGAGATAGCTCTGAAGGTATACCTGACTGTTATTAGACCAGTGCTTGAGTACTGCAGTGCTGTGGTTGACGGAGCCAATAAAGGTGATATGACACATTGCAAAGGATACAAAACAGGATACAAAGTCGTACAGTACAAGCGGAGGTACATGCAGCGAACAGCTGACCTACATGATTCCCTGGGTGTGGACTACCTGATTACACGGCGTAAGATCCAACTACTCACACACATGTACAAGTCGTCCAAAAAACCGGACTTGGTACTTGATGCTCGTAGGCTCACCCGCAGCTCAAAGAAAATCAAGTTCAATATTCCAAGACCTAAGACATCTCTGTTCCAACGCTCGCCGATGTATCGTGGTGATCAGTTGTGGAACGAACTCACTGCTGACGAACAGCAATCTGAATCTGTAAAGGTATTTAAGGGTAAAATGAAGTCACGTTTATCAGAGTTTGATTGGAGATAAACGGCTTGTGTCATCAACTGTTAGTTTGGTTAGTGCGATAGTCATCATCCATCCCATCTACTTGTAAATTTTGTAAATATGTGTGTAACTGTTGATAATGAGTATCTGTATCGCTGGAAATGTATCAACTCAGTGGAAGACCTGCTAAACGCAGAACTGTTTTGCAAATAAACAAAACAAAAAAACAAAACAATTCGAAGCTGCTGACATTTTTTTATGCCACTACTGAGTATTAGCTTTGGACCACACTCCTTGGGATGAACCTGAATAACCCCTAATAGTTAGGTTCATTATTTAGTTATTTAGGTTTGTTGGGGTTTAACGGGGATTTTGTAGCCTATACATTTTCGGAACTTAGAACCCCTAGATTTCAAAAATTGATATCTATAAATTTTCACGCCATTTTTTTTTATTCTTCCCAGATGGCCGACATTCTTTTTACCTGTTTCAACCAAATAGACCGGTTTTGTAAATCTCTATATAAAACCACATGAAAGCAAAATTTATGGCTGAAAACTATCAGAACTACTCACTCATTAGCATTATGTCATATGTCGGCCATTTTGGATTCCAAGATTGCTGCCAGAATGCCATAGAAGAGCTATAAATCCTAAATTTCTACAAATATTTCCGTTCCACACGTGTAATACCTCTACTTTAGGGTTTTTTATGGGTGTAGAATTGAGTGGATCACTCAGAAATATGATTTGTCCATTCTTTAGAAGAATACATTGTTACCAAGGTAACTAGTATGGAGAAGTTGCTGTAAAAATGGCTACCAAAGGCCTTCAAATATATAGTTTCTGCAGTTATTGTCAGTATCCCAAGTGTAGCATCTTTACTTTGAGGTTTTTATGGGTGTAGAATTGGGCAGACCCTTGAAATATAATATTTATTTTCTGTTTTTACTGTCTTTCAGATTTCCAAGTGCAATACCTCTGCTGTAGAGGGTTATTTTGTGTGTAGGATTAAGTGGACCCTTTAGTAATATTATTTGACCATTATCTGTTAGATTAGAATGTTGGTATGGCAACTAAAATTGCAAAGATGTTGCAGAAATGGCCATTTCCCAAGTGTAATACCTCTACTTTTTTTGTTATCTTTTTTTATCTTGGAAGTTTATATCCATCACTTTTGATAAGGTCATCTACCTTCTTGTAGTCGCCTTTTCTGAGCCTTTGATACTAGCACTGCAGGAGAAGCCCAGTTAGAAAAGGTTCTCTTTTATCATTCTCTTTCAGATTACCTTCAGTTGTACCTTGCCTTCGTATACAGTAAATATTTCAGATCAGTTTAGTTTTATTTTTGACATTAGATAACTAACCAGAAGATAGGATCTGTTACCCTTAACTACTATCAGGGGAACCTCTACAATTTCAGAACCTTGAATACTATCATTGTAATGTGAAAGATGTCCAAAAGTTGGAAAATGTAGTTGAAGGTATGAAAATCTCTGGTAGTAAATCTTTTGATTGTGAACCATGTGTAAAAGGTAAGATGAACCAGTACCGCAATTGAGCTGCAGACGAGCGGGCAACTGCACCGCTGGAAATTGTGTATACTGATCTTACGGGTCCAGTAACTCCAACCGCGCGAGATGGTTTCATGTATGCTATGTGTTTCAAAGACGACTACACAGGTGCTAGTTTGGTATATTTTCTCAAACAGAAGTCTGATACTGTGGTTGCGACCGAAAAGTTCTTGGCCGATGTAGCTCCTTATGGGAAAGCAAAGTGTATTCGGTCAGACAATGGTGGTGAGGATATTTCAAAGGAGTTTGAACAGTTGTTGGTAAACCACCAAATCAAACATGAATATACATGGCCATATTCACCACAACAAAATGGTACATGCGAACGTGATTGACGTACATTATTTGAAATGGCCAGATGTCTCATGTCAGACACCAGTGTTTCAAAATGTTTTTGGACTTATGCAGTAATGTGTGCTGCATATATTCGCAACCAATACTACAACGAGCGCATTGCGATGATGCCATATGAGGCTCTTACAGGTAAGAAGCCAAACCTGAGTGGTATGTATATATTTGGTACTGTGTGTTACTTATATGTAGAGGAGAAGAAGAAACTGGATGATCGCTGTGAGCGAGGTATTTTTCTGGGATATGACAAGAGTAGCCCCGCATATCTAGTATACATCCCAGAACGCAATACTGTACAGAGAGTTCGATGCGTAAAATTCACGAACAGGTACCCGGTGCAAGAGCTGCTGATAGAACCAGAGTTCCCTGTTAGAGGTAATGTACAAGATGCAGAAAATGTCCCTGACATACCCATTGTACCTGATGTACCCGTTGTACCTGATATACCTGAGAATGTCCCTATTCAAGATGGTGAACCAAATGATGCTGCGGTAAATTATGAAGCAGTGGGGAAGCGTAGGTATCCAGCTCGAACAACCCGAGGCGAAGAGCCCCTGTGGCTCAAGGATACAGTCCATTTTGTAGATTATTGTTACCGTATGTTAAATGTCCCCCGTACATATGATGAAGCAATAGAGTCATGTGGTGCCCCAAAATGGCGAGAGGCCATGAATGCTGAGTTTGATTCACTGAGGGATAATGATACTTTTGAGTTAACAAAACTACCCGAGGGTCGTAGAACTGTCGGTGGTTGATGGGTCTATGCTGTGAAATCTGGACCTGATGACAGTGAACAATACAAAGCTCACTATGTTGCGAAAGCTTATAGTCAAGTACAAGATATTGATTACCATGAGACATTTTCACCCACTACACAAATGTCATCCATTCGTATGCTTATGGAAGTCAGTGTTCAGGAAAACCTTGTTGTTCATCAAATTGATGTTAATATCTGAATGCTCCGATCGATTGTGAGTTGTATATTGAACAACCAGAAGGATACAAAGTGTATGATGAAAATGGTGAAGAGTTAGTGTGTAAACTCAAGAAGTCCGGGTATGTATCGTAGAGTCACAAATAGGGCACAGTCATCATCCTTATTTGGGTAGATGATCTGATCATTGCTACAAGTAATGATGGTCTGATGGTACAGGTAAAGGAATCCTTGGCAAACCGTTTCAAGATGAAAGATCTTGGGAGTCCTTTCCTGGTTTCTAGGTATAGAGTTTGAATGCCAAGATGGTAGTATTAAAATGAACCAGACCAAATATCTGGGAAATGTGTTAAAGATACTCAACATGTCAGAGTGTAAACCCAAGACAATTCCATGTGACATAGGTTCAAACAAACAGACAAACGAAGCCTAGTTAGCAGATCCAACTCTCTATAGAGAAATTGTTGGTAGTCTCATTTATTGTATGACAGCCACAAGGCCAGATCTATGTTATGTAGTAACATATTTGTCACAGTTTATGTCCAAGCCAACCAAAGCTCACATGGGCTTAGCTAAAAGAGTACTGAGGTATTTAAAAGGTACTATCACGGACTTATATACATGGATAGGCAACGCGGGCGAACGCCGGTTTGTTCTACGATATGATCGTCTCGGCTACGCTTGACCGATTCCGCGGGTAAATCGCCGATTTCGCGCTTATCTGCTAGAGGGCGCAGCAGTAGACTGTAGTTCCAGTTCTACCCACCAGGATTTTTCTTTTGATCCAAACAAATTTTGAGATGAAGATTAAATTATAATCCATATCTCAGCAAGTATTAGGAATAGAAACATGATCTAAAGTGCACATTAATCACATTATTGATACCTATGTAATATTTTTATAGTTCTGATCCTGACATGCAGTGGAACTTTGATATTAATAGAACCAAATGTCTACATATTTATTAAGATTAAGAAAAAAAACAGTACACTTAGCACCATAACCTCAACTGTTTCATTTAAATAGATGTTTAGAACCAACTTTGAAATAGTTCATTAAGGCCTGGTGAGGTGGAAATTGAACTACTCTTGCTACAAGAGTTAAGTATAATACATGTAATACACCACAGGTACCGCCACCTCATACACAGGTGGCACCCCCCGTCGGCCAGGTGTGCGTACTTTCTGTGCCGGTCACCCCGCACTCCGGTCACACACCTGCTGACTCACCGAGAGGGACACACCGACACACACTCACACACCTACAACTATTTCAAAAAGGTTTCAGTCCCTTGTCAAAAGATAAAATATTCAGGTTTTATTATAGATACCTTAAGTATGACATTATCTCTACCGGAGGACAAATTGGTAAAAGGAACGAAACTAGTTGCTAAAATCATAAATGCCAAGAAATCTAAATATTCAGAACTAGATAAGTTAGCTGGTTTTTTAGCACATTGTGCTACTGTCATTAAAGGTGGCAGAACCTTTTGTCGTAGGATATATGACCTCCTAAAAGAAAAAAAGGTAAAAAGTTCATACATATTACTACAGTTGTAAAACAGGACTTATCATGGTGGAATGTTTTCTTTTAACGGATCTCGTAAGATAATCGATCCAATCAGTGAATCAGAAATACTATTCACTGACAGTAGCCTGAAAGGTTTTGGTGCCATCCATGAAAATTATTTCCTTTTTGGTTCTTGGACTCAAAATTGTATCACATTCCCACACCAATGTTCTCCTCCAATTTATGATATTTACGATAATTCTAATATAAATATATTAGAACTTTGGCCAGTGGTAAGCTCTTTACACCGCTGGATTCCTAAATTTAAAAATAAGATTGTTCATCTCTACACAGATAACACTCAAGTTATTTCAAACCTCGCTTCAGGTAGAAGCAAAAATCATATGACCATGTCATGGATACGTGAATTATTTTGGGTTTGTGCGATAAATAATATTGCCTTAATTCCACATTATATAAATACAAACGATAATTTCATAGCGGACTCTTTATCTAGAGTATTTGATGTTAATCGCACCTCTTATCTTGTTATACCTAAAGAATTTTTATCTTGTTGTATCCCCAGCATCGCTGTCTGAACTCGAGGAAG
The DNA here is from genome assembly GCA_950022655.1 of Alentia gelatinosa. Lineage (NCBI taxonomy): Eukaryota > Metazoa > Annelida > Polychaeta > Phyllodocida > Polynoidae > Alentia > Alentia gelatinosa. Next base: position 28,897,002 of record OX465584.1, on the reverse strand, counting down.
ATTGTGCGAAAGTAAGGCACTTGGTATGGGCGAATTCGACATGGCAATCGCGAAAATCGCAATGGAAGCGTTTTCTGGACTTTTGTGAACTATACGACCAAACCCCCATGCCAGCATCTGTCGACGTAGTTTGTTTATTCGTCACACATTTATCTAAATCGCTGAAATATTCAACTATTACAAACTATCTTAGTGCGATCTGGTCACTTCATGAGTATTTTGGTTATACTTCACCTGCAAAAGGGTCTTTTCTTTTGAAATGTACTATGCAGGGACTAAAGCGATTATTGGGAGTTAATGTATCACAAGCCTCCCCAATCAGACCCCGCGATTTACTAAATATTTTTGGTAAATTGAATTTCTCCAAGGAAAAAGACTTCATCTGCTGGACAGCTATGACACTAGCTTTTCGTTGTCTATTGAGGAAATCGAACTACACATCCTCCGACCATTTTATTCGTGTCTCAGACATCACCCTGAAAAACTACGGTCTCCTTCTTCGTATCCGGTCATCAAAGACAATCCAGTTTCAAGACCGTATTATTGAGATCCCAATTGTTCAATCTACAAACACTCCGATTTTTCCAGTAGTCTGGATCAAATCATTGCTCAAGAGACACTCCAAGAAAGGAAATGATCCACTTTTTCACCAACCAGGTTCAACTTCCAAACCATTGAACTACTACACTTTTTCTAATTGGTTTAAAGACCAATGCCAAGCATCAAGACTTCGTGGAAAACTCACAACACATAGTCTTCGAAGAGGAGGGGCCAACTTCTTGAACAAAATTGGGTTACCCCTTCAAGACATTAAGATCTACAGAGATTGGAAATCTCTCGCAGTATTACTCTACTTGTCTGGAGACCTAGAATCAAGACTTAACAAAGACACTTTCGTATCATCAAAGTTAAACTGTTATTTTTGATGGACAAAGACTGATTCACAACTTGAACTAACTTTGTTGGGCTGGGGTAAGATAATTCTGCCCCATTTACCCAATACGTTGTATGCTTCATCATTATCTTCTACTTTATGTATATATATACAATAATTCTATTATACCATTATCTATTGCTCCTTGCAATATGGGACAGTAAATATTATGACTGTGAGTGTGCTGGGGGGTTCCAGACAATTGGCAGATTTTGTGTGACTTTGATTGGGGTCGGCAGGCAGATTTTCCTCATTTTCAGAAAATCCGGCATGGAAAACCAAGATTTGGAACATATTCCCATCTCACCAAGCCTTAATGAACTATTTCATCAACGATTCCAACATATTTCTGAGATAGAACAGCAAGAATTATGTTCCTAGGTGTGCTGGGGGGTTCCAAACAATTGGCAGATTTTGGATCACTTTGGGTTGGGCTGGGACCCAGAATTGACTCATTTTCAGGGTGTTGACCTGGGAAATCAAGATTTTAAAATTATTTCTACCTCACCAGGCCTTAATGAACTATTTCATCAATGATTTCGGATATGTACCTAACTGGGACAGAAAAGATTATGACTGTAAGTGTACTGGGGGATTCCAGACAATAGGCAGATTTTGTCTGACTTTGACTGGGGTCGGCAGGCAAATATCAGCCATTTTCAGAAAATCTGACTTGGGAAACCAAGATTTTGAAAATATTCCCATCTCACCAAGCCTTAATGACCTATTTCATCAACGATTCCAACATAGTTCTGAGATAGAACAGCAAGAATTATGTCCCTAGGTGTGCTGGGGGGTTCCAAACAATTGGCGGATTTTGGGTCACTTTGGGTTGGGCTGGGACTCAGAATTGACTCATTTTCAGGGTGTTGACCTGGGAAATCAAGATCTAAAATTATTTCTACCTCACCAGGCCTTAATGAACTATTTCATCAACGATTTCGGATATGTACCTACCTGGGACAGTAAAGATTATGACTGTAAGTGTACTGGGGGATTCCAGACAATTGGCAGATTTTGTCTGACTTTGACTGGGGTCGGCAGGCAGATTTCAGCCATTTTCAGAAAATCCGACTTGAGAAACCAAGATTTTGAAAATATTCCCATCTCACCAAGCCTTAATGAACTATTTCATCAACGATTCCAACATATTTCTGAGATAGAACAGCAAGAATTATGTTCCTAGGCGTGCTGGGGGGTTCCAAACAATTGGCAGATTTTGGGTCACTTTGGGTTGGGCTGGGACTCAGAATTGGCTCATTTTCAGGGTGTTGACCTGGGAAATCAAGATTTTAAAATTATTTCCACTTCACCAGGCCTTAATGAACTATTTCATCAACGATTTTTGATATGTACCTAAATGGGACAGTATTATGGCCGTAAGTGGGCTGATTATGGCTGTTACGGCTAAATCAAACCCTATACTCCTGGTGGCCAGAACTGGAACTATCGGCCCGGCGACGGTGGTGTTATAGCGGCCACTATAAGAACCCTAAAACAATGCCGAGACGATCATCTACACACCAGACACGGCCCGTTGCCAATCCAGGTCTTCCAAGTCCGTGGTCCTATCAATCAAAACATTATTTTCACAAAATCTGATGAACCATTCAAGCTGTATGGTTATTGTGATGCAGACTAGGCGTCTGAAGAAGATAGAAGAAGCATCACAGGTTATGCTTTCCGACTAACCCCCGGTGGTCCACTTATCTCTTACAAGAGTAAGAAACAACAAAGCGTAGCCTTATCTACATGTGAGGCAGAGTACATGGCTATATCAGCTGCAACTCAGGAGATAAAGTTTCTGAATCAATTGTTGTATGATATGACAGGTGTTGAGTCAGAGGGTGTTACTCTTCATGTAGACAACCAAGGAGCGATTGCGCTTGCCAAAAATCCTGTTCAGCGCCAAAGGTCAAAACATATCGATATTCGCTATCATTATGTTCGTCAAGAGGTACAGAACGGTTTCATTTTATTTTTTTTGTAAGGTTTTTATTTATACTGGAGTACATAACAGTTTGGTAACGTAGTACCTATCCTCCGCTGGCTCCAGTTTCAAAAGTCCTCGTATTGCCCTATGTCCAGATTATGGACTTACATGGCGTTTTAACAGGTGTCACTTAAAAATCTAATTGATAAAGTAATTATTTCTAAATTCCAGAAAGTTAGTCACCTTACATGCACATAGGATATTATTAAACTATTGTGGAATGATTTAAAACACGATACAATCATTAGTTTCATCATCACAAACATAGTCAGTCACATCATCAACAGGTCAAATTGAGTATTTAACAATCCAATTTTAGTTGTCATCAATACTAATTTAAGACACCGTGGAAGGAATAAACATTGATTTCATATTTCCACTTTGATTTATAGCTGTATTTGTTTAGATAAACATCCAGATAAAGTAGTTTGTAACTGTGGTCCTCCACTACGTTAAATCCAATCAAAAAAAAAATAAAAATTACCTCCCTAGTCGTTGTGTCTTAAGCTGAGAGCTAAAAATATTCTAATCCTCGTCATTCAACAATTTCACTTTAAGTTCTTGCTTTGTAAATTTCTTGAAAGTGCAGCTATCAGGAATATTTCTATGCTCCTTTTTAAGAGCATTCCAATAAAGGGCAGTTTTGAATTCTACTGAGGCTTTGTATTTATTTTATTTAATATTATCGCAAATTTTAAGGACTGGTGCCTCGTGTAATCTAGTATTGTGTTTAACCTCCTTGAGTCTATCTTGGTGTTTAGTTCTCTACGAGCTCATGCTGTAGTTTTAGCGAAAGTAACGCGGTACGAGGAGCTATCCCAATTAGGTTAACTAGTTCCCTAAAGTACTCTTGCCTAGTTCCTGTTTTAAAAACAAATCAATACATGTTCATAATCTAAAACATCCATTCAAATTTATAAATGGGTTAGTACAGACATATTAAGTATTAGTACAGACATATTAATGTTTTAGAAGCTGGGTAGGAACAATGTGTGTGACCACATAATTCAGTGTTAAGTTTGAGGTAGAAAAGGTAAAATGTGTGTAACCACATTTAACCCACCGCATGAAAATCATGAGAACGTATGTATCCACATTCTCAATAAGTTCAGCCAAAAATAGTTTTTGTTTAACAGTTCACATTTTTGTTTTCAGAGAGCAGTACGCCAATACTTGGTTCTTGTCTTGCTAATTGCAAATGGCATAAATATTATGCTCAAACGTATATACAATGTTTCTGGCAAACTTGTCCTTTGTAGCTGCATTAAAGTGTATGCCATCCCTTAAAGTGCCCTCGTAGCGATGGCTCAGTTTTTGGTGCCTCGATTTGTGAACATGTTGATACATGTGTGGAGTCGTAGCCTGGGATATGGCATTAAGTTCATTGATTGCACTGTTAATTTCAAAAACCGCCTTATTCAGTTCAATTTGCTCTTCCGTGAAAGGTTCACCTTGAGTGTTGTAGAGCTTATATGACATCCCAACAAATTCACATAGAATAACCATATTTGCTTGGCTCGCTAGACTTAACTTAGCTTGGCCCAGTGCACTAAGAATATGATCAGTAAATTCTGATTTTTCCTCAAAAGCTGGGACCACGTTTCTTTTCCTTAGTTTTATAGAACAGTCATTGACACCAGCCATGAAAAATAATAAATCTATGGGTTTGTATTTATGCAAATCGGCTAAAGCATTGATTACTGTCTTTGCTATCGTGGCTCCAGAGTAGCTGAGTACATCAATATTGACATTATATATTTGTTGACTTTGCAGTTGTTGTACTAACCTAGATTTGAGTCCAAATCCCGCGAGTCGGTTACAACGATTACCTTAAACATGTTGTAAACTTAGCCCTTCTGTTGAAGACTGTCCTTACACTTTGTCAGAATTTTGCCCATGAGATTGGCACAATTTTCTCTCGGAATGTCAGTACTTGAAAACTTATCGAGTTCAAAAAGTGTGACGCCGCATCTGTATACTGGGTCCTTTGTGGCTTCGTAGAAAGCGTTTTCCTTCGTGAGTCTGATTCTCTCCTCAATCCACGGATGTTGCTTAAGTTTTAGTTGTACCAACTCTTCGAGAACTTTTGCTTCTTGTTTCTTTCAGGCAGCATCTTTTCTGATACGTATTGTTATCTGTTTGGCAGTGTACAGATTATTTGTAGCTTGGATGGCACGAACTGCGGCCGCATCGTTATGATGACACACAAGTTTCTGCTGGTAAACATGTTCCAGCGTAGGGCCGCTTATATCACTAACGGGATCAGAGATATCACAAAAATACAAGTTGGAGAGCAGACTCAAATGGCTTTGGAAGAAAATACTGTCATCTTTACATACCGTTGATGCATTTTCAGGGGTGATACCCAGCGGCAATTCCCTGAACTGAATTCTCATGTATGTTTTGTTGTTGATCGAGACGCCGTTTCCATGTAATTTAGCGTCACGCACTCCGCAAAGTCGAGCGGCTTCGGCGATGATTTGTAGTTCACGGCATACGAGGAGTTCGTCGTCATTTAGATCACTAGAGATCGTGACTTTCTCGTATTTGGTACCTAGGAGATTTTGTTTAAGACCAAATATTTCTGATTTCTGTTGTTTCGTTAGCAACTGCAGTTTGATTGGCCTGTCCTATGCTTTTTTGCAGTGTTATTCTCTTTTGGTTTTCCGATACGGAAGGCCCCTTGTGTCAATAAGAAAGTAAAGCTGGCTCTTAATGCAGTTAGAAAATCGTGCATTGTTTCATGGATTTTCTCATTTTCCTCCTGAATGCCTTTTACGATGATGTTCAGATTTCTAGCTTGCTTTTGTTTCATATCGTCTTTCTCCTGCAGAACAGTAATACTCTTTTCTGTGAATGTCAACTTGTCGGACAGCTTAGCAACGCTCGATTTGACAGTTGTAGATTCGCCTATGTGCTCTTCTAAAGCCTTAGATAGATCGTCAACTCTGCTTTTCTGCTTTTGAGTGTCAATAATAATCTTTTCTACTTTCTCAGATATGCTTTCCACTTTTTCCGCCAAATTTTCATTTAAGGTTTTAATATCTGTAACTTGTGTTTTCAGCCATGCAATCGACACGGTGAGGTCTTTTAGGAGAGCAGAGTCGGATTCAGCCTTCGCCATGTTGACCGCAACGTCTTGTTGTGCTTGGTTACAACCCTTATTATCGCCCATGTTTTCAGCAGGTGTAGAAGATCTTGTTTTCCTACCTGTCGATGGCATTTATACCTCAATTTAGTTCGTATTCACAATCTCTGTAGTTTTATACTATATATAAACTTCATTTCACCATGGTTTTTCCGATAGATCCGAGCAAACTAGGTGTATCACCGGGGGCCGAAAAACGCGCCTCACCTCCTGTTTCCCGCCATTTCTAGAGAGATGTAATCATTGTTCTCGAGTATATTCTGACAAACAAGAATGCTGCTGATATGTTCACAAAGCCTGTTTCAAGAGTTAAGATTGATACTTTTATGTGTGACTAGTATGTATGCTTATCCATGATATTTAGCCAACTGCGGCTTAAGTGGGGGTGTTAGTACTATGCCACTGTAGGCATTGTGTATGGTAGGAGTCTTGCCCCAGTGAGACCCCTGGTGTGTTGTAACTGAACTAAAGACTGCCTGTGTGTTTTACCATTTCCTATGTATTCACATCCTGTTGTTTTCCGAAGCATGTGGAGATCCTTTTAGTAAGTGTTGTGTATTCTGGGCCTAATAAAGCCTTTATCTACTAAAAGAAGTTTTGTCCTCTATCAACATGGCAGCAACAACGAGTACCAGAATAAAAAGTTACTTCCGGTAATGGTGACAATGGTGTGCCGCGTTGTGCTTATTAACAAGATGATTTTCTCCTAATACAAAGATTTTACAGCGTCGGTTCACAAATTCTGTTTTCGGTCTCATTAAGTTGCACACCAGTTTTCACTTAGACCTCGTATCTGGTCCGTCCTGATCCAAGACTTATTGAAGTAAGAAACTTTGCCACAAGATGTCATGTTGTCTGGATTAATTCATCTAAAAAAGATGAAGGCTCCATGCATCCAACTTGAACAAATATAATAATGTAATCAGAACACACCACAGAATCTTTGAAATATCCAGCTTCATGAAATAGTCCACCTGAAGAAAATTCTATTGCGCCACAAGACCCTCTGTACCTGAAAGAAATTATTTATTCCAACAAGGATGACTATCTAATTGCAACTATGTATAAATAATTATTCTATGGAGTAGTGTGAGGTATATTCCAAGGAGAATCTCATTTATGCAATTAATTGGAAAAAAATTCGAACAATCTAGCCCCTCCTCCATCGAGCAGAATAAGCGTTTCTGATTTGATAAGAGGGGTGAGGCATATCAAAGCAATGATTACAGAGTGAGGAATAAATTCAACTCATTTTCAACGAGACTCGATTTATTGATGGGAATTAACATATTACAAAATGTAGTGGAGAGGGACTTCCGGGAAAGTATTCATCAGGGTCATGTCAGGCAGTGCCCTGGTAGCAGTGTGGATTTTGTTTGTTTGTTTGTTGAGGCTAACATCCAATTTGTTTAACTAGACTCAATTTGATATACTTAACAAACATTTGCACATCCTATTGAAATAACAGTGTTTGCTGCCTGGTTGATCCAGACATCTTACTCTTTTCGATAATGAATTTTTTTTATATTCAATAAACAGATATAACGACGTACACTTCACAAAATAAATAGGCGGTCTTCCATTATAAGCCGGAACACGACAGACAGGACAAACAACGGACAAAGACACCAAAAGAAAAGCAGAAGAAGATATTTTCTGTTTATATTGCTTTTCAGTTTTGATCTTTTGATCAGTATTATCTATAATAGTATTCTTTATGTCTACAGAATATAAGATTAAGTGCCATCTACTTACCTACAATTTAACCATATATCTATTTGGGGCAAGCAATACTTTTGATCTTATGATCAATTCTATGTAGTACTCCTTTGTTTATATGTCTATCTAAGTTTCTATTGTGGTAAGCCAAATTTTTACATTTTCTTTAAACAGTACCGGATTTTTTTCTTGTTGTAGTTCGGGATCCATTTTTTCCCCATATTTGCTTGCCAATATATAATGGTGAATGTATAAATTTCTATGTCTTCACTCGTTTAACTTTAAGTTTGATTTTACTATCACTCCTTAGCAGCCTCTCATCTGCGTGATAAATATGATCATCATAGGTAGCCCACCAGCGCATTAGTTGCAACAGTTATAATCTGGGTCTAATTTCCATAGATCTTAACATACATCTAGAATGGAGTTCTGCTGTACTACAGTCCTCAGCTTTCCTTATCCTACAAACTATACGAAGAGCTTTGTTCACCAATTTTTGCAATGAGTCCCTACCTGCCTGTGTCGAACAATAATATATAATTCCTGCATATTCCGCTATTGGTAACATCATATGTTTTATCAGCCTCAAACTACTTTCCTCATTTGAATAACATCTCAATTTACTCAACTTAAAAGGTTTCTGTCTGAAATCAGAGCAGATTTTGTTGACCTGCAACTTGAAATTCAGTTTATAATCCAAAAGGATACCTAGGTAGCAAAACACTTTGACTGCAAGTATTTTCTTGTCCACTAGATAAATCGGTAGCCCCCTATCTATGTTCCTTTTGTTTCCCATCCACATGATCTTTGTTTTATCGTAGTTAATTAAAATTCGATTTTTTGGGGTCCAGCTGTTTATTTCAACTAAATCACAATTTATCCTATTTATAATTTCTTCTTGAGTGTTTCCACTCGCCAACAGAACTAGGTCATCAGCGTATAATAATCCACTAGCAAAAGTTAAGTTGTTTAAAATATCATTTACAAAAATTACAAACAACGGCCCAAGGACTGATCCTTGTGGCACTCCTGTAAATACCTTTGTTTGGTTTGAGATTTTTTCATTAAATTTAGTACATTGAGTTCGTCCTGATAGATAACTTTCGATAATATTGCAGAGATTTTTACTAATTCTGAATAATCTTAATTTATGTAGAAGAATGTTGTGATTTACGCTGTTGAATGCTTTTTTTAAATCTATAGATATTAATAAAACTATTTATTGTCATCAATTCCATGCAGAGCTCTGTTTAGTAAGGTGAAGATCGCTTGGGTAGTGGATTGTCCTGGTAAAAAAAAAAAACTGTAAAGGAGACAGCAGGTTGTTTAGCATTAGATGCGACAAAAGTATTGTGTGCAGAATTTTTTCAACAATTTTAGAAAACATTGGTATCACCGTAATTGGACGCCAATTTCCAGGTACATTTAGATCACCATGCTTGGGTATCGGTGTAATTACCCCATGTTTCAATGAGGTCGGGAAACTTTCCCTGATAAATAAATTGTCTATGGCTGCCTTCATGATAGAGACATTGTCAAGTAAACATGCTGTCACAAATCCACTCTTTAAATACTCAATACCAGAGCTCTTGTTGTTATCCAGCCTTGTTATACCCTTTTTTACTTCATCTATATTAGAGGGAAACTATGTTCCGGTGAAAGGAAGTCAAAGTTACGAGGTAAGGCTTGGAAAAATTACTGCCCAAGGCCCTGGCCGCGGGCAGTAATTTTTCCAAGCCTTACCGAGTAATTTTGACTTCCTTTCACTGGTAATTGGTTTCCCTATTCCTATATACCTTCAAATGTGGTTTAATAAGAGACAATCTGATTGGTCTAAATGTCAACCTTGGGTAGTATACGGCAACCTTGGGTAGTATACCAACCTTGGGTAGTATCAGATAGTTACTCCACCCCCCAGAGCGTGGTGTAAGCATAGAGTGTACAGCCATAGGTATATAGGAATAGTAACTACATCTAGCGCTTCCATTGGGTGCTCAACATGTATGGTTAGCTCACCATAGATACTGATGCTGCTATAGTCTGTAAGTCCTAGTTTATCAATTATACCCGCATAGTAGGTATTTAAGATTTCCTCTGGTGGTATGTCACTGTTCTCATGAACAATCTTATAGTTAGGTCATTTTACCTACCGAAGTTAAGGTACGCCAAAAAAAATTCGGTTGATGTTTATTTTCATCAAGATTTTCTTGTATCAACCTCTTTTTGAAATGTTTTATCTTGAAGGTGATTGATTTTCGTAATTTCCTTACGGACAAATGCAAATTTTGGGAAGATTTATTGAAAGTCTTCCATTCCCTAAGGAGGTAAAGAATTCCTTTCCTGCAAGTGTTATGGGAAACACTTTGCATTGTTGTTGCATTCTTAAGGAATCTCTTCCTACCCTTCTTAGTGGCCTGATAATGAAGTATGAGATGGTTTACACTCATTAGAGTGTTGCATGTCTGACATGCAGGTTTTAAATCAGCTCTCAGGAGGTGCTCATGTGTCAGTTTGGTGTGATCAGTCTACAGGCGGGTCAGTTTGGTGTGATCAGTCTACAGACGGTAGAGTTCTTGTCAGGTTGTCTTTCCTTGAGGTCTGGCTTGTAGCCACTATGATTTCTGGTAGTTTGTTGTCTCTGGTGCAGTCTTCAGAATGTCCTCTACAACTGTTGTGCCTAATGCGTTTTTGGCTGTATAATGCAGCTTCATTTTCCTGGATTCCAATATGGCTTTGTAGCCAACACATGGTAACCCCTTAGCATGTTCTTTCTTGAGTTATGTGTATGACGGTCTAATGTCTCTGATAATAGCATTCCTTAAAGTCAAATGATGACCAAAACTCCATGACTTTTCGCAAATTTTCAAATTCCAAGACTTTTCCATGACCACTTTTATTTTCCAGGTTTTCCAGTCTCCGAGGGAACCCTGTTAAAATTGCAGGGATTTCCAATAATATCTACCATGTGGAATTTGGTGCCTCAGTATCAGTGTAAACTATGGATTAGGGCTGCTGGGAGGTTCAAACCAGTTTTATTAGTGTGAATGAGGCTGAAATCAATATTGTTTTTGTTTTATACCAGGCAAAATACAGTTACGAGATCAATATATATTTAATCATATTGTTGTATAAACATCAAGAGTTATGGATAGGTCTTATGCTTTGTTATCATGTGCCATTCTCCAAGCAGTTCTTTTGCAGCGCTTACTAATCTCTGCCTCAACCCAACACTGGTTCCCCGGGTATTCACTAAAGACATGGGGAACCAGCCAAGATTTCAGATTCAAAACAGGGTAGCTGTCAAAAGTCACAACATTTTATATATCATGAGTTGGAGAATATTTTAATTGTTGGATGAGCTTCACAGACAATTCATCTGTCTCTTTTCCAGCTCTAAACCACTTTATAATGTGAATCCACAGTTGATTAGACTGTCCCTTCAAGTGAGCACATGTGTCATGTTGACAAACAAAACCCTGCAACATATGAGGTTCTTTCCACTGAAGAAAGTAATTCGTAAGACTATGTCTGGTTTTACATGGCAAATACCAAAAATGAATGTATATTATTTACCATATGATAGTAAGTCAAGATATTCCCTCTGAACCGTTTAGACTGGTCTTCTGAATGAATGACAAGGAGTCAGTTAATGGCGGTTTTAAATTTACCATATGAATATGTGAATATGCATTCTATTTACAAGTAAAACACAAAATACTCCTCAAAGTGTTCAGGATTTAGGATATATTAAAAAACTAGTGGATGAGACAGATTTTGTCCCAAACAAGCAGGTCGGTGCAGACATACAAGTGACCACAGGAAGTAGAACGCAGGATCTCTGCTTGGAGAGTAATCATGTGTATGATATACCATGCACGGTATGTTTCTCTCAACTATCACCAGGTGATGCCAGCGTTATCCACACAATTTCCCTGTATACACAGGAACTTATAAGGACTAGTAACCTGCGTCGGACCTACTTGTGACCAGATACATCAATGTTTCTATGGAAAATGAACAATGATTCTAAATGACAGAGTGTCTTGATACCGTTGTGAGATGCCAATTTTGTGAAGATGGCATTATGTGGAGCATGTTTATCCCCTTACGCAATAATCATAACGTGTTAGTTGTGGTAAAAAAGAGGACAATGTTGAAAACTGCATATTCTTAAGTGAATTTATTTTCATATTTTTATATATACAAAGAATTGATATTCACTTGTCGATCTCACTAGAATAACTAGTTTATTGTCAACATTATTTCTCAACGAACCTAGACATTGAAAAAACTACTTTCTTTCCACACAGCATTCTTTTGGTCAACAATTACACCTTTTATACAATTCAATTGCAAGCAAAATCTCAGTTCGTTAGCTGGTTGATCTGAATAATATCATTAGTAGCTTACCGATCTGAGATACAATATCGTCTTACGTTATTACTTGCTCTGCAAGCAAAATAAACTCTTTTGAATACAATCTTAGTCTTAGACAATTTAAGGCTTCGCTTGGGCAACTACATATCAAAAGGTATGAATTTGTGTGGTCAGCCTTGTATTTTATCTAATAGTACATCATTGCACAAATATAATGTCCTAGAATTCTATCAAGAAAAGGGCCCCAATGCTCACATTTATTACATGGCGAACTCCATGCTTGTTATGCAAAATTGGTTTTCCAATTGTTTCTTCACTTTGACTTTTAGAGCATAAACTGGAAGTTCTGTAGTCAAGGTTTTGAAAGAAGGAATAGATCTGACCTTTCGGTACCATAATCGACCATCCACCCACATAACATCAATCTAAAAGCTTAATCGTGTACCACTAAAACGGAGACCGAGATTTGCGTTGTATCTTGATATCATGCCAAAAATATCGAAAGTTTGTAAAAACAACAGGATTCACATAGATAACATTTCCCCTAAGTCCTCATTTTAGTTTTGTCTTTAAATAATGGCATAGATTAGGGCAAACAGAAAATATTCACGGAAAGTCATATTGAACCACTGATGTGACCCGGGCTGAGGGAAGAGATTACAAAGAAACCCAAGAAAAACGTAAAATACATGAAGCCTACAGAATATAAACCCCATCTCTTAGCGGTGTGTTATAGTATCGTTGAATTCCATATTTGACAGTTCAGCTCAGTCAACTGTGTAGCAAACGTTATGAATATGTAGCACTTCCTGACAAAAGTGATAAGAAGTACAACAGATATAGGCATCGGATTAATGAGTAACCCTGCCGTGGTGCTGCCTGGAGCAATTCTGAATAATCGGAGCTTTTTATTAGTTGCAATATGTAAATCTATCATTTTGATGTTGAAGCAGATGATTCTGTGCATCAATATGTGACAACGTTCATTAGGGGGGAGGCTTTCAATCATGCCCAAAGCCAAATGCTCTTGAATAATCCAAATAATGGAATGTTAGGGTACTACGAATACATGATATTTTCCTCGGTATTTAAGGCTATCATTTTGAACTGGTTTTAGTGGGTATTGTTATAGCAGTATATCCTACCATAATGATTGCTGAACATGTGATGGAACGCGTTGTTTTTCGTATCGCATCTTGTTCCATTACTTTCACTGAACATGGTTTAAGTTGGCTTTACGAGTACAAGTTAACTCTCTCAACCTGAATATAGCCAATAGAAAATCGCTGAAGCAATGGTTTGCATGAGGTGAAGTATGTCTAGAATAGCATATACCAGATTAACGATTTAATGAAAACAGTGGCACTACAACACACGAACCAAACATAGGTGAAATAACAAGATGTCATTCCTGGATAGAACGAGGGGACGGGGTATCGTGGCGATCCAGCCTTGGCTCCTCAACATATTCTTTTATCAAGTTCTAACAGCTATAGAAGGGATATAAATACTGGAGCATGTTACAAATGTTATCCTATGTCTTATTTTTATAGTGGCATATATCTTCCTCCTTCCGTTGAGCATTAAGCGTACAGATTATAAATATAAGGAAGATTAAAAAAAAACAACTTTGTGCTTAATAAGGAACATAGGACTGGCTTCGAATCGGAAAATTAATATTCTGTATCTTCTTTAAAAAGTCAGACATTTAACAAGGATCAAAGAGATCTTTTACTCTGGTTATCACGAAACCTGTTAAGGCGGAAGGAAAATTAATTAAGGAATCATACTGATAATATTCCTGCTAGCAACTTAACAAATCTGATTAAAATGTCCAAGGCATTCAATATAATAATGAAATATACATATAACGATGAGCATATTAAAGTAGTAGTTATGAATGGTTATTGTGAATAACGTCATGATAAGCAATTAGGAACGAACCATTCTTGCGAACATCTTTTGATACTATAGAAATTCGATTTCAAATTTTCTTAGAAAATAAGGTTGGATACTGATATACAATGCTTCCTTCACGTCTACTGTCAAAGGATATCCTACAGTTTCTGCGACCATTCTGAACAAGCTCATTGGCTATCACCTACTGCGTCCACCATATCGTTCGCCCGTACTGGACGCTGATTGGCAACACCATAACAAATGAGCAAGCAATAGCCTAACCTTATTAGACGAGCGTTGATACAGCTCCTTACAAAAAGGAATCACCTTATAAATAACCAACCCCTTATAATGTCCCTAAACAGTCCCCCTTCCTACATTGCCTATACTTTTAAAGTACTGTCTTTATCCCCCGTGAGCATGATGAATACGAATGGCATTGTACTATCTACTTGGGGTCCTCTATGATTCCCTTGGCGAGGTCTGTCATTTTGGGGTATTTGATCTTCTTCGTGTCCAGCTCGTCCTGTGCCCACATCAGTAGCTTCAGCAGGTTGGCCAACTTCGGCGTCGACTCACGGTTCTCCATTTCTAAGATGGCCGCATTCAATTCACTAGCCACCTTTAATTACCGAAAAAACAATAATCAATACATGTTTAAGAGCTGCGGTTTAGGGGGTATTAAAGCATAAATGGTATTGGTAATTTCCTATATCATTCCTATGGAAAATATAATGTCTAGTTGATTTTAGAAAAAAAATGTGACTTCAGAGAAATTTGAAATTCTCTTGAGCTTAAGGACGAACATAGATTTGAAAACCGATTACCAGTGTCTTAGATCAGAATTTATAAGACTTAGGTTATCAAAATCTCGTTCCATTCTCCCCCAACTCGTAGCACCTCAACTCTAACCCCTGGTGATCTGTTTGCGAACGACTTGTGATTGCTGATTCAAGCTATATAGACCTGGTGAGGCTGCAGGTGGCGCCGTCTGGTCTAAGTCGAGAGAACTATCATAGCAGTCACAGTGACTCACTGTCAGATCGACAATGATCCGAAGCTAACAACGGATTTCATAACAGATTTTTCCAATTTGTAATCAATGCAAAAGAATGATTATGATAACTTGACCATATCCATATTAAGAAAAAAAAACCCCACAAATTTATGTAGTTATCTTGGACAGTGTCATAGAAACAGTGCAGTTGCTAGGGTGGTTATTGAAATGTCAACAACAATCATAGTGACAAAGATAGTTTCTTGTCCAGGTAGAATTAACTATGTATTTTATGCCAAGTAAGCTGTCAAAAAAGACATAAATCGACAGGCTGAGAAAAACAATGGGAATTAGCTAATGCATTAAGTGTCTATAATGTTTACAATATCACTCAAATGTAAACGAACAGCCCATCAAATGACTGCATTTTGTTTTATATGTGAAAGGTAACGCTACATGGACTTCAATTATGAACAACCACTTAAATCTTACATGTACTAGCTTTGGGCCTGATTTGAAGCTATTAGAAAGTGAGAATTTCAACTGTTCTAAAATTGTATTAATTTCCTCAACAATATGTCTCATCGATTAGTCTGTAGAGGTCGAGAAGGCTCCTGGTTTAATTAATTACAAGCCATTTTTATTTGCAGGTGACTGGTTTAAATGTAAATACATGTAACAAACTCTTCTTCCACAATCACTGGCATACACGAATTCTTCTAAATCCGTATGTACCATTTGTTATGTTCACTTTGAACTAAGTTGTAACTTTAGGAATTCCATTTATGTAATTTGCACTGTGGCTAAAGGATGGAGAAAATGTTTTAAGAGGTTCGTCATTAAAATTAGTAATTACTAGCCTTAGGTAGTAATAACATAAATACAGTAAAATACTGGTAATAGGTCTTCCGGTAACCGGACCACCCCGCACCTTGGACCACTTTTTGCTTAGAATAGATTTTTTTCATCTACAACACATTTAATTTACCCGTTTAAGCACACCACCTCACAATTTGTGACTACCCCACGTATAGGACAACAAGCTTTATTAAAAAAATAAATAACCCTGCTATCTTGCCGTCTGGGACACATGAGGTAGGAAAACATGGGGAGCCTTAGGTGGATAGAATGGTATCTAACCACATGCTATCAGCCTGTTATAGTCATGATGGTGAAGGTAGACACAATACCTGTCTTTGGGACAAGACGAGAAAAGAGAGAGAGAGAGAGAGAGGGGGGGGGGGGGGGTGAATGTAACAATCCCTGCACAACAGAGGTGTTGCTGTTGGGAGACCAGTGGTCAGGTTGGTACTATAAGTTATGAAAGCTTTACCTATCAGTGGAAGGCATAAATGTACTGTATTAAGAAAGAAACTGATGAGTATTTGGTCTGTGTCCTCGTATGCCATCGAGTTTGGCGCGCACAGGGATATGAACGAGACGATAGCGAGTGAATATTCTGAAGTGCTTCAAACGAGATGGCTATAAGGGACATAGACCAAACACGATTATGTTTCTGATTTTATCTTATCTTGGATGTAGTTTTCTGTTTTCACCCATTGAGTATGAGGTACCGTACTCGCAAGCCTGTTGAGAACGAGTTCCTAATGACGATTCAAGGACATTTATACCAGGCTAAGATAGATGACGATACCGTACTGATATCTGTGTAATATCAAAATTTATTTTGATTTTGCTACCTAGCATATTTCTATTACAGAAATACATTTATTCTAATTCATTATCGATCGAATCCAATTATCTACTTTTCTTGATGGTATATCCTTATTAATCACAGATCATTTGCATTGATTTTTTGTATCTTTCCTTATAATAGAAATGATGCAACCTTTGCAATACATAATGACCTTCCCAGGTAATCCTTAACACCCAGTAAGCAGAACACACCGCAAGACAGACCACGTGGGTCTTGTCCGGAGCGTGGTCTTCTTAGCGGGGCTCTACTCAATTATTACTTAGAATAACAAAGATTGCATTCATTGTAGATTGCTTATCATTCCAGCAATACGATCTCTGTTTTGGGATTGCCCACTTTGCTCAGTTCCAATTACCCTTTCTAATTCGAAGTCATTCTTTTGAATTACACGTTATTAGGAAAATGTGATTTATATGAAAGTAAATCAGCAGAATATATTTCAATCATTTGATTGGCTCAATTTACATGAGAGTAAATTGGCAAGATAAAAGAAATCTGATGAACCAAAACTTATTTGAAAAAAGACCAATTTACAGGAATGGTATTGGGAATAAGATGTAAATATATACACCTACTTAACAAGAACATAATGTAGGCATAGCGAAAGTGTAGCCATGGTGATTGGCATGTAAAAGTGTGTCTACTGTCAACGACCATTTGCAATTTGATAATTGATGTATATGTACTTCCATACAATTCTAACTTATATCATCATGACAGGCGGTCATTTCATTCATATTGTGCCCCACGTCTAAAAGCAAGGTAACTCAGACATCAAGACCTCTCTTACGATTTTTTTCAAACTGTTAAATGCAACAAAAATTCACATTACATGTACATATGTAAATGAAAAATCACATTATCTGGCTTCCCAGTCTGACCATATAAAGAGATGGTTTCTTTTGGAAGAGAAGGACATAATATATGTATGGACAAAAGAAATAGCAAATCCTTTTGACATTGTTTCTTTTCAACACGATATCGTATGTCAAAAATGAATGCACACGACAGATTCAATAAAGGTAGATGTTCATAATTTTACAAAAATCAGACTTTTCAATTTCGTCATGGATATTTCTTGTGATAAGCTCTCTAGTATTTAAGTCCATACACATTTGTTTGTTCCGAGAGCCTTTTTTTTCTCGAGATATATCCACCTTTAATTTTGAGGGGTGAGAAGGAAATCTTACCGACCACATTAATACCGGATATAACTATATACAAATATATCTAAAGGTTTAAAAAGAATATAATGGTAAAAATAGCTCTAACCGTCTGTCTCTGTGATGGGTGAAGGAGGTCTCCAAATGGTGACGATTCTGGGTCCTCAAATGCAAGCAGAGCCAGAGTTCGTTCCAGCTCGCTGAGAATCTCTGGGTTTTCCTCGCCTCGCTCAGCGAGATGAAGCTGTGCAAAGTCGAGTGCCCCCTCAATGTTCCGCTCTCGGATCAATTCTATCAAATGTTGTTGCTGAACACACAAAAGGAAAATGATATGAAATGAAAATACAGTGAAAGATTAAAGCTTCTATTCAACAGCGAAGTCAGGTTAGTAGAGTACAGTAAAACCTCTGTTATGTGCCAGAGTGACCGCTTACTTGGGGTTTTAAGGTTTCCTCCGGATGAATATACAAGTGTCATATTGATATGTAGGAGAGACAGAGGCGATATAAAAAATACAGATTACACATGCACCTTCATGGAAATCTGGATAACGTATATGAGAAAAGGTATATCCATGGTACCATAAACCTCAGCAAATAATCCAGGTGGTTTGTTTTCCAGCGCCCTATCCACAAAAAGTTTATTTCCACTTTATCCAATCAAGGATATTCAAGAGTGACATGTTTCGGCAGTTTGATGCTCATTCATATTGATTGTTTACTAATTTGGACCGACAGACATTATTATTTAGTTATATGACTAACATTTCCTATTTGAGTGACGATGAAGGTATTTACCTGGAGGTGGAAGTAGAGGTACCTATTGTTGTCTAGTAGTTCAGGGTGGAGGTTGTTCACCAGAGAAATGGCTTCCTCGATCCTACCCGTCTGCACAGCATCACGAATCTTTATCCTCTCATCAAGTGTGTCCAAATCTACACTAGGCTGGATCCCCGATTCCACTTTAAACTTCTCTGCTGCCTCTTTAAAGCCCTCTGAGAGGAAAACATGGAAGGATGTCTTTTGTAGATCAAATATGCGCGGAAAATCAGATATATAATATGTATGATTATGATCTTTAAAGTTTAACATTATATGGTCTTGGGAGATGTATATAATCTTCGGAGTACTAATCTTCCCAGCTAAATTATCAAATGCCCAATACACACCAATATTTCTGACCATTATGATTGGTCAGGTTAATCGTTGTTTGTGTGGTGATTGAAGGACACAATAAACCAGATTTGTGACATTTTACGACACCAACCTGTCACAAGGTAGTTCATGATGATCCTGTTCATGTCGGCGCGTGTGATGTGCAGCGCGTGTAGACGTTGTAACCAGTCGTCGCGCCCCACGTCGTCCGACTTGTCCTGAAGGTTCATGCCAGTTTTACCCGGAGTTCCGCCAATCTGTTGAATTAAAGAGCATTCATAAATCATTACTGGAAAAAAGATAGAATCAAATCTAGTGAGGAGACCACGCGACGTAGCTATTTTCTTTTCGATATCTTCCAACTATAATATGTGTATCAATCGCTGTTATCAGAGGTTCAACTATGCTTTACCCTATGTTGCGCGTATATCAAGGGTGTACTTGTACAAAGACTGAATCGTCAATACAATCGTACCAGGTTAACCTGAGTGTCGATGTATTTATATAACTAAGGGTATTTATATGAGTTTTTTGGTTTCATATTTTCCAAGTTGTTTATGATAACCGAGATCCAACTGTCCAGGGAGTGAGAGCTGAATATTAAAAGTTGTTCTGCTAGGAAACAAAATCGTTTCTGCCAAAAAGGTTACCTCTACTAATTCGTAAATCCACTAAGCACTTGGAAACACCCTATTAGTGAAATGGCTTAGCTTGCATTATTATGAACGTGATAAACATTTAAACACTTGGATACAAAGCACATATATCAGGGATAAACTAAATTCATGATACGGTTTGTAAATGTTTTGATTATGACAAAACTTTATTTGCCTTGAGCAGATTAAGTGGTAAATAACTTTTATAAATGAGGATTAATGGTAATGTTTTATTTATAAATTACACATTTAATATCTAATCAGCATAAATGTTATATAAACTTGAACATGGCTACATACATCTAAATAGTAATGATAAGACGTAATGTATGTTCAACATATCAAAAACATAATATCACGTGGAAACGAAAATGCATTACGATTGTAAAAATGGACTAAGTGAAGGTATGAACAGTTTCATAAATAATTCCTCTGTAATTCCCAAAACTGAAATTCTTGGGTATTAGTATAGGTTGTAATAATACCAGATTATTAGCTATAATATATTTACATATTTATGAATACCATGTACAATCAACCAACGATTGGGCTCGATTAATAAGCATGCCTAGGAAGCTCATTAGCAATAGAAAAATTCATCTTGAATGCTATTTCAGGAATCTCAAAAATATTACAGTATACCTATTGTTCACACGATTCAATTCACAACCTGAAATAGGATATCAAGATTTATACATAAAAAATATCAATATTTGTAAATCTAATTGTTTCCGTATTCGTGTATTTCGTATGGTATAATATTTTAACTTAAGTGAATCTGAGGAATAAATAGGGGTTCACAACTCCAACAAATAACGTGAAAAACAAGCAGCATGGACGCGGTCTGGCATTTTGTTGAAAAAATTGCAATAAAAGAATGTCTGCAAAATAAAATTACAATGACATTGGAGTGTACTCAATGCACCATCATGGCCATGGTCATTGAAAACAATCTAACCTAGGCCTGACTTAAAGCCTTGATTCAGCCCAGTTCAGAGTCTGCTGTGTTTGTGTACATCATAATTTATGGGTCCTATGCCTAGCTTTCAGGCTCCTGTTATACAGGTATATAGTTACCTATTTTTACAAACCAAAGAAATGACTTCTAACCCTGTAGCAAGCCTTTATTGTAGCACGACATTTTAGAGTCCCCTATCTAGCAGCAGCACTAGCAAAGTCCCTGCAACTTTAGCTTCTGAGGAAGGCGATGACCAGATATCGCACCACTGGATTACCACATATTTGGTACGGTAAAGCCAAAGGAGTTCGGTGAAGCTAAAGCAGAATTTGCTGATAATGGAGTTCATGAAGGTTTAACATAAGTAATATTGAGTTCTTCGACAATCATTTACCATAAGCATGTCTCCAGATCCTGAAAAAATCAGGAACAGAGTTATAATTTACTGGACCTTTATGAAGGAACAAAAATGTAAACAAGTGAGGTGAGCGGTATTTGGTGAAATAGAGGAATCGGTAAACCTAGGATGTGAGAATTTTCTCTTTACAGTGTGATTACTGTGAAATGCTTATGGATAATTACAGAAAAGTCATGTCAAGTAAGGAGATATTGAATACATATTGTATTTGAACCGATATATACCTTCGCTGTCCGCCAAAAGATGAATTTGTATGTGTTCTCAGACAGTGACAAAAAGATGGTTCTCCTGCTGCCTGCCCGGAAGTAACCCTCCCGAGTTGCGCATGCGCTCGGAGCACTTGCTTGGCGAAATGTCAGTCGAGCAGTCGTACGTCCAAGTCAGGGGATAGAATTCATTGTTTTGCCTTTAATTACTTAACTGTTCATTCTACAGTGCAGCTGTAATCAATGGATTATTAATTGCACGTATGATCCAGTTAAGTTTTGGGCTCAGGAGCATTATTCCTCCTCAAGTTGGATTAAATCGTGACAACGCCTCGCTAATGAAAACAAAATGGCGGAGTCGGGAAAATCTACTGATGGATATAATGGATTATTTCTAGGATTATTTGCGTGAAGAGGATACGTTGGATTACCAGAATATCTAGCAACATGGCAGAAAGGTATAGTAGCAATATACGATCGGATTAGGGGTTGAACCATTTGTGTGTTTCTTGTATCTGCAGTTTTATTTGCGATGTTTTGGCCCCGCTCCATCCAGCCACCGTCGGGACCTCTCCGAGGTGCTACTGCTACCGCTGCTTGCCCACTGGTTTGGTCAGAGAGCCGATTTTTCCTACTCGGCCTAATCTCAAGCCTCCAAAGCAAGTACTCCCCTGATGTAGCTAGCAAGACCATTTAAAACAAGTTAATTCAAAGCAGTACCAACATGTCTTCCCTTCGTTTCACCCCGGTTTCACTGGCAGTGTGACAGTTTCAATAATATTAATAAGTAAATAATCGAAGCGATGAGAATGGCCATTCCATCGTAAGTGCTTCGGATTCTGTGCTGTGTGCTGGTGCCGTTGATGCATTGATGATATTGTCAAGATTTTGTTATCAAGCAATGGCAATTTTAGTATTGGTTAACAATTTATGTTCAGTCAATGGGGTTGGAGGTCGCAGACTCTGAAAATGAAATTGACAGTAGGCGACAGTGACGGTTCCATACTGACTGACCGCTATACCAAGTTATTGTACTACTAGATCTTCTAGTACGATAGGTTCACTACTATCTAGTCGTATTGCAAGTGGGGATGTTTTATTAGAACCTCTCTTTATGAACCCTCATTGTCATAGGCAATGCTATTTTCTTTCCTAACTGTAGTGTAATTTTATAGAATAACGCACACGACGATAAATTTAGTCTAATTAAATGAAGGATACCTTTATATCTGATAACATCATCACCTGTCACTTGTACCTTAAACCCTTTCTCCAATAGGCAATACATATGATAAAGTTAAGCTGTATTGGTTTGTATTCACTGTATGTGTATGTGGAATTATGTTGTCATTAACATATCTGAAATGAAAAGAAATAAAGATTTTCCAAATTCATTTTTATTGGGTCCCATATTGGGCAACCTACTTGACATTATCAAATTTCAGTATTTTTAATGAAAGCTTAAAAAAAACCCCGGAATTATTGATGTGACCCACTATTTCATATACCAAGCAGTTATCCCGATCAATGCTGATCTGGCCTTTTGTTCATTTGGTATAGAAATGTGTGTTTATGATAAAGTTCCTTCATTTATAGCGTTTCTTACCGAACGTTTGTGCTGGGCCATGTGGCTAAACTTAGCGACAGAATATGAGATTATGAGAATATGAGAGTTCTTTCGAATAAGATTCTTCAAAACGTTCTACCCGACCAGCACACACACATATATATATATGTTCATTGTAGACACTGACATTGGGTCAACAGGAAGACAAGTGTGCATTGTGTTAAGGCGACCTATGACCAGCTCGACTTGCTAATGATTAGTAGGGGTCACTCAGTCAGAACATTACAAGCCATCTGGTCACCAATGGGCCAATCTCAACCAATTCCCATTCAGTGTCAGGTGAACATTACTGGTCTAGCTCAAATATGGTTTGTGACGATATTTAGGAAATTGAAAATTTAGATGCTGAACCATCTAAAAGACTTAAAGAGACAAATTTTCGTTTTTTACTTTATTGATATCACAACAGCAGCCTCTAAAAATGGTAATCAATATTGTAACTAATTTCTAGCGAGTTTTGGTTATACATATCTCTACAGAAGAGAACTGACGAGATGTCCAAATTGTACTCACAATGCCAGTCTTAACTATGTCGCAAATAAACAGTGATAAGATGGTTAAAAAACAAAAGTTGCCAGTTGAATTTGCAACTGATGATAATTCTATTTTATGAATTACAGTATATAATGTCACATTCTGACAGGAAAGATTTCTTGAAGTTTAGAAACGTAATTTTCTTGAATCTAGTAGATAGCCTCTTGATGTTTGGCTGAACATGACCAACGTTAATGCTTTCTAGTTATAGGCGATCGGTAATGATCAGCGCTTGTGTACCTAATGACCTTTGTGGGGAGCAATCCCGAGGGATGAGCTCACCGTGCATGGGGTGGGAATCCCGCCCACCCTTTTTCAACATTCACCCTCTCCTAACTCGACATCACTAGAACAGCAGATGTGTTTTGACATCCAAATCTGACAAGATTGATGAGCCCCGAATATCTATAACCACATCAGATATTAGTAACCAAGCTTAGGACAGGTCTTCATCGGCTTTACTCGTATGTTGAATTTTGTATAAGTAATATTTACTCCCAGTTGAAGGAGAGTGGTTGTCCGAAACGTTGGCAAGAATACATATGTATACATAAAGAAGCTAGAAGTGGGTGTCCGAGCTGTTTTTATGTCTACTTGTTCTCTTTACTGGAATTTGTGGTTGATTTCTACCTCTATCAAATAATATCTGAGTAACACCTTTAGTTTTTTAAAAAAACCTCTGCGAATGTAGGAGATGGATTCCCAGATAGATTAAGTAGTCTGTAGGGTATTTTAGTACTGGTATCAGTAGAAGGAATTTCCCCTGTAAGAGAATATGTATGTAGGTTGTAAAAACCTTGTATGACTAGATAGATATCAAGTAGCTGAAGCAATGGACAACATTGGTGGAAAAACTTGTATAAAATATTTTAATAAAAACATGGGATTTCATGAACATTCAACAAAAAACATTTACTCTATATTTAGAGCAGAGTTTGTTTAGAAAGTACATTGTAAAACTGATATAAAAAGCGTTAACTTACAAACCTAATTGACAGTCGTAATGTTTGATGGGGTTCAGCATCCCGCGCTCACAAATGTAATGATAACATTATAACATAATATCATCTTCTCTTTCTCTTACAGATGGGAATGGGTAGAAATTATCGAGCCCCGAACCAAGGAGCATATGTATGCCAACCTGACGACCGGCGAGTGCGTCTGGGACCCACCACTAGGGGTCAAAATGTAAGTAGCACACTTTTATTGAGTCCAGGAAATAGATTGGAAACATCCTATACTGACCGTTGAGGGTATTATATTAAGGTCTGACTGGCACGTTTGGTCAGACGGACTCGCCGTTGAGATTACCATTCAATATTGGACCCTTCGTCACGCGAAATACAGTCGGCATCAACAGAATCAACAAGCTTAATTCAGATTAAAATGTGTTTTATTATTTGAAGCTATAGACGAATGGTGGTGATTTTAATACCATTTCCAAAAAGAGAAAAATAATTACCATGGAGAGTATTTGGCCAAAGCGCCGGCGTACGTTACAAGACGATGTGTCATATTTAATTTCTTTGGGAATCTATGGTTTGGCCGTATCAGAATGGAAACTTGTTTACATGCGATGACAGATTGTGCTCAAATAGGAAAACCATATTTTTGTGTATATTGCTTGTTCAGCGGTTTCCTGGTTCTGTCACAATTCCACTCCAGCTCTAAGGAAATTGTCACAAGAATATAGGACGTGCGGAACTTGACCTTACTGGTATCCTGGAGCATATCCTGGAAATTGAAGGCCATTCAAATTCATGTGCTGAACGCCATGATCCTTGTATATCGTGCCACTTTCCCTGAGTCTGTGTACGAGTGTGTGTCCTGATACAGAAGGAGAAATGCAAGTTTCGTTATACGGTTCTGGTTTATGATAATGATGTGTTGGAACACTAGATATGGGACTTGATTCTCCTTGGCTTACAATAAACTGTTAAGATTTAATCGAATCCTGGAACTGCATAACTTAATCGAAAGAGAAGAATTGACAGGGCATTCTTCTTGTAGAAGGATAACGAGGAATTTCAGGTTTCCTTGATGGTTTTCAAATCACGAAGTCAGTTTTGATATATCAATTAAAAAAGAAGAGTGGTAAGGGGAAACAAATTCCCTAGCCATCTCATTTTCAAAAAGAGAAGTAGACTTTGCTTGAGTCCTAGATTGTGGTGACGAACCAGTTGAAGTCTGGAGTACATGTACATGTTTTTTTTATAGTCAGATTACTACTGATGATATGTTGTCAATGTATAGTGAAATGCATACACATATAATGTGATATGCAATTTGTTCAGAACAACTTGCATAAAAGGATTCAATTTATAAATTCACCTCAAGTGAAGTATATACATTCTGTTGTATGTTCATAGATATCTTGTCAATGTCACAGTTTTCCCCCGAGCATATATTTGGGGTATTCCCTTTTTCTTTTCTTTTTTTAAAGATTTGTATTCATTCCTGTTATATAACAGATCTTCCAAATGGAAACCTTCACAGTTATTTTTCATAATATTTCACAAAATGGAAACAAACCATTAACGCCTATACATGCAGTTCAAAGCAAGCATTTTGAATGAAGAGAAAAGTAGCGTATATTATTGGCCTGTATCGCAGTTCACAATGGTACAGATCATCGCTCAGTTGTTAACCATAACAGCTACCACCGGTGACACGGGGCACCATCTTGTGGTCGGCACAGTTTATGCTGGGGAAGTGGCCTCACACACCGTGCACGTTGCTTACCAGCTACCCTGTAATCCCAGCCGTCGGGCCGGCGGACTGGTCGTAGGCGACGGATCGACAGACCCGAGGCAGCGTTTACCATTATCCTTGGCCAGCCCCAGGAAGTGGTGCAATCAAGTAGATATTTGGACTGGGGAACATGTGTTGGCGGGAGCGGATGTGGGCAGGTTGCCGAGAAGAATACATCAGAGGATGGGCGGTGTGAGAGAGCTGCAGGCCGTGTCCAGAGTGAGGTGTGTGCACTGAGTATGAGACTAGTCTCTCTCTCTCGGGTGGGAAACTTGTGTGTGGTGTGGTGTTGCACGCTGTTTAGTTGTCAGGAAGAGGGATGTAACGTCTTTGGTGCACCGCAATATCCCGCTTAGGCGCTTTTATAAATAATTGTTGCACTCTACACATCCTACATAATACCTAATGTCAGTTACATGCTTTAAAAGGTTACATGTATTTCTCTGGCCATATTTAAGGGATGTTAATTACTACTTTATATATCCAAATATATTTCTACACTTTCTATTAAATATGAATTGTACATGACGTTAGCATGGTATTTCTGGTAGAAACGATCAAGTTAAGTTCAAGTTCGTGTTCTCGCTATAAACCAAACACTACAAATTAATATGTTGTTTATATTCCAGCTATTTTGCGATGGGGTCATCTTTCGAAGTATTTATCACTAGAAGTGAATGTACTCATTAACGAAGTACGTAAGGTGACAGAAGGCATAATAGGAAATGAATAATAGTGTTCTGTAACTAACAGTGGCGTTAGAAACATATATGATTGATTACCAGTTAATGATTAGAGGAGATTAAGAGTAGTGGGAATGATGATGACCTCGGATTAACAGGGGACTCATCAAGACAATGAGAGGGTGTTTCAGGTCAGCACAGGCCACCTCTACCTACATGTGTCTCGCATACAAAGACACCTGCCCCAAGACTGGCTTCAGTCTCCGTCTCCTATGCATACCCATCCATCTACTCCACCCCTCCTCGCCGGCATACAGGCATTATAGAAAATTGAATCATTGGCCAGTCAAGCATTAGGGCAAGTCCAAAAGTTGCAAAGTAGTTTTATTTCTTATTTTTTCCATAATCAAAGACTCAAGCAAATCTAACCTGCACCCAGAGCCTGTACTCGTGGCTTTGGTTGTCTTTCAGGTTCCATAGATGCTGTATAATCTACATTACATACAAGATTTACTGGAATTGCTCCGTCTATCGTAGTTTACATTGGTGCCGCTACATGAATGTGAGGGTAGGTTTGTCTAAAGAAATGTAGAGAGGGGGGGGGGATGCGTAGGAGCCATCCTGCTTGGGACTATCACTGTTATAATGTAACGCTAGTCGGTGTTATTGCCGCAGGCCACAGTAAAGACGTACAATGAGGTCGTATTCGTGAATTCCGCAAACTGCTGCAAGGGATGTCCGCTTAACATATTCCCGAGGATAATCTGCATATTTCAGACACCAACGTGAAGACCATAATCATATCATTTCAATCCAATAAATTGATGAGGTCGAGAAAAAAAAGAAACTAAAATGAGAGCGGTGTATCACAGTAGGTGACCTCGATATATTATATCGGGAGTAGCCTTGATGTGGTTTCATGATTGACCCTTCTCCACATTGACCTTAGTCGTGACCTCCCACGGTCCAGTGAACCTACTACAGTGACCCCCCCCCCCCCCCCCTCGGATATGAATGTTTCGGGAGGGGGGAGGAGGGGGGCAAGTATTGTTTACACACGTCCAACTCTGCCCAGAGACGTCTAACGGTCATGAACAGGGGAGGGGGGGGGGGGGTGGCAAAATGAAATGCAAGACAATAACAGGCGGGTTGGAGTGTGACAACTCAGTTCACGGAGTCTGTTTGTAAGAATGTCGGAGTCTCAGGGCCGCCGGACCCCCTGAGGGCCCGGGGCCTGAGGACTCACTCCAGGGGTGGGCAGGCGGGAGACCAAGGCCGCTGTAAGGTGTCTGCGGTTAATGTTTTTTGACAGCCAGCTGTCTGGAATTGTACCAGCTGATGTCAAGGGAATCTTTGTGGCCACCTAAATGGCTTCATCCAAGCAAAGTCCATGAGACGATACGCGACCGGTTTGTCACCCTACATTCAGATATTATGATGTGGCTGTCGCTAAAAGATGAAAAAGAATCCAGTGTATGACTATGTCGAGATTGCTGTGATGTGATAATGTTATTTGGGGGTTCCCCGTTACACTACTCAGAGCGACATCACCAACATCAAGACAGATCTAGGTCTTTTTCTAGCCAAAGCATATCACGGTACTTAATGCAACCATCACTCCAATAATAACTTAGGCTTATCCTGGATATGTCATTGTATATTTGATGTAATTGCAAAGTGCTGGTAATTTTGGGATTGTACTGCGCATTGACCCTAGAAGCGTATAAAGAAGATTTTCAAAACCGGTAAGTCTTATATATATATGTGTGTGTACATGGTCTAACGTGGGGATAGGCGGCATATGTCTCCTTGCTTGATATCCACATGGAGTGTATTATTTATAAGCCTACATGTACATGCACGCTGGCCTGTATCCAGTACAATACGCCAACAATACCAGTCCACCCTGGCCCACACCTGTGTCCATTCATAAGCCACATGGTCATGTTCAGCCCAACACCTCGTGCCTTCTGCCCCTCTTTATTTACCCTGTGCCCTTTCAAGGTTCGGGGATTAAGGATAAAGGCCAAACCCTGTTCATGCGGCCCCGCATTGTCCACTGGCCACAATAGTCCGTCTTGGTAACTGACCATTGGTCAACTTAAGTTGCCATAGTTACCTCCCAGGTGATTTGGCAGGAATAAGTAGTCAGTCACCGGGTGTCGTGACCTTGACGCACACATGTCCGCCAGTGTTGAGCGCTGGGGTGAGATGGGGTATTTAGTAAATGGACGAGTGAGAATGAGTGTGTAGGGGGAGGGGCATACCCACTTCCCTTCTGTGTGTACTCACAAAGTGTTTACTTTGCCCTGGCTGCCCAGAAACCTTGCAATGCACACTGTGAATTTTGCATGCAGTTTTGTTGGACTGTAGGCGCATACCATAAACCTAGGTTTTATTTGCGAGTAGAGAGAAAGTTATACTCGTTGGTTTTATGAAGGTTTGGGTGGTCTAATGGTCCTATTACATGTTGGAGGATGTACACGCCAATTCTGCTCAATGCAGGCATGCTGGTATAATTCAGGCATGTAGTATTTGAGTAGGATGGTGACAGAGGATTCGCTTCATGTAAACCTAGAACACGACTCAATCACAGGCAACTTCACGCACGACCTCCCAATCCGCCGTATCGTGGATGATTTCTCTTAGCCCGGTTACGCGCCGCTCAGCCTTTGGAGTGGACAGTGCAAGAACGAATACCGACAGCTTTTTTAAATAACATTGAGGGATTTACTCCAGAATGTTTCTCCTTTCAAGGTTTCATATCATTTACTGTTTTATGTTTTTCTAGAGGCACTCAACCATGATTGAAAGAATCTGCTTGTAAATTTCCATGGGCTGGATTTGGTAGTCACTTCATAATAGGACACAATGCGATTTCCGTGTGTAAACAGAACCAGCTATGACGAAAACGCTGGATTCATTCCCAAGCTCATGAAATTTTCAGCAGACTCATGTTTCTCTACGGCCATGTGTCACACTATGAGCAGTGAGTAGGGGAAAACAATCGACAGAGAGATATATTATCCGAGGAGAGATACCAATGAGGTGGACATGCATAAACATCATCTACAGGTGTGCGATTTCGCCTGGAGGACCAAACATACCTTCATGGTGCACACCCCACGTGACCACGGGAACACGTGACCGGTCAGGTGCTCCACCCCGGGCTATGATGAGTCCAGATCATGTCTTCCTGAGATGGGATGTGGGAAGTGCTGTGGCGCTTGAAGGGGGCCAACACGACGTTTGTGTGGAAGAGCGATTGTCAAATCGAATTCGAACGACTCAATAAGAAGAAGAAGAAAAAAAAAACACTTTCTTTATCTAGATCTCATACTTGTTGCTCCACTGCATGTGTTTTCTTTTGTGTTGATGGAGCATCGCATTGAAATATAATTTAGGACCAGTTGTGGTCTGTACATGAAAGTACCTACCTATTTAGTATCTAAACCACACCTGGCCTCCTCAATGTACACCAACAGTTGGCTTAATACTCTGTAATTGACCTCCCATTAAAGGTTCAAAGGCAGTGCTAATAGATGCTGCAAATTGTTTACCCCAAACCGCAGATGGTTATACCACCTCAATTGCAATTGTTGTACAACCTTTGGCGTAGATTAATGAAGATAACCTTGACTTACCTAAGCGTTCCACACTACAGAAACGGGGCTGCTAATGTAATTGTCAATTTATCTATTGTTCAAATTAGGAAATGGAGTGAATAAGTAGCTAGTTATGCATCCGAAGGGTGATTTAACCTTTGTTGTTAATGATCAATTGCAAGGTAATGGCTTGTGTGATTCATCATTTAGATAGAGAAAGTCATGGGTCGAATGGCAGTAAAGGTTCCGGTTTTAGGCTTTTGATGGCATGTTTATGTTTAGAAAGTGAAATAATTCTCTGCAATTAGAGTAATAGGAATTGGAAAAAAATTTGTTCAACTACCGATACAACAACCACCTCATAACAGGGCCACAATGTTGGCTCTTCTAGGCTACAAGGTACATGTGAGCCATAATTTAGAAACATTAAGAACGAGATACAGAGGATAAGAAAGGGTGTACAACCGAATGTCAAGCGAGGATTGTCAGCTGGGCAACAGTCATAAAGAAAAAAACGAGTTGAAACTCACATATTTTCACAGTAAGCTAAAAAGTCATGGGCTTTCAAAATGGCGTTGTTGCACGTCCAAAGTTAGTGAGATTTTATTAGTGTCTCTCGAGCTGAGATCCGTGTACGCGGGGCATTCAGTGGTAGGTCGGCCAGCAGTCGACGAGACCCCTCACAAAGAAAGGAAGCTGGTAGCTTTGTAAAGCCCCTGTAAGGATTAGCCCCACATCCTGTGCTCCACTTGCCGTTGTAGTTTGGTTGTGGCCCCACAAGACAGCCGTAAATCTCTTAGACATGATACAAGGATGCAGTCACAGGTATTCTGTGTGAAGACCTCCCGAACACAAGTCAATAAGTAGAGGAGAGATATAAAGAAATCATTGTTGACACATTTTACTACAAGCGATTGTATATGGGAAAACAGGTATCCTATTAAGTTTTATGCACGTTTTATACGATAAGATCGATAATGGACTAAGAGGTTAAAGGTTTACGGTAGTTATATTCCCTTCGTCTACGGTTTGTGAAGGTCGATAGCGTGAAGCCCTCTATGTACTAGTGTACTCTCACACCAATATACTCAGACCTAGAGCCACTGGTTTAACGGATGGCTGCAGTGCATAGTGGATTTTAGGAATTCTTAACTTCCCAAATGCGTGACACACCGGTTGTGGTGGTGGGTGATAAAGCACTTGCGATGGGGAAGAGGATGGGGATGGTAGAGGGAACACCCCTGACAACCCTCCAACATACACGAGACAGGGATACCGATCCCCTCTCCCTCCACATCATATATGATTTATCCATGAACATGATTATATGTTAAAAATATACATTTTGAACCAATTTTGGTCCTCCAGATTCACTCCTACTTACCATCTCCCCAGTGTACCAACATAGTTCAGTCACATACTATTAAGGGAAACATAGAATGTTGTTCTGACCATCATAACATTTGGACAGGTTATATCTTCTTAAAGGATGATTAACGCAATAGAAAATGTACTGCTCACTGAAATCTGTTAACGTGTTTTGTATATACACCTCAGATACCCCAAGCCCCAGGTACCTCTGACCTGTAACTCTACACCTGTTGGTAGGCATGCAGGTGAAACTGCCCCCAGCTAAACTTTACACAATCATTCACACAGAACTCAGAAACCCACAAACCCCAGATTTCACATTTCATACTAGACTAGGCTCAGCGGAACGTCTGTGTGGACACCCGGCGTGCGCTGACCCGATTCTCTACCTTTCACATCTGATCCAACTTTGAATACACGTATATGTCCGGGATCCCTGTCTACAGCTCAGTTTGATCTGCCGGATGAAATATTAAACACTTTTATGTAACCCAGGCTGCCAGTTGTATATATGTCTTTACATATTTCATATGTCTTTACATATTTCCCTTCAATGCCGCCTAACGGTGTATTGTCTAATTAGAGCGGCGCTCGAACAAACGGCCTAGTGTGGCCTCCTGCACATAGGGAGAGAGATCTATCAATCACACCTTGAGTGTGAACGGTGGGTGTGATTGCAGGAATGTTGTTTTTTAAAGATATGACAGTTGGAACCACCTAGGACATGGTATTAACAAAGTCTGGTCTGTCTCAACTTTAGAATTAATAGGTGTCTCAGTTTTGCCTTAAGAAAAGATAGGTATATGATGGCTAGATTTGCCAATGTGTTATGGTGCATCCAGTACCAGTGTTCTTGTGTTATCTAAGTTAGATCTAAACTACTATCGAGGCGGTATGCATATATGACACACTAAATCGGAGCTGGAATACCATAGAATACGATGGCATCCTTCTGGAAAAAATCTAGATCACTCTCATACACTCAGTCCTCTAATACTAAAGAAAACATAGCTAGGTTTTTTTGGCTGCAGGCATTGCGTAACCAAGTAGATAAGGTGCGACACCGGCCTGTGGAAAAAGGACTATAGGGACCTGTAAAGATTCAGTATGAAAATAATTTGTGCTACCTCATGGTCGTTTAGCATGTCGGTATTGTATCCAGTCTTATGGCGGATGTACTACATCCCTCTTGTGAAGTATCGATGTAAATGTAAAAACTCCTCTGCAAGTCATATATGATTTCATTGATACAGGTGTCTAAATGAGGGATTCCCTCCTACCCCCGACAATATTCTAATTCCCAAGGATATTTTTCATGACTGTCACTACATCTCATGGAAATATTTACTTACCCCTCCCCTCCCCTCCCCCTACGCCACACAATAAAAAAAGAACTCGTGAATTTCTGAATAGTGATATATGAATTTAATCCGTTAGACAAATATGCCTATGAAGGAGTCTGTCTGGTACAAATATAGCAATTGAATTTCTTTCCTCGTGCGAGCATCCTGTCTGTAATGCTATTTGGGACCGTTTGGGACCTGCTTTATCCGATTGATGAAAACCTGACTAAACGATCCCCAGCCCTAACTGGGGGGCACAGGGAGCCTGGGGCCTCGGTTTGAGTTGACAATGCATTAAGTGTGATGACTGGGTGAGCACCTAGACTGTGCATGCTGAAAGTTCACAGTGTGCCTCAGTGTGCGCTGTCTGTCCGCTGTCTGTCCTACGTCCCGAGCCCCCGGGTCCAGGCAGAGACACCAATTTGTCATCGTCAATATGGTAAAGTGACACACGCCCCAAACGTCCAGAGCATAATGATAATATAGATAACTGCCATAAGCATCGGGACAGGCTTACACAGAAACAGTATGATGTTCTTAACGTATTATTTGCCGAGGGAGCCACATATTACACTTTTAAGAAACGTATAACGGTTACACATTTGTCAATCACATAGATCCGTGCACATTCGTAATTTTTACAGCCAGTATCTTCTTACAGAACTTGTATTTTAACAATGATACTCTCTGTTACTAGTTGAGTTATTGCTCGCTTGAATGCCTTCTCTTTTAAACACTAGGACCAAATAGTATGTTCATCATTGATAGATAAGCGTGGGATTATACACAAATATTCAACAATTAAAATGTGGTTTTATCCAGTTTGTGGGTCATTAGCTGGAACTGACACTGTACCCAGCCAACCAGCCAGTTCTAAAACTACCTGTCATTGTCGTGTATTGTCATTGTAATGCGGTCTGAAATAAGTGGTCATGGTGAGCTGGGCACTCTTCTAGGACACTAGGATATTGGGTCTCTGCACGGTACCACTGTCACAGTGTTGGCACACAGATAGTGAAGGGTTAGGTTTCTCAGCAAGCTTAGAGTTTATGAAACCTCCTCAGTCGCACTAACCTCTAGGCAGCGTATCTAAACGTGTTTTCCTACGCTCAGAAAGGCTTGCCAATATACTTGAATAATCTTCCTCTTGTCACTATACTAAAAAGTTGTATTTCTCACAATATGTATCTTGTCTATTAAAGGTTAGAATAAATGATTCGTCTCCAGTTCAAAAGAAAGAAAAAGAATCTTGCAGAATTATAGACAATTCAAAACCTGGTTTCGACAATGCTGCCTCAAGTGCATTCCCCCGTTATGCCATGATGTATTCAAAGAGTGAACAGGAGTGATTTTAGGCATTTGTCTGAAATACGTCTATTGACTAAATCTAGGGAGGCTTTCGAGGCATCTGTCCATGGAGACCCAGATTTGCTCTGTACACTCTGTGTCGGTTCTCGTGTAGGTAGATGGACTGATTCTACACTGAAGAGCCGGAGAGTGTATCTCCTGTTCTGTTAACCAAACACCCTGGACAACTAGGTCAGTCACTCTGGGCTTACTCCACATTTTCACCAGATCGCAAGTCCGTCAATTCTCAGATAATAACGCTGTTGAATGCGGATATTTTATATGGGACAGGTTAATACCTAGTAATAGCTCGTATATAAATAAGTCATAATTCTACATCGATATACCCAACCTGATTTATAACTAATGAAAAAACAGACACCTAGATTTCCTCGAATTTTGGAAAATTACTCAAGGTTTACAAACCACTAGACCATCGTGTTATCATTCCTTAGGATTATCCCACTGATTTTGGATCCAAAAATGTTAGTGGAAATTAGGAACCCCTCCAACAAATATCCTGTCATTCCGGGAACTAGTTGAATTTGATAATATCGTAGGAAGACCTTCAAAATAGAAGATATAGTGACTGTCGTTTGGTCAAAAATATTACATTTCATTCTGAACGGTTCAGTAGTGTGTCTAATAGACGTACAATGAAGGACCTCCTCTCTTTGAGCTCAGTTACGGATCTGTGAACGGAGACAAGTCAAGTGTCGGCGTGGGTGTATCGTCAGACAAGTATGTCAGTTGTCAGACACACACTGGCCACGGCCTGACTCCTCAACCTACAGACGTATAATGGTATCTTACCATCACCTGTAAGACACCCTGAGATAAAAACTTCATACCTTAGAAAACACTTCAAATCAGAAAAAAGATAAACTGCAAAAATTACCAGAGCGTAATGCTTAAAGCGGCTCCTTGAGGCACACACAAACACAGCTCGATCTATTCTAGGGCTTCTTTTTAATAGTGGAAGAGGCTATGATAACCGACCATACAAGCGCATAAAACATTAGGCCTTTTTTCCCCACTGAATGTAGCAGTTGTTCCGAGCGGTCTAGCACTTGCAATCTAACTTCATCGAACTTGGACTGTGGAAAACTCTCTAAATATGCAATCGTCAGATAAGGACTCAGTATTTCAGCTGTGCCAGATGACTTCAGGTATGAAAATATAGAGTGACATGAAAAACGAACCAAACTGAGAATATTCCTAGAATGTTTAGGATAATATAAGCAAGTTCCCAGTCCTTTCACTTCCTCAATGTGCACTTTATGTTCAATTTCTCCTTTACATTGTCATGTGTCCAAAATACATAATAATTGGTGATATCTTTAGACTGACCTAAACAAGCTTTATGGTCTATGTTTTGGTTCTAGTTTTCTCCTATACACCACTTCCCTGAACGTGAAGCCATGTGGTTACCACCTTTGGAAACCGCAGTGCTACGGTTAGACTAGTTTGGGAAAATATTGCCCGTGACTTGTGAATTAGAATCTATACTTTCCACTAGGTCAATATCACGAAACATGGCTAAAGATATAAACAACCTTGTTTAATGTACGCGCATTGCTTTAAAAGAGTGCGTTTTAGAATAAAGTTCACATTAGGGAAGTAAAGAACTGCACGGTTATGAGGACAAGGATGGCAGTTAACAATAGTACAGGTTTAGTACGATTCTCCATCGATCAGTATACAAATCTGATCCCGACTTTTGAGCTCTTACAGGTGAAGATTACCGTTGCCTCTATGCGCCCCCAGGTTACAAATTGACATGGCAGTGCCACCCTGAGCACATTTACAGAGCCTAGTGAAAGGTTCATATCTTAAATAACATGTTTACACTACGTGATGGCAGACAGTTACGTCAGCTTTGCAAATTCGTCCTCGCCAGGCTTTGGGGAAATAGGGTAAGATAAACAGACAAGGTAAGCTAACTGGACTGTTAGAGATAGACTTATATATTGCTGCAGTGACAGTATGTAATACAGGAATAAATCATTGTACAGTAAAACCTACACTCTGAATCTTGGTCCTAATCTTGAATGTATCTATGGGTCTTCTAAGAGAATGAAACTCGACATATCATTATTTTTTTCTAGATATTTGAGCAAGGTCATTCATTTCTAAAATAAACCTATACATATCCATCTTAAATGTAATTCTCTTAACATTGTAATTCAGATAACCGTCACATTGTTAGATATGATTAAAATCAGTGGGAAAATCTTTCAATACCATATGGATCTCATTATGAATCTGTCTTTTGTTTAGTCCTTATCTTATTTCAACTGACAGTTCCTTTTTTAGTGTTTTGCCTACCTTCCATAAACTGGCAGTTTGTTTTCACCAGACGAGTATTTATACTGTTGAATAGTTCTGAATTTTTTCCCTCATTCCCCCTCTCCATTTTCAGTTTTGATTGAGACACACAGGAGAGCATACTGATTATACACAGTCAGAGTACTTTACAAAACACACATTTGACACTCATTCAACATACTTAATCAGCAAATGGAGCAAAGAAGACATAATTGAGATACAAATACAATGTAGAAGACACTCTAACATATTTCTTACTGATTATTGATTAATTCCCTACTCCATTATTGAATAGATCTATGTCTATGAAAGTGCTCTTTTCAGGGACTTAATGTGACAGATTTTGTGGGAACTGCTCCTCGTTTCAGCTTCGTGACGCATTATTAATGGTAAAAGGCCTATTATTATTACTTTATAATGGTATTGTAAATTGTGAGGGAAGGAAAACAAGAACAGTCATAAGACAATCATCAGTTAATGCACCAGATCGTATCGTATAAGGTTATGAGTTTCTGGTATAGAGTTTGAAGGTTTTAAGGTAATTCCCACGACTACGTTGGAGTTCTGATGTAGAGAGTGCGGTAACATGCTCACGTGGTAATTAACTCACCTGGGGACCAGGCACGGGCGACCTGCAGCATACACTGGGCCCACGTAATCTCCACAACGGAGAACCTCTCTCCAGTACTCTGCACCCTGCTGTGATCAATATTTATAAATTCTGGTTTCAACATCCAGACCATTGCTGTGTGACTGTTAATTGTCAAAGGCCTGCCCTGAATCAACAAATGTTCACTGGTGTGGTTCATGACATGTCAGGTTGCACTTAACCGTGAAAGTATTTCTGTTACATGGTTGTTCAGTTTACTTTAGTCATAACGTTATATTCTCAGCCTGGAAATGCTACTTTCAGTCCGGATTTAGGATTGAATCTCGTCTATGCTTAAACTTAAAAGCCAATTGTTACCTAGCTTTATATTACGATGGGTTATATTTTAAGCAACACTGTCTGTGTGTCTGTAAAACCAAAGGTTTGCTAAAAAAATAACCCTTTGCACTTTGCGTAACGCATAGGTAGTCTAAGTTAATTATCTTACGTCTCAAATATACAGATCGGCGGCTTGGGCCGATATTGTCAGCATGCTTATAAGTATACTAGTTAACTGGCACGTTCATGTAGTGCAAAGCACCAACCAAAGCATTGTTGAAATTAATTAACATTTCGACTCTCCAGTTTGTGCTAATTTTGTGATAGATCTGAGGCACATCACATGTAGCTGATTTGTACACCGGTTTCTTGGTGCACCGCCAGGCCAGGCTAAGGCACCTACGCCAGATTAGCACGGAAGATTGAAGAACATGTAATGTCCGGATCCTAATAGCCCAGAGTTAGTTGCAGGAATCTGATGAACGAAGTCTGGCCTTTAACAATCACTTTTTTTCATATGAGATGAAAAACATGAGTAACTTTATTCGGGATATCATCAGTA
This sequence comes from Alentia gelatinosa, assembly GCA_950022655.1. NCBI lineage: Eukaryota > Metazoa > Annelida > Polychaeta > Phyllodocida > Polynoidae > Alentia > Alentia gelatinosa. The sequence goes on along the minus strand of OX465584.1, from coordinate 28,858,584 downwards.
ACACGATTGTCTGTGGAGGAATGCAAACTTTGAAATCAGGCGTGACAAAATAGATGTATTTCATCTGATAATTAGTCAAAGCAACAATGAAAGACTGTGTGTACTTATCTAAGTATCATTTCAATTATGTTTTAATTGGTTTACCATAGCACTCAATGAGCCTTTCAGAGTCTGGACTCGTCAACGTACTCTTGGCAAAGTTTCAAAGAACAAGTAATATAACAACGTTAATTATATATGAATTGTGGAAGGCTATGTACATACGCCTTTAGAGTATAAGTTAAGGTTTTGATGACATGATTTGGTAAAATTCATAGTTAACCTGGCATCAATTCGTGTTAGTTGACTTGTTCACCATTTGACGATTGTTCTGTGCGCACAATTGCATGTCCAGAATTTTCCATTAGTTTGAAAGTTGTCGGCTGCTGGGAATTGAATTAAGAAAATAGATTGTACAGTATCAACCAATTATGATGAAATTTAGAAAACGTGGCATGAACACTTCTGCTCCCAACCGATTATGATGAAGGCATTCGCCTTATCTGTAACGACCCCCACAAAATGTCAAATGAAAAAACAACAACCCACACCTTTTGGGTACTTTTTGCAAGCTGTACATTACGTAACCCGGGTTAAAAATAGACTTAATATTCAAGATGGCTTAGATGGAGGACGAGTAGAGAAAGCTGTAGTTCAAGGGGGTCCAGGGGGCCGTGGATCTCGCGGTCCATTCATAGAATTGAGACCATCGCTGACGGGACAGGTATTCAGTCGTACATACAACACCCCGCCATGACCCAGGTGTCCAGGCACAAGCCAAAGTATCGAGTTTCTAACTACACCTGTCTGCCCTGTAATAAACCCTCCATTCACCACCCTCGTTCATACCCAACCTGCCTGTCGACTTTGTCCACAGCCCCTGCCTGTTTTCTGCCCATAAAGACACAATCACCGAGTCAGTCAAAATGCCTATCAGTGTACTATACACATGCACAAACCCCTAATTTACATATGTTTTACGACAATATTTCATCAATATTCAGCCATTGGGAAGTATAACTAGTGATGTAATGAAATGTAAATGTTAGAGATTTACCAAGAGGTCCTAGTGTCAATTCTTAGTCAATGCCTTTTAAAACAGAGCCCAACTTCTCATACAACGAACACGCCCCAAATCCTACTTGTGCCAATCTCAGACCAAAATAGACTGGAGTTCCATGTGTCTCAGTGGGATCATAGTCCAGTGAACTAAGGGGTAGGGATTGCTTTTAAAGTCTCTGGGGTACCTGGCGCACCACTTCCTGGGTACGGTCCCCGCGGGGGTTGTGCCACAGCCGGACTACTTACAGCCGACCTCCTCCACCGTGTACGATTCATGTGCTACTCCGGCAATTTTATAGCACTTAACTCTCGGGTCTTCTTTGTTGATCCATGACCTTCTTTCCCTCGACGTTAACATGTATATGTAGATATACATATATTGTAGATATGGCCATTGGGTCGGGTGACCCAAGATTAACCTCACCAAGAATATAATAGTGAAGGGAGACGTGTAGAGAAATATATGTTTAATATGGTTATACGTTATTAAGCTTAGAGGTGGAAGAGGAAAGACCACCACAAGTAGCCTGCAGTATCTTGTAATATCTGACAGTGTCCTTACTTCCTCGAGCTCGTTGTGGCAGGATCCTTTCCTGGTGGCAGGGCAGAAGGAGAGTATATGAATTATGGGGGAAAACCGATCAGAGCACAGAGGCTTTTGTGCATCCTAGTAATATTACATATGTGTGCACATATGTGTATATTTTGTCCCCATAGATATCGGGAACTTATACTCACCTATGGAGTATTTAAAAGAGATACTCGATACGGGATGATGTCACAAATGTTAGCGAATTAGTCAATGATAAGGGTGAGATCAAATGTGAACCGCACTCGATCTATAGCAACTGAAAATATGCCATCCATTTTGGTTTGCTATATAATTTCACTCGGCTTTGCTTTGTGAGATTACTCGGCAACCAAAAGTCATGGCATATTTCCAAGATTTATAGATCTCGATACAGGTCTTTCTTAATTCTCAATACTCTTTACAATTTGGCGATTGACGCGAAAGGAGGGGGGAGGAATCCCTACCAAAAAAGATCAAACGAACAAAAAAAAACAACGAAAAATCCATGAAGGTTACTACTTTATCCCAGTGATAAATGCCTACCCTCACACATGATAGCAACACATGAACACAATTTTCTCAGTTTGTTTTAACATAATACATTAGAAACGTTTGATCACATGCTAGCACTATCCAATATTGATCAGAATGAAAATCCGTAATGGAATTCAGCCCCAGTGGCACCTCGGATAAAGGCTGAGGCTTGAGTAGATATTATCCATCTTTTATTGCATCCCGATTTCTCTCTCTACTCCGCACTCGTGCGTTGACCTACGACCTCCTCCGGAATTGCTCTGTTCCATTCCAGCCAGGATTTAATACGGCGCGAGTAAGTGTACCCGAACACAATTGAACTTCCATCAAGACATTGTCTCCCAGTAACCAATCCCACTACATACAGTTCTATTTCTTTTTTTACTCCCTTTCTGGCTGCTTGTCAAGATCCAATTTAATAGAAGTTGTTTCGTGACAGGTTGTGTGTATGTAATTGCAACACCATCGCGAGGAGAACATTATATCGTGATGGCAACACATATCTGATCAGAGAGTGACTGCGAATGAGCTATGAAGCTCAACCACCAAACCATGACAGTAGATTGATGTTCTCCATCATAGACAACCGACTCATCGTCCATCAGAGCAAATAAACGTATTCCACAATATGTGTGATGCCTCCTTGACTGACAAGATCGTGCAGATCTAGAGAATATGCCAAGACGAATCTTTTCACTGATTTGTCACCCATGCAACACCCTATATTATTTTGTATATGAACTGAATTTTGTAGCAGATTCAATGACTGAATGCATTACCCTATACAGACAACTGCTGTGCTTTCTACCATCGATGACTCCAGAGGCAGTATCGGCTCGATGGGTTTGCTTGCTCAATCCACACTACCTGTGTCTTGTTGGATTTGATACCTCGACTGCATTCAAGAATATGCTGTACTAAAGCGAGGTACTTCCAACTCGACCTGAGCAGAATCTAAATATGTCATCCATGTTATTAATATAGTTTTGTGAACATTAACTCTCATCTCTTTTCGTATCTAAATTGAAAGAATTTGCACTATTCTATAGCATATATACATACTTGAATTTAAACGAAATACTTGAATTGGTTGAGCTATACTCACATGGGCTATACCGTTAGGGGATGTACCAAAAAAGAAAACATGTGTAGTTCGACACCTTCATCTTATACTGTAAAGATGAGTTTTTCCACTTTTCAAGGAATTCCTTGTTTTCATTTTCAGTTTATAGAATTCATTTTTTTAAATGAAAAACAAATAGAAAATTCTTTCATACCAATAAACAGTGGTTCAAACCTCCCATACACCCAAGTCCCATTCCATGGCCAATTACGATGTATTCCCAGTCTCTCTGAGGCAGTAAATTCCACTTGGAAAATATTTCATCTCTTTTTTTCATGACCCCCAACTGACATGCCTGTTGGGGAGGGCTAGTAAAGGGGTAGTACCGGCGATAGTAACCATCTCTGCACAGACCGCGTGGCGTCAGGCAGTGCGGGATCCGTCGACCGCGACCCAGGACGTGCAATGTAAGCTCCGCCCCTGTCCACGGTACTCAAAGATCCTCTCCGGGGAGATCAGCTGCGCCTGGTTGCCTGGCGAGATCGAATAGGGGAGAAACTGGGTCACGGCTGGCGGGTGGCCAGGGAGGAGAGAAACTGGGCCACGCTGACGGCTCGTGTTGTTGTGGGCGCGGAGATCAGTGGGGCTGTAGCCTTGTGGGGCATGTAGGAATACGAACCTCTTGACTTCAGAGGTGGCTTTTCCAGATGAGGTGATTTTTCGCTGCGCCTTTCTTCTCTTTCCCCACTTACATACATGTGCATACCAGTGCAGTCGAGGGTGGGGATGCGAGGCAACGACGATAAAAATAGAAACTCTAAATACCGTACGTGTCCCTGGAGTTCAGTGTGTAAAACCTCGAGGCAGGTGTAGAGAGGTGTAGAACTGAAGGTCTCTATACCGTGAGCAACTGGAAATATTTCATTTCAGTTCGTCAATGATAAATAATCAAAAGTATTGATCTATATTTAACACTCCGCTATTACTGCATATCGACCGTCCATAATGGCACAAAGAATAGCGTTTGCCATCGATTTTGGCACTCTTGGTTTTTAACTTTTATCTCAATTGCTGTAAGAACTGACCTTATCTCGATGTTCATGTATTTTGTCCTCTGATACTGATAAATTCAATCAATTCTTCTCACCTACTCCACTCAGACTGCAGCTGCAGACTGAAGAATCATCTTTCTGTAACCCTTTATAAAGTACAACAGGAAGAACTGGCTATCAGCTAGATGTTGACAATAAAGAAATAATAATAAAAAAAGACAACGGACCTCACATATAGGGCAGATGTAACTAAAGCACGTTGGAAAACTCCAAGTATTGGGGTATTTGATTGAGAAAAGTCAGGGGGGCTTACAAAGTAGGCTAAGTAAACATGTAAACAGAGGAAGATTTTATCAGCTAGCCAGAGTTGAACGTTGAAAGGTCCATCCAGGTAAACTAGTATAAGTTGGCATTTTTACCCGGTTGGCCACAGTGGGGTTTGGGCAGGACCGAAAGGTTGAGAGTGGAATTCCAGGTATTCTTTTCATGGCTTCTCTGGCAGATGGTGCATAGAACGAGAGGTCTCCCACAGTTACCTCCCACCCCTTCTCACCCGGCTCCAGCCAGCGCACGGTCTAGGCACCTCCTCCAGTGTGATTTAGTGCTTGAGGTGTCGCCTGTATTTCCTCCCTAGTTTCCTGCTATAGGATCTCCAGTGCACGATAGGGACGTGGTCAAAGAAATTAGAGCCGGTAGCTGTTCATAGGTTCACAAGGAGTCCTCCCGGTCGTCCTATAATCAGAGACGGCAGCTTTCCATGGAAATTCACTCTTCCATTTTTAGTATTTAACATTTTCTTTCTTGTGTAAAACATAGATAACATATACATAGATGATATTTTATGTTTTATGCTAAATCACAAAACAACCACTAGTACACAAGATGATTTCGGCCAGCGTGCTTTCTTCAGGGTTAAGATAATGCTAATTGAGCCTCGTTCGCACCAATAAAACGGTGATTTGAACCTACCCCTCCCTCCCATACCCTTGGCCTCACGCTCTGGCCGACATCGACATGCTTTTCATGATTCTAAGTCGCTATGAGACAGCAAATTCAACAAGGAAAATATTTTGGGTTTTTTTAAACCCAAACTGATATCCCTGTAAAATAGTACTATGAACCTTCGACCACATTCACCTATTATGGAATCTAACGTCAGTCAAAACCCAATTGGCCTCTGAACACATTCAATAATTGTTTTGTATGTCTGAAGTCTATCAGACCAAGTCAAAGGCGCACGTCAATATAGAAAGTCTTTCCACTATAGCAGAACGTCTATAAATACAGCGCTCCTGTATTTTTTTTATCAATATAACCTCCCTAACCCAATACACGCATAATCCATAATGTAGGCAGCAAAAGGTTGGATAGATGTGTCTTCTACCACTAACAGGCCATGTTGCTTTAGGATTATATGCCAAAAGGTTTGTATTAGAGCTTGTATTGCCCTCAGGGAATATGAAACTTAATGTGATCTGCGAATTGACTTTGGTAAATAGGACTATAGTATGACAGAATAATGACTTTAGATATTGACAAAGGACAAAAGATAAATTCTTTCGTATACCTCGATAGTGTAGTTCAATGGACGTAGTTGAGAGGGAGAGGAAATGTTGGAAATATTTTACATTCCCTATGATAGCCTTTGTCAGTTTTAGACCTCGAACTAATAAAAGTAACATAGAACCTGCCAGTACAAACACCCAAACACTGACAAATGGAGACGATAGGTCCGCGCTTGTCAGTCACTGTCAGTCAGGCCGAGATGTGAGCAGGTCCTGTGGGGGTTGTTAGTTTAACCCCTCGAGGTGATGACACCCTCCGGACCCCAGACCTCCAACCTCTAAACCCTCCGCTCTTATCCCACTCACTCTCTCACGCACAAACATCAAGAGGACACCACTGAGTCTCCTAGTGCCTGACTATGTGATCTAGATGACCTTAGACCCAACGCCTCATGACCTGCATTTTGTTTTCCTACTGAAATGAAAGCAACTTTTGTTTTTCTTCTTTTTTTTCTTGAAAGATTTCTTTTGGCAGATGGTTCACATAAGATGTATCAGTATTGTACCTTTTACCAACGTGTGGAATGATATTCGTTACTAGGCATGGAATTCATTATTTTGTTAATCAATGTACGTGAAAAGGTCCCTGCAAGTACCTGAAATTACATCAAGGGCATGCTTGATTTGATCACATTGCTACGAATGAAACGGGAGTCAGCAAAAATTCTCATTTTCCTGAGGTATCTCGAACATGAGAACAGACTTTTGTTTTAAGGCCATGGTGTCAGGAACCCTCGTCTGGAGGGTAAGAAGCGCCTGCTCAGGTTGTGGTCGGACAGATCCGGCTGTCTGGGGTGGGGTATCACCTCATTCATTCACCACACCAGCACGTTTGATCGGCCGTTGATATAAAGCATTGTCTCTCATAAATATTCGCCCAGTGTTTCCTGGGGAAGAGGGCGGCTAGGGTCGCGGCGCCACCCCTTCACGCATACACAGGGCTCGTGAGGTGCTCGTGGTGCGACACTCACACACACAGAGGAGCAGCTCACGTAGATAACTAACGTACCCCGATCTGAAAGTACCCCGAGCCCTACGCCCTTCTCCTCTTCTGCCGACCCCCGGGAGAGATATGTCTATCCACCGCATCAGAACTCTTGTCTCACAGGGCGCTATTGCCATGGCAACGGAACACGGGCACTTGCCACCACCAACCACCTCAACGTCCACCCACGCCCTCCCACAGACACGGGTGTAGAGCCCCGCCTAGCTTCCCTCACAGATGGCCCGCTCCTTCTCCTCCCCCACTTGTGTTCCATATGCGGTGCGGCTGAGACAAATAAAACACAAGTTGAAGGAGACTGGGGGCCTTCAAGGCTCCGAACGGATCCCCCTTCTCCAAGCGGAACCACTTCTGACACTACCTGCACGCACAGACAACGAACCGTGTGCTTGGAGAGCGGACGAGACGGCGAGCAGGGCCCTGGGGACATTAGCGGATTTTCGCTGTTCAGGCCGCTCAATATTTCCCATTTCTCGGCCGCAAAATGAAGACGAAAAGAATAAATGATAATGATAGAATAAAAGCAATGGGGGAAGAAATCGTTGCTTCACTTGGTATGCTAATCCATAGACGGCCACACGGTGGTTAATGGTGCGGTCTGAGCACCTTCACCGAGCCCCCTAATGGCAGGTCCGCCTCCCATTTAAACTTCAAAAAGTTGTGGAAGATAATGTATTCACGTGTTGGTATCGAATGTGAGCATGATTTGTCTGCTTGCGTTGACAGACGTTGACTTTTGTGGCGTACACCCTTGCTTTAATTCTCACGCTAAATATGTCTTTAAGAGACTAGTTAAACAGAATCAAACTGTTACAGAAAAAAATTACAGTCAATTAGCGCTAGGACTTATAGTCAATTAGGCTCATCTCAAACAAAGAAAATCAAGTAAATATCTTCTATTTCTTTTATCTTCTTTAATAAAAACTCAAAGAAATATTCAGGAGGAAGTTCCCATGACCACAATGAACTGTTTAGGAGTTCTATACTAATTGTAATCACGTTCGTCTTTTCAACTGCAAGATCACGTACTCCCTGTAATGTGTATTGGAAATAAACACGGCTCTTTTTAGAAAAAGACATAGAAGGGAGAAAAGAATATCATACATTATATCTTCAATATATTATAACAGAGCTTTGAAGTCACACTTCCTCTTACTTGGTAGTTATGTCAGATGGAATGCTCTCACGTGTAACGTAGAAATAGGGCTCTCGGTGAAAGTAAATGGTTTAAAAGTGGCCAAGATATAGCGTAACAGTCTGTCCTAAGAAGCGGGCGTACATAGCATGTAAAGAGAATAAGATGAATAATCTATACAGAAACTCGTCTGATCAACCAAATACCTACAACATCCATTACCGTTGTCCGCTATGCTAGGAGCCTGGTAATCATTCTCTATCAGTGAGATGGAAAGACCTCAGTGTCATCTGTTTCTTAATCGTTAAAACATTGACCCAGCCACCCAGCGTGGAAGAGAATTACTCTGTGGGATACTGCTGAACATTTTGATTTAGTATCATTTGTGATTTACTTGTGTCTCCAAGCACATCCTTTGTGTACAACTTAGTGGTTTTAATGTTTACACATCGGCTGTGAGAGTGATGGACCTGACGTATGGGCGTTCCCGTTTCACCTCAGTGCCGGCGTTTGACGTTGATCGCAGCGCCATGCCTGACCCCAGCGGTAAAATAACAGACCCATAAAGATGATATACGTGGAAACGCCTTTCACTAATCCATGTTGGGTATTTTTATAACCGCAGGCAACCCAAGACCTCCCTCCGAACCCGCATAGTGCGGACCTTCTCTGAGCATGCTCGATGGGACATGGGTTTATGATTCTGGTCAGAAGAATTCATGATGACATCAACAGAGATTCTGCATTATATCGTAATGGGTGCCTTAAAGTGCCTGAAACCTCGATGGTCAGATCAGGATGCCACCTTGTATGATGTGTATAAATCCCAATAGATCAGAAACCCAGTATAGTCGACAACCCGAATGGTAGACAACTCACTTTAGTTAACTGTTGATCACAAACCCAATGGTTTGTGGCAGAACTGTGGCATCACTCTATATGGAAAGTCAAGCTAGTTTTCTCTACCCCCCCCCCCCCCCCCCCCCCACCGCAACCGCTAGACACACAACCTTTAGCTCACACAAGTGACAAAATCACCTACCCTAGAAATCGATTGTCATAATACAAAACTGTCGTCACTATTATATCCAAGGAGCCATTACGCTGTGTAGAAGATTAAATGACTTGAAAGGTATTGTTCAAATAGGAGTTTATTTTAGCGGGATCTGGCAATATTTACGTGCAAACGGAAATTGTACGCTCTGAGATTATCATGGGAAGTAGGCCCTGAATTTCTGTCCCGTTGTTTTTACCTACACACAGGTAAAACAAGGAATGATTGACTTTTGGGAGTTTAGTCAATGACACATATTTTATGTACATGTCCTAATCATTTAATCACGTCTCAAAGCACAGCACAAGAGTACAAAACCAACATCATTTCTGCCACAAAACCAATCGGATCTGAAGAGGAGATGATAAAACTCTTAGCGTCCGGAGGAGAACCACTTGTGCACTCTGTGGTATGTAAAATCCCTTGTGCAAAGCGTTACGTCAACAGGTCCTGGATCCTTGAACCTTCAGTGTACTATTATTACTGGTGTTCAATCCCTACCACCACCTGCGAGGGTTAGGTCACTGCAATGTGTAGTCCCCAACTAAATGTGGGTCAGCCACCCTCACAGCTCGTCCTTTCACAGTACATGGGCATATACAACAGCAAACCACTAGTGCCACTAATTCTGAATGCACGTTTCAAGCAATCAATTCCACATCAATATCTGATACTCATGTTTGTAACATGTAGATACTTTTTCTGCCACAGCCAAGTTAATAATAGAATAGATAACGGGAAAAAACACCTGCTATCAATGCCAAACGTAATTAGTTAATTTTTATATTAGACATACTGTTCATTAGATATTTCTTTGATTTAATCAGTATGTTACCTTTTTTCAGGAATGATTGGTTTCAACTGCGTTTGGTTCCTAGAATGTCCAACTATTAGTTGCTGGGGCACATGAAAGTGCTGTTAAATCACTGATGGTCCCTATATACCCCCTGGGTCCCTTGGGACGTTAAACCACATCGAACTAACAAACAAAGCTGGGGGAGTGTAAAATATAATATAAACTGAATGGTATTTGTTTAAAACTTCCAGTAGTGAGAGGGGGTGGCAGCTATTTGCTATTGCAGAGGGAATTTATCGTATACCAATGCCATGACTCAAATACTGGGCTCTAGATTTAACACACTGTCGGCCGGAAGGTCTTGTAGTCTTTATTCTGTGCCCGAAAATAGTGACTTTTGCAAATGGGAGGCCTTTGATAACCCAAGCGTAGAACCCGGGATGGAAATGTAGTACTAAAAAAATGTTAATGCCACTGGGTCTGAACACGGGAGTCTCCGTGTTTAAAGCGAACACGATACCCAGTCGCTCACACTCACACACACACACACCCGGGACACGGGGGTTGTACTGACAGGTTACTACCTGTACTATCCTGATGGCGCGGTGCCAACACCACGGCCAGGTCTAGTGTGTACCTGTCCCAACACGGCGCCACCCCCTCCCCCATCACACACATGAGACTGGGCCGAGATAGATAACCCTTTCACAGCGTCACCTACAAAGACAAACGTACCCCAAAGGACCGATAGTGTTTTGTGTACTATCCCACCTAGCCCCATCTTTGCAGTCCATGAATGACTTGTTCTCTTAATGTAGACACCTATTCACCGTGCTGAATAAATCCTTTAATAGCAGGACAATCCTACCTTCTGTCATTTACATCAGGATGATAATTGTTATAGTTAAAGGTGTTGTAGACACGACTTTAGGTCATCTCCATTGAAAACAATGAAGATATCTAATAGAATATGGATTGTGATTTAAGGTCATCTCCATTGAGAACAATGAAGATATCTAATAGAATATGGATTGTGATTTAAGGTTACCAAACGTTGACGCATTTATGTAGGGAAATACTTTGGGCCCAAGCACATACACTGCTAGTAACATCAAAGATTTCCTGTTTCACTGCTTCCATGTGTTCCTAATCTCCTCTGTGTGAGAGTGCTAGTGCCATCTACGTTCAAAAACTAACATAGCGTGCATTGAGTAAAGTGTGCCAATGTGTTGCCGGGCCTGGGTTAAGCGTTCCTTGACACTGGGACACGGGTATAAATTCCTTCCGAATGTCAACGTCCAGAAACACCGCCTTAAGGTGTTTGGAGGAGTCTGACCTATTAGATGCAGTGATTCAAGCAGTACCATCCTGTAAGGGCCAATTCGAATTGAAAAATAAATACGTCATATTATATACATGTACACGCTACGAATGAACATGTGCTTAAAAAAGGATATATGCAGAATGTGGATAAGAATTTCGCAAGCAATTGTAATCATGAAATCGATTAAGAGGGAGGCGTTGCGATACAGGTATCTATATGTTAAAAAGAGAAACCCACCAAACCAATTGCAATATCTAATATCTTTTCATTGAATGTCCTCCAGATAATCTTTTTTCGAAGTGAAAAAACATACTAATTAGAATTTCATTCGATATTTGCTGTCTCATATGGATTTCGCTACTTCCAGTCAACAGGTATCCATAAAATACAAGCCACGATAGCTGAGATATTCTGCTAATTCAGGTCCACCCGGCCTCACTAGGTGTAAACAGTCTGTGAATAATATCTGTCAGCCATGCCCCGTTTTCTACCAGAGTTTCGTGTCACTTCTAGGCCACGTGACCAGTCCACATCTCAATAAGCCTGGTGGGTTTTCCCTGTGTGGGTGGGAAACGTGGTTCATATTATTCCCACTGGGTGACGTTTTGGTCGATGGGGCGTAGCTGTAGAGGACAGGCGGGTAGGGTTACCTTTAATGGGCGATTGTAAAATGAGACGAAAAGTCCAGTCAAGGGATCCCAAAACAGCGTGGACCGTAGGTCTTGCAGACCATCGCACTTTGCACTGCACATGAACACTCATACAATAGTAAATGAAGAAGTGTTTTTATGCTCTGTTTCCTTCTGCATAGCTTTATCTGGTAGGCAAGGTTTCCTATAAGTTGCGGATATCTGAAATTTCAAGATTCTCATCAATAATGATTCTGCTGCACCGAGCCTGCCCGAACGTGACACCGCTGACACCTGCCTTCTGACATGCCAATAACAAGCCGCCGAAATGTGCCGACTTTTAGATTTTAGGAAAGCGAGTGAGTCTATGTAATTGACTCATTGAGCGATATACACATATCCCACAGATCTGGGCATGTCGTTCTACCAGTCCCGACCCTGTCCAGCAATTTCCCCGTTATATTTTTTTTGGTCTGGTCCATTATTTTCTAGCCATGACTTACATCCCTGCTCTGCTCGTTTTAGAGATAAACCCTAAGAGTACGCCCCTGTATCTCCAGACGCCAGGAGGAATGTGCTTCCCGGTGTGTCGTTTCCTATCCAGGCCCACAATCCAGGTCAAGTTAGACTAATAAGAACTAATGGTATAGATAGAGAAAATAGAGCCAGTGCCCTGAGGCCAGGAAGGTGAAGCCTGTGAGGGTCAGTGGTCAGGGACTGGCCACACAGGGTGACTAGGCGGGGCGTCCTGGATAGGATTACCCTCCCTGGCCCCTGCTATCTGTTTGTTTTAATTACCACTTGGGAAGGAATCTCCAGGCCGATTGATATAAATGCCAGATAGGGTCAGGAAAGGTGGATCGTGTCACAAATTCAATTTAGATGTAGTGTATTTTGGTGCAGGTAGTGGGAGAGGTCGGAGTGCCTCTACGTGTTTTCTGCTCGTGCTCTCGGTATAAGGCCCACGAGAAGGCACCGGACCAGTAGGGCGACGTTTTAGCCAGCGTCTCACCAGGGGGCGTTAACCACAAGCGACTCACGATCACATGACCAGGCCGTCTTCCCGGCATGCATTTGTTAGTATTATGAGGACTGGTGCTGCCACCTAGACGCCCAGACCTGAGATGTTTTGTATGTTTTGGGACTCTGGCCTGTATTTTTTGTGCAGGCATGTTGGTTGGTGGTGGAGGTTTCTTGAGGTTTCTCCCTCTCTTCCATGTTATTTAGCCATCACTCATGCCAGTGTTTTTACACCTCCGCTAAGGTGTGATTTTCTCGTAAGTGCTCGGTCGAGGGAGTATCGTGTGTGTGGGTGTGTGGTAAATAATAACCCTCACTCAGTATTACCTCTTGGCTGTATCGTTTAGCCAAGACGCGTCATACCACAAAGAGGCCCATGTCTGACACGCCTACCACCAGCGCCACACGCTCACACGCCGCCGATACTCTGAACGTCTAAGCTGATAACCGGTCACTGGAAAATAGCAGGCTCGCTATGCATTATTTAGTCGGCGACCAGCTCAAAGCACAGTCTGGAAGGTGTAGGGGTGTGAGAGCGTGTCATTGTGGATGGGGGTGTGGGAGGTGCATTCGTGTGTGGGCAGGGCTGGGGGTGGGGTAGGGTGAGGGGTGGGGGTACTGGCCCCCTGCAGTGTCGCTATTGTTTGCGCAAACTGGAAACGATCACTTGGACTGGTGCCCAGCCATTGTTATGCGGCACGGGGGTACAGGCGGCTGGGGTCGGTTGTGGCCCGTCCAACCCCGCCGCCGGTCTGCTCAAAAACAATGTGAATAGAAAAAGCAGATGAGGGGGTTAAACAAAGCTAGAGAATGAACACAATCTGATGGACACAAACAAACACGTTCTGGTGGGCGCCAGGGATTTTAGATGTCACAGACAGCTGAAAAAAAGTGAAGTAGTATGAACCTAAATTAGAATGTAAAAACCCCACGAGCTGCACAAAGCTGCTCACAGAGCTGTACTTCGAGCTACTCACAGCCGTACTTCGAGCTACTCACAGCCACGTTTGGGGCTACTCTGAGAGCCGTGTTTATAGCTACTCACACAGCCGTATTACGAATTAGAGCCAAGAGCCAAGCTTAGTACTACTCACAGAGCCGTGCCTTGAGTTGCTCACAGACCCGTTTTTAGTTGGAGCTACTCATAAAGCCGTGTTTAGAGGTACTCACAGACCCATATTAAGGGTTACTCATAGAGCCATGCAGGGAACACTCAGAGAGCTGTGCTAAGAGCTACTCACACAGCCTTGCCTCGAGCTACTAACAGAACTGTTCTCAGGGATATGATTGGACCTGTTTTAAATGCTCTGATCAGACCTTAAAGTTATCTAGTACCGAAGTCGTTCTGAGTAACTCACTTACCATCCATTTTGGTAATTAAGTAGCCTCTGATGCATCAACACTATGATTGCTTGTTCCGCTCATTTTCTATCCTGAATCCTGGCTCGTTTTGACCGAATATCTATCGGCCTTTTCGTCCTCACCGGTCAATGCCAGACTGACTAAAATGTAGACTAGATTATGGAGCGGCACCGGACACATGTGCGACAATCCATCTCTTCTCCATTCTGTTCAGATCTTGATATTCGATTACAGTATCCAAAGGATCTAGGCCAATGTGTTTTGTACGAGGTAGATTTTACAGAGGTTGTAGAGTCATACACGCTATTTGAACATGGCGGTCCTGTTCCTAATGTGAGACCTGCAGATACTTGAACGTATTTTTTTAGGTTTTAAGCTCTCTTTACTTGATAACCTAAACCGTATTCTCCTAGCTTAAATCAGAATTAGATTATATTAAACTATATAGAAGATATTTAACGAGGTATAAATTGGTCAGAATAGACGTATAGAGCATCTGTTTGTTGGAGTTGAGGCACTACATCTATGTTTTCAGAGTCATGAATAGCTATTGCCACGGTATATACATTGTACATGTATTTCCACCGGCTCAACCTATACGGTCGTATCATGTCAACTGTCAACTGTTTAAGCCGGGTCTCCCCGATCTCACGGGATGTCGTGTGATCTCGTGAGACCTTACACCACATGGATTCACTCAACCAATCCTCTGCTGACCCAATGCCCATCTCGACAAAGGATTTTTGTCGCGTATATGTTTCCTCTCATTTTGTTTACATGTAGACATTAGTGTTTCTTTATCTGTAGTCAGCTTTTTGAGGTCCTGCATTTCCTCCTACTCACTAGTATTCCTTCATCCCACCATACGCGTCGATATATCATCTCATAGTGCCTACTGTATTAGAGTCATAAGGCAACATTATGTCCGTTGTGGACACTTGTGAATATTTCCCTATCTGCCGAGAGGTAATGTACGTTTCTGATAGAGGTGGGAGTCCCCCATTTATCAGATATGAAGCGAATCAATAGTGCGACACATCGCTCATGAAGACATTGCTAAGACTCTTGCAGTGATATAAGACACAAGAATGGATCACTAGAGTCCCGTGTCTATGAAAGCTGGCTTTTAATATCCACACACCCAATCGTACGTTCACCAATACACTCACGAGTACAAGAAAACTGACATTTCTTGTTCAATTCATTTGTGTGGAAGAACATTGATTTGACTGTATCCCCATATGTGTGCATCAATACAGAAACATTTATAGAAATCATATCAAAGATCAGCTTCACATTAGCTGCTTGACTGTGCAGTAGAAATGATGATGAATCTGAAATATCAAAACAATAACACATGATTCATCACAACAAGAATTCTAGGATAGTAGTTGCAGTATGTATATGCCACAGTAGTGCGCTGTGGTGCTATTATGAAGTCACATCACATATTGGTGCTCAGCACGGTTGACCTTTCACTGAGGAGAGTAGTCATCAGGATCGGAATAACTGCAATCTAAACTAGTCTTGTTCTAATCTGACTGTATGTACAGTGGGCCTCTGATATCAATACCCTTAGCCCCCTCGTTCGTCTGCAATCATATCTATTATATAATGTTTGATCTGTCCTGTATTCCCGTTGCCCCCTTGCCAAGCCTGTACTGTCCCTCACCGACCACTCCAACTCCTTCCAACGGAAACTGTCAACGTCGATGGCGCCCGATGGTATCTAATATGATGTGTCTCTAGGCCAGGCACAGATGACCAGTGTAGCTAAAACCGATTTTCCGTCTGTGGTGTGATGAAAGCTGGCAACCAGGAGTTTGCCTGGTGGAGCCCGCACAAAACACACATTATCGCCCACCCTATCAAATGTGGATCTCGTGTGATGTGATCTCGGCGAAACGTGACGTTATCTACACCAGGATGATTTGTGATCCATTTGGGTAACGGATATACGTGTAACTTACCTGATATCATAGAATATACGTATTTGTCGTCGGTTGGACTCTATGAATTATACGGCTATATATGTGTATCCTAAGGTCTATCCAAGCTTTCGAATAAATTACTGGGAAAGGACAGTGAATCAGTAAATTTTAGGCTCTTGAACATGTACCTATAGTTATATTTAACGGAAAGTTTAGTTCATCGGTCTCACCACCAGATGACACAGATGTAGAATGTTATAAGTACATGTACATCTGTTTGATACACTTAGACATAGAATGTGCACGATCTATATAACAATAAGTTGCACATACTTATCGGTATATGCTAACACATGGAATACTCCAGCAACTAAAACGCTACCTAAATTCAACAGATGGGTTACGTTCCTATGAATATCGAACCGGGGGTCTGTTGAATGACTTATACCACGAAAGTATAGGGTTCAAGGCTAGCTTTTATGAGGGTTATTTTAATGATATTCAAGCTCGTTCACTAATACTGCCCTTCCTGACCAAAGGTCGTCCATAAGTGTTGAATAAAGTTGCCCCACATCGTCCATGGGTCTTGTCGGCGTACAGGAAAGTGTCTTCACATCCGAGCCTAAATTTTCAACAGGCCTCTGGTCAGTACTGTCTATTAATCTTCATCCCTATCATCTTGTCAAAATCCCGCTACCGCCTTTAATCTGCCTCACTAATATCAACAATCTTCCTCAGTATCTAGGTTGAATGAATTGATTTTTTGTATAACCTTTGAGGGTCATATTTCTTATTCATTGCCAGATTGTTTTATACGAGATAGGAAAAAGTGAGCAAACATCCAGATAACGAGGATGTTATCAATGTGTGTATATCATCTCTTTGTCTGATATACATGTGCTCAGTGCCACTGAATGGACTCTGATGTTGATAACATTGACGCCAAACGACACCCAGCTCTTGACAGAGTGGCTGTCAACTGGCTGTTATATGTGGATTGTAAATTGATTGGATTGTATAGAATCGGATTGTACTCACACAAGTATGTTCAGTTGTATGTGATAGAAGCTGGGTGTTAGCTTCAAAATACACAAATAATCCAGCCAAATTAGTTTTTTGTAGACTGCGTAATGATATGATTAGTCCATAGAATTTATCATATTGTAATGATTAAGAGAAATTTGATAATGGACACAGCAATCATTCTTTAACATCATCAACCCCTCTAGATTGCAGCTATTTGTGGTTCATGGTCCATTTCTCCAAATCCACACAATCAAAAACAGGTGGAGTCAGGAGTACTCACTACTATACTGTATAGAGTTCTTGTGCGCGACATGTAAGACAGTGCGTTGTCAAACAAAGATTTAAAGGTCCATTAAATAAAAGATTCCTTCACCCAGATACGGACTAAACACAACGAAG
This sequence comes from Alentia gelatinosa, assembly GCA_950022655.1. Taxonomy (NCBI): domain Eukaryota; kingdom Metazoa; phylum Annelida; class Polychaeta; order Phyllodocida; family Polynoidae; genus Alentia; species Alentia gelatinosa. The sequence goes on along the minus strand of OX465584.1, from coordinate 28,841,019 downwards.
GCTGGGCTACTAAACTGAGGGAATAAATTATTTCCAGTCTATTCTCTCTCATAGCCCATTCATCCTTACACCCCCGCGTCGATCCCATTAAATTCAACTGACCCAATTAAGTCCACGCCAGCAGGGTGATTTCGGCGTGTTTGCATATTGCCCGGCATTGTTAAGCTTGCGGCTGGGGAGGGGCTAATCTGGAGCATTATAAGCCCACCGCAGTGCTAACTCATTAATCACCAGGCAGTGTTTAGATCAGTGCCCGCTGCCTCTATTGTCAAGGGCTCAATACAGGCACCTTCCCAGCTGGACAGCCAAGCCCGACTCCCAGCACAGACTAGGATCTCGGTTAGCACCCAGAAGCGCATGAAGAGTTACATGAAGGTTAGATGCGCTCCACAAATCATAGGCCACAATACAGAATGCGTACGTGGGTGTAGCCAATCAGGTTTGGCCTTACATGTTGACCTATTTCGACATGCTGAGGTCACGTGTGATTTATTGAGCAAATTGTAAACAGAGAGGGTAATAAGTGAAGAGCATGGGGGTCGCATTAACATGCAAAATGATCAGTGGTGCCTGAACTCTGGTCTCCCTGAACATGAAAGGGGATGAGATGAGAGCCCTGCACCACCGAAGCTATTCTAAATGTGCATCCACTTGAGAAAAACGAGATTCAGTTGCATGTATCAACATGATGCAAAGGTGACATAAAGCTTAAATGTGTATTAAAGACTGTTCAGTGTCATACCTCTAAGAACATGTTTTTTGTCGAGTGGCATAAGTTTGACATGGTTTCGTATACATTTGTGGATCATCTTGTATGGAATAATCCTCAGGACTTATTCAGATATCATGCACGAATGGAACCTAATTTCAGATTCCAAGCAGAAGCCTTCCTCATTGACACCTACTAAACAATGATTTCAGTCTACATGTATATTAAAAGTACAGTAATAAGATCCAATTGACTTTGCTATGAATACATTTTGATGTGGAATGAACTCGTACATTACAACATTTGACTCCCTACAAGATAAGTCATACTGGAAAATAGTCTATTATTTTGTAGCCTGAATGAATCCGAGAAACATGAAACAGTCTCGTATGACCCGACCGTGTTTTAGTATTTGAACGTAATGCCACCATACGTGCGCTGCCCGATTGTACAGTCCAGACAATAACCAAATATTTGCAGGGTTTTACTTTACCAATATTTGCTCCCTTCCCCGGACTGGTGATAGAAGAAAAAAAAGCCCAGCTGCCTCGTGGTGTGCGCTAAAAGAGGAACATCTGTCCAGTCTCTGGCATGACCCAGTGCTGGGGTAATTAGGTGCTATCTGGTCATTAGGCAGATATGAGACCAATCTGACAGGGATCCTCTTTAAAAAAAAGTGATGTCTTTGCTTTCACTTTTGTTACAGAACTACTTATTTGTGATTATGAATGTCTTCCCGTATCATTTGCTCGTTCATAACAAACTGTTGTCTATCTAGACAGTTAAGTTTATGTGAAGTCTATAAGTAGAGAGTGGGTAATCATACAAAGAATCATACTAGATCTATCAAGTGTTACAGAATTCTTGAGTACAGATTGTCACCATATAGTGAGAAAGAGTCATTTACGATGATATATGAAAATAGTTAGGGTTTGACAACGTGAATGAGTTATCAACTTAAACGTATTCACTCTCTACTCATACATTAGTTGTGCCTACAAACTAAGAGGAGCGAAATTGATGAGACAATAATCCGGAACATACTTGCTGTAACTAAAGGAATTTATTCATGCCTGAGGCAAGGAATCAACAGGAAATACCAGGAATTGCACCCTGAGTTACAAAGTTAGTAGCATTTAATGTACGTGGGAATAATCACAGTTTCCCTGTAGGAGCAGTCATGTTATCGTAATACAGAAAGCTGTACTTGCCATGCGTTCCCGTGCCGTGATCATTAAACACACTGGTGGTAATAAAGGAGCATCATGAAGGACCGGAGTCCTGGTGCCAAAGTCTACATGCGTTGCTTATTTCAGCCCGAGAGGGGTTGATTTAGGGCGCGGGGCGTTGGTCGACAGGGTGAGATGCCCCGGCACAGCTCGCCTCTCAACGCGATGACTTTGGAATTATTCATAGTTTGCCCGGGGCTATTAGAATATTAGAAGCAGACCCTGTGGGACCCCAGGAACCCGGGTCACGCGGGGGAAGATGTAATCTCCAGCACTTTGATTACTTTTTAGGAGAAAGTTTGTGTGCAATGTTTAGAAAACATGTGCGGAATGAGAGTTTATTTGGGGAGGAATGTTTAAAGTTTTTTGTGTGCCAAATGTTGTTGGTCTACTCGACTGAGTACCTTAAATGAAAAATAACTCACACTTCAGCAGGATATGGGTAAGAGGAAAGCCAAAAACAATATATTAGTTTTGTCAGAGTAAAGAATTCAATCCATTTTATTTCAATGGGAATGAGAGTTCTCAGCAGAAATAAAGTAAGAAGCTTCACTTCTATAATGGACTCATCTTTGGTTTGGTGAAAAAAATCATCGATAAGATGTACGGCCGAGGTAGCACTCAGTGGTATTTGTTTTTAGAATCTCAAGAACTAAGTGAATGATGCTTACAGATTAGGTACAAATGTAATAGAATAGGTGCAAGAAAACAGGGAAGTGCTCTCCGTGCTATGTGTCTCACAGATGAGACCTGTATTCTGGGGCAACAATATAGTTGACCAGGTGAGAAGGAACCTTATATCAAGTGGAGAAAATTACAACGTACGGGATTACCCTATTCGCTACGCGGTGTTGCATGGAGGCATTCGTGGGCATCTACTTTAAAAAAAAAATTAAGTAATTGCTGTTTTTAATGAAAAATGCGAGATTTCCGAATGTATGTAAAACAGTATAATATTTCATATTGTTAAGGAATTATGGTAAAATCCCACAATGATAATGCCGAAATAAGATTAGAAATAGCTGTAAAATGACGTCAGATTGACTAGCTCCAAAAGCGCCTGAGTACTGTACAGCGGATGGAATGAGATGGGGGGGGGGGGGGCGTATTTCAGGGTGTGCATTGGTCACCAGTCAGCATATTGATAAGGTTAAGTATTGTACAGTAACCGCCATAGGATATGTGATGCGCCTAGCCAACAGTCTTGGAGATACATGGGGCATAGTGAACTAGGAAGCAGGCTTTAGCACTTAGCTCTGTCAGCCGCTGTGACGTAAATAATGGAGTCCCTCACATCGATATTAGCATGACTAGCACCCCTGATGTGCACGTCAGACTGGATGGCGTTGGACTGAAACGTGGTAGAATATTCATAAAATGCATGTTCTGATGTCATTTTGTTTGACAATATATACCCTCGTACCCTCGCTCACCACCACGATCAAGTGAAACTAGCTGCTCTCAGAAGGTCTCTAGACGGGTTGGTAATACAGATTAGACTAAGCTCTGTTGCGTTAGGGTGTTGAGTGGGGGATTAGCGTGCTCTCGGCGGCCTAATCCACACCGCGGAGTGTGGGGTGGGTGAGTATGATACAGGGCGGGGTTCGCAGGAGGTGATTAGGTTGTGCTGGGTTTACTGGTCATTCTCCAACCAACTCAGTGTCGTCTAATAGCCATAGACATGAACCTCTTATTCTGTATATGATTTTACTATCTGAAGACAGGGTTAACATGCCTGACTGGGTTCTGTTCGGAGGTGTTTAGGTGCATTTAAACGTGCCGAGGAAATGGTATATATTTGAGAGACAAGCGATCTGCTTGAGTGACTTCACGAAAGAAGCATGGCTCCATCCCCACTGGGACGCGTGATAAACACATTCACCTTGACAAATATTTTAATACATGAAAGTGTTTCTACTTGGAAATCATAAAAAAGGCCGTTTTGTTTCGCTTCGTCACTGACAACAGGTAACGTGGGGCGAAGGGTAGTCGTTCGTCACTCAGTGACAAACGGAATCTGTACAGCCAACCCGTAAAGTGAGACATTTACGCATAGGTATATGACATTTTTATGACAGCCATAGCAGCCCAGGCCACAGGAGGGAAAACTCCTAGAGAGAAAGAAGTGAAAACTTGAATAAATCACAGGGAGTGTGGAGAGGGCATTGGGTCAATCTACAAAGAAGGGAGACGTGACTGGCGACCACGGGAAGGACACCTATAGAAGACGGGCTCTGTCACGCAAGGCAGGAACGACAGGCTACACAATGTCGGCAAGTTGAGTAGGATGAGGGGTGGCCCTGGTGAACAACAAACCCGTTTTTGTTTTAATCTGATCCCAGGGAGGCTCTTGCACGAAGACGAATTACCAAGCGAGTATCCAATATTTGTAGAGAAAACAAGACTGATTGTGCCGAGTCTGCAGATGTGTAAACAAAGACTAATTATAGACTAAACGGTCTAAAATGGGTATATACCAGAGATGATAGATTTCCATTTTTTCAAGGAAATCCACTTTTTCATTTACGGCATAAATTTTTTTATCCTTGTGTAAAACAGTTAATATTAATTGAACCTCATTCACGCCAATAAACAGTGGTTTGTATCTCACAGACCCAACCCATGTCATGCTCGACACAGGCGTGATTTCCATGTTTCCTCAGAGCCTCAGAGGCAGAAAATTCCACATGAAATATATTTAACCTTTTGATTATGATCCCAACTCACATCCCTCTATGACCCAGCTGACCTGATCAACTCAATCACCAATCGGTGTATCGATGATTCTCAAAGGATATATCAACTTATTTGCTAAACTTTTATTTTCTATTCAAAAGTTTCTTCACTAGGATCATCTTTCACATCTCTGAAGCTTTGTGTGTGGTAATGATAATTCCTCCGTGTGGACCGGCCGGCCGGCGACCTGGTAGCGGCACGCGGTGGCCCAGGCCTGGGTGGTGACCGGGCGGATTTGCCGGCCGAGTGAGCCGCTCGGTGGGCTGATCTAGGCGTGAGCAGCTGTGAGCAGTTTGTCAGCTGTGAGTAGATGATGAGTTTGTCAGGCCATGCACGGAGACGCACGGTGTACGGTCAGCTCCGTCCTGTGAGCTGCTCTCTGAACCGGTCAACTGCGTGAGTGTGTGATTTCAGAGCTGCTCCATTAGTGCCGTACGAGGGTGTTTGTGGGGAAATTGCTCAGTCTGTTTGTTTCGCTACTACGTTTAACATCTCTTCCCAGAGGCTAGAACCCGTCCACCCCGCTTCAGTCTTTACCTACAAAGAACGCAGCTTATCACCTTTTCATATTGTTTTTTTGTATATTCAGGATATGAACTTGTTTCTCCTTGTTTAAAACAAAGATAATATTAATTGAGCCTCATTCACAGCAATTAAAGCAGTGATTTGAACCTCCCCATAGAACGCCATAGACTTTGGATGGCGTCTACATATCCCAGTCAACACAACACCAGACTCTGGATCTTAGGTAAACAATCTTTATTGATACCTTTCTATACAGTACCTTGGCACCGGAATGCCAAGTAAAGCCGGGAGAGTAAGTCACAAGCCGAGGCAAGTTCCATTACTCAACCACCAAGAGTGTTTGGAAAAACCAATTCTCTATACTCGTTGGAAAAACCTACTACCAGTGACGTGAGGCTCAAATGGGTTTGCTCTACAAGAAGGAACACACAGAGTAACCTGTCGACGTACTATGGACTTGGCCTTATATACAGACCAAGTTATGTAATCTGGCAAACCCATAGCACTGTCATGCATGGGCCCACCAGAATCACCACACAACAGGGATCGGCATCCATGTCCTCTAGCATAAACCGAACATACCACCGCTCGACTGACCGGACCCCTAAACTTCTATGAGAAAATTGAAACCTGGTCATCTAAAGACATGTACGTTTAGGTAATCAGGTAAGGATACATACCCCAATATTCAAGTTTTTTCATAGATTAACACCAGATAGCCTCTACATCAACCTGCCATTAGTGCGCAAATTGCGAAATTCGATCAAGTATCTCTTCCTGTTTCATCATTCCGTTTATTTTTGGTAAATTGTATACTTATACATATTACGCTGGAGTAATGTGCATGGAAGTCAGTCGCTTGTTATATTTCATATCTCTATTTTAGGTAATTCTTCAAAACAGTGTCGTTGTCAAAACATGGTGATTCGGCCCGAGCATGCAGAGACACACACTCACCTCTTCACCTTCAGTAACACCCCTCCCATACACGTACGACCTCAGCCTTTGAGGGGGCCATCTGACCGGGGTTGCTATGGCGATTGAGTTCAGGGGTGAAAGCCTTGAGTAGGGCGGGAAGGGGGAGGGTTGTGAAGGGGGCAGGGTCATTGATGGTGGTAGGTGAGGTGTGTGTGTGGTGATTGTAGGGTGTGAAGGGTTTGTGTGACTCGTAAACAAATTCCTACCAGAAACATCACGTCATGATGAAGTGTCTTAGTACTCATGATTTTCAGACAAAATATTTTGAGATTTAAACCAGACAATGATTGATCTCTAAATTGAAAAATAACTAGGGAATTGAGGCCCAGTACTAAATAGAGTATGTATACACCCTTCATTAGCATACATACAAAAACATTGGAGAATCATGGAAAATATAATCCATCCAATTACTGGCGTGACTCGAAAATGTTCTTTCATATCTTCGAAAGAAAATAATCTACCTTCTGTAAACTTTTCCAAGTTAGGATATGCAGGTTATTCATAGTGTCTATTATTGTCAATTCCGTGTTATAATGAACACGTGAATACGTATGTCATTCGTGCACTTTGTCGCAGATATTTGATAGGGAAAGTAATGATGGTGTAAGACGTGACAGGGACAGAGCTGTACCACCCGGGAAGGACCACCAGTCTTCAACGGGTCTTTGTGCATGGTAATAAAGTTTCTATCAGAGAAGAAGAAAAAAACACGCTTTGTAGAAAATGCACAGCCACAGTAGACAGAATAGAAGCAGGTTAGATGCCACTCAGCTACAAGCACTCTATGCTTTTTACCGCTTCGGTGACAAACGACCGCAGATGTAGAGTCTTGACTAGTATACACTGTTATAGTTAATGGCTTGGTTTTTTGTTCTATTTTCCATCTGTCCTCTCTGCTGTGATTTAGTCTACAAGGACCCTGATTTGTATCCAAAGCTTAACGGTTCGGCTTGTAGTGGCTATCAAAGTGGCTGGAGTGTACTTGTAAAAAGTCAATTTCTTATTTGGAAACTTATGCGATGACCAGTTTCTTCCTCTCGTTTCTGTGGCAATAAATTCAAATCTCCTAGGATTTTTACCCACTACACAGGGTAAAATAAACATAAAAAAGGCGGTTCCGTTTTGGGTCAGAAATCCAAGATAGAAAACTTATTGCTTGTACAAAACAAAAACGATATTTATTGAGCCTCATTCGTGCTATAAAACGGTAGTGTGAACCTCCCTATAGACACTTGGCCCCATGCCATGGCTGACATCGATGTGTTTTCTACATTTTCTTAGTCTCTCTGAGGCAGCAAATTCCACGTGAAAATTATTTCCGCTTCTTTGCTAACTCCCAACTGACGTCCCTGTTATTATGTGTCCATTTTGGACCATGAGAAGATATGGTGAACTGAGTTCAGCTTCTCGTTGGTGGAGATGCGATTACAGAATTAATTACAGTCTTGTAAGCGGACTGCCTGCTGCCTACACGCATTTCGTTCACTTTCCACATGCAAGTAGTTCCACAGGCATGCAAAGAGAAGCATTTAGAACTCAAGAGGCGAGCAGGAAGTGGTCGCTAACGTGTTTAATGTTTCAGCGTCTGAGTGTCTAATGACATGAAATTACACTAATTGATGCAACACAATAAGGATTGTGATTCGGTTTTAAGTGCTTGGACAGCAACAAGAAGAGAAGCGGCGGCCACTACATGGCTAAGCCCAGAAAAGACAAGTACGTGACCACCGACGAAAATAACACCAGGCAAAATATTGATAAAATCAAGACAGCGTTTGTATTTGGCAATTGTCATAATCGACTTTGGATTGTATTATCGGCTTTGGCGTGACTCATTCGAGTAGAAGATATAAATGAATTAGTATTTGGTAAGAAGTCGATTCAATGGAGTAAAAAATACCCCAAAACAAGCGAAATAAAGACACGCGGTGTTTCAATTAGGGCAGTGTCTGTGATGAAACAATAGCCGCTGGTTGTGCTTGTATTGACAGGCGAATCCGCCGCCCTCCATCTCCCGTCCCCACCCCTCGTCGACACATTGATTGCGTAGCCTCACTTGCAGCGCGTATATTAGCTCTGGCGGCTCTATTGACTGCCGGTGCTGTATTGCTCAGACCAGCTCGGAGCAGCTCACAGCGGATACCTCGCCCACATATCCTATGCAAACCTATGACCAGCCAGCGGCAGACACTGTGAGAGGGGGGAGGGGGGCTCTGGTGGTATACATACGCGACCAACTCTGACCTGCTCAGTCACATACACATCCATCTGCTCACTGGATGTGCTCATGCCTCATCGCATCTAGCCGAGAGCGGTGACGGTTTCGTTTTCATTGTCTGGGTCCACGTTGGGTAAACTGCCCCGTTTCGATCAATCTCTGCTGCAGAGCAGTCCCCTGTGTAAAGTTGTTTTGGATTTACTTCAGCTTGAAGGGGACGAGAATAAGGGCACAGACTTGTGTTAACCCAGGGTTGAGGAGTTTGGATGACCTTCGAGTGCATCAATCGTGAGGAATATCTATAGGAAGATTGCATGTCTAGAGGTGTATTACTTCGACAAACATTGTCTATAGAATAAAGAATCAGTTGGCTGTTGTTCATTGGTGAACACAAAGCTATGTTCCTTTTCAAAAGCTGGTGGAAGTGCTTCCTTATAGGCTTATAGCGCAAGAACTATGGAAAGTTAACTGTAGTAATTGTTAATCTCTCTGTTTGCAATAATCATAATTTGATGACATTAACAATTGATTATTGCTTTATTGTTGCAACCCTGAATTGCTATTTAATCAAGATATTGATAGTTGGGCGATAGAGAAATGTCAAGTCAGTGGAAGACTTGAATTTTGCACTTGTGAATCAGTACAAAAACTCACCATGCTATCAACATACGATGTGGTGCTTTTCTATGATGGTTGTGATAGCATTGGCTAATACAACGGCATTATCATCAGTAATGGGCAGTGATACATGAACAAGTACAGAGGTCTTGGCACCCGTACTTCGTTGTGTTGTGTACCAGGGCTAGCTTTCCAGCTGGCATGTCTACCCTCGTCTTGATTGTCTGTCTGTATTCTGTCCGTTTCTCATATTGGCAATCTGTGTTAGAATAATTTGAATCGAGGTTTTAAGTGTATATATTTTCTTGTAGCATGATTATGGGGTATTTTGTGGTTCTTTGAGGCTCTAGATTTTGGTTTACAATACGATGCTGATTAGATGTTCACAAAAGAGAAAATTGATGTTTAAGAGATCCAGCTCCACTCACCTTGACTGTTCAGTAGTGAGAAAGATGGTGACATAGTGTTTCAGGGGAGTTTTACATCAAAGTGAAGTATAGAACCACAGTTGAGAAGTGATAAACTATTTTTGCTAGGATGATAAAACCAACCCAATAAATATAAGTACATGTATATGTAAATAGGCCTTTTTCCGCAGGTCGGTGGCGCGCCTTATCTACGTGGTTACGCAATGCATGCAGCCAAGCATACCCCTGCTCAATGTATTCTTTATCATTGGATGACTGAGTGTATGAGCGTAATACGTTTATAATGCCCATTTAGATTATTTCTAGAGAACTAAAAGCGATTCTATTATACTCTATGGTATTTCAGGTTTAATTTGATAGGTTAAACGTGTATATTTCCTCAATAATACTTCAGATAGTATAAGATAATATACAAACAATGTACACGGGTAGCAGAAATATACTGGTATGGGCCTGGCCACTATAGGCTTATCCATCTCTCTGGAATAACCAAAACAATTATCATATAATAGGTAGTATATATGTAAATATCTATATATACATATGTACATACATATATATAGATATTGTGTGTGTATATATATTATATATATATATTTATGTATATATACATGTATATACACATGTATATATACATGTATATACACATGTATATATACATGTATATACACATGTATATATACATGGTGGTAGAGAGCTGGGATTCTTCTAGGTTGAGATTCATATCCAATAATGTGTTTTACAAAAAAAGCTTAGATATTGCAGAAAATATACCCAGCTATGTTTAGAAATAGGAAATATATTGGATTATTTCTTAGGAATATATCTTGCTCTAATTCTTTTGAATATATTATACCAATAGCAGCAGGTGATTACATTTGACTGTAAGCTCATAATGTTAATTACTTTGTTATATCTATGGAAAGTGAATTGAGGTTGTATGTCCATGTTAGAACCGAGTATTTTTATAACCTATTTTGCATATAAGGCTTTAAACACCTGCAAGGAATTAATTTTTGGCTAATCAAAATATGACCTGTGGAACAACGAACACTCCATATAACAACTGGGATTTATCATTTCTTGAGTTACCCTGTTACACGTCCTGCACAACTCACCTTGTCAATCACTACTGTATTATTCTATGTTTTTGCAACCGTTGACCGGTATATGGAAGAATGCCTACGGGTGGATGTACCTTGTCATTATCTTTAACTGAATAAAAACAAATAAAAATCAAGACAGTTATCAACTCTAAAGTTTAGACAACCAGACCTAGTTTGTAGAGTAACCTCGCTTGTTCTAACACCGTTATCTGGAAGAAAACACCTCTGCATTCATGCCCGCCACTCACACCCTATGTGTGAATGCATTGGGCACAATCGGACAGCGCAATGTTTGGCCGAACGGCCGTGTTGCCATGCAACATGACCGCGTTGTGGCGCTGAACGGAAAAACTGCTATTGATGTATCATGTTTAGATTATATTTCAACTATATACAGTATAGAGTTGATATATAATCTATATATGATATCGACATGTAATATTGATATCTCGTATTGATGTATACCAACATTGCAGTTAGAATAACGGGTTCCCACATTCATCGTCCTTTAAAGGCATGGATGACCTGAGAGTTGTCAGTTTTTGTCGTTATCATACATGTATCATTAATGCAGCTCACATTATTCTGATTGTTACTTAGTCTCATGTCATATAGATCTAACGAGAATTTCTCTTTTTTTCTCTTGTTTCTAGGTAAGTACCAGCTGTGAGGACTCATTTGACAAGCTGTGCTGTACTGTGAGTCCGTTACGTTATATTACGGTCAACGACTAGTTATTAATAGATACCATGCCCTCAGTGCCTCCCATACGGGATCGCCCACCCCATCACCACCTTTACTTCCACCGATGAAAACACTGTGGGAACACAGTTCTCTGGTCTGTTGCACTCACTGTACCAGTAATGGTCAGCAAACCTTGGCAGGCGGGCTACCAGGGTTAGATAGCTCATCAAAACGAGTGTCCATATAGCTCTGTCATGACCAAACTGTATGATAGGATTCTCTATCAGGGAGTTGGCAGAAAATATGTAAGGAAAAACTTGCTTTGCCATTTTCCCATTTTCGGATGATGCACTTCTCGGACAGCGATAATGATGTTAGGGTTTAGATTTGGTTATTTTCATCTAATGTGCTGTCAACCAGCCCTCCCAAGTGAGATATGTGGCAAATATGGTTTCTCCAGCGAACATGTATTTACCTGACGATTGGGAATGGCTTTACGTCTACTGTCATCTTCAGAAAGTTAACATTAAATATATAAACAAGCAGCACCATGACAGTTGCAGAAAGGCGCCGCCTTTTTTATTTACTGAAAGATGATTTATATTGTTATACACACCTCCCATATCATGCTTATTACTCAGGCCCTGCAATGTCCATTAATTTTTCACGCTAGATATTTTTACTCTTTTTTCCATATTGCTTAAATTTTCTCACCAAGTCTTGGATCTCTGGTCGACAAGGTACCGCGAATAGCTCTCAGTGAGTGGATTGAGTGACCGGGCCCTGTAATCTGTATAATCAGTGAGCCGTCTCGGCGGGTTCCCGGGACCCTGTATAATCAGCCACGTGGTCCGTGTCGTGGTGGCGACGCTTCATTTGTTGCTGTGGAGCGCCTGTAATCAAGGTGGTGTTCCCAGGCGGGTCGTCGCCACGCGGCCGCTGGTAATGTCGCCGGTTGACGGCAACATTATACTCCGTCAAAGACTCATTGGCCAAGCGAAATTTGCCGGGCGTGTTGCGCAGTGATAGGCTTTTGGAATGGAAATCACGGATCTAGTGATTCAGGATTGTTTTGACTGCCCCTCGCTGCCCATGTTTATTCCATGGATTCCATTTGAGCTTAATGTGACATCAAACTAGAATTCCATCAGAATCCTGATGCCACAGGCCATGGATTGTGAGAGTATTATAGTACACATACGTGCAGGATACACGATACGTATCTGCTTTGTATGGTACCAGAGGCAATCAATTTCATCTACTGTCCGTTTCTGCACGTTTCCATATATATATTTTTTGTTGAAAAAAGCTTTTATTCACTGTAATCAAGCAGATCTTCCATGAATAAGTTATCCACTGTTTTTACACCCATTGTACTAGAAAAGGAAAAATAAGTTCTAAGTAATACATACGTCTTCTGAGATATGAGAGCTTTGGGCTTTATCCTACCCCTCATATACATCTCCATAGACTTAACATGGAGTGACTGTATGCCACGGTTATGCCATATAATATTCATATGACACAGGTGATATATGAAGTTAAAAACATGTGACATTGTAGGATAAAATATAAACATCACTTGATTTCATACAGTTGTTTACATGGCGTTCGTTGTCTTCTGCTACAGATATCACTCAGCTCTGCTTCGTGATATCATTCCACGAAAACAACTCATTCCATATAAACAATTATATGAAATTTCGTGACGTTTCTTGATAATATGGTATATTAGTCTGGCTTTAAGTCATTTGGCTTTTGTGGCTTTAGTAACCGTACATCAGCCCTGGTGCGTCAGCCATCACTAGTGAACTTTTGGTCAACAGAACTGGAGACGGAGTCTGAGCTGTGGCCAGACTGTTTGGTGCCTCCTGATGGAGGAACCAGCCTGGCGGGAGCCTGAGACACGACCCGGAGACAGACAGGCGACCGGAGCAGCCCAATGCCCAGCGGGCGGGAGAGCACACTGGCCACCTGTGCCATGCGTGCTGCAGGCTTATTCCTCGTGTGAGACGTGGTGTGGGGGACGTAAAGAGTTAGGGGAGGTTACAGATGAAGCTTTGGGGCGGGGTGGAGGGGGTTGGGGTTGTAACGTGGGGTGGAGGAGGGTGTGGCCAACAGGTGGGTGTGATGGAAGAGAACGTTAACCCTTTCAACACGGTGGTTGCTCAAAGAAAGCATTCACAGAACATACTTTGCACAGAGTATTTGCGTTTTATATTTCACTTACTTCATGAAACTTTCACGCCGGTGTTATGCAGAACATTCCTTTAGCCTTCATAGAAATCACTTCTGATGCCATGATGCGTCGTTCACAGTACACGTTATTTGTCTCTATGGTATATTTTGATTTGTTTTTGGATACAAAATTTGAAGGATATGAAAAATAAGTGTGTAGGTGGGCGTCCCATCCATCATTCCCACCCCGCCTCCCACTCTCTATGAGGACGTTACTAACCCTGACCCCACAACTCATCTTCCCAACCCGTATCTCAGCTCCCCACCTAACAACCCTACATTTCTCCTCTAATGTCTAACCCACCTCTTACCACCCTACCAGCCTCTCCGTCTCACGTCTACCCTTCCCCGGCGCCACATTCATCGGGTAAGGTGGGTGAGCGTACCGGGGGAATGCTGGAGACAGACATACAGGCGGGACCCTGGAGGAGCGAGGACTCTCTAGGGAGGTCAGACTAGGAGAGGGGTGGAGGTGGTGATATCCAGCCTACGTGTAAAGTGTGCAGTCAAAGGAGACCGGGTTGGAACCTGCAAATCTCACCCTGCCCAATAAGAGGCGGCAGTGAGTGCGGCGGGAAGGCACAGTTCGCGGGCAGGAGGTCAGAGTTATGAAGCACACAGCGTGCAGACTCCTAGACCTTAGCATGGGAACCCTGGCTGGGAGGTGTTAACACGGAACTGCACTCAGGGCTATGCCGTCAGGTCACAGAACCCCGACTTACTCTGTAAATATTAGTCACTCTGTGTGATACGGTTCAAGACGAGCGGCACACAGCACCTACAGCCACGGTGGTGTATATCTGTGCACATGATATAGGACTATTTCCGTCAATAACTGGATATTTCTAGGTATTTTGAGGCATTCTGTCACCATTGGACCTATGCGTCTATGATTGAGTTAATGTCGTCAGATTACTGGACCCTGATAGTGTGAGACAATTGGCATCGAATCTCATTGTAGCCTGAGATATAGTTTCTGAGAAATAGTCACGGGATAGTTGCGATAAATACCATCCCCCACCCCTTCTCCTAGACGATACCAAGCTATGACATTTTTCCACATTAATCACGCTCGTAAGAGGGTTAATTATCCGTATTCCATACGATGGCGCTGTGCGTGTCCCAACCACTTATACGCCATTATCTCCGCGTTGTCTGGCCTCACAACTGTAAAAGAACATGACATCAGCGGAATAAAATCAAAATTAAAAAGAACAGCACTGCTACTCTGAATAACCCCCGATTCGCTCTTTTCAATTGTGGTGCATTGTACAGACGAATCTGAATAACGATGAAGGTAAGTACGGCACATGTCATCTGTGACAGGACAGAAATAGTTTTGCTCTGTAAACTACCCTGACGTGCTTGGGACTCATGTAACCACGATGACTCCTCTGAACGAGCCTTCCCTGGCCCTGGTGCATTGACTGTCGAGATAGTTTGTTACCAGGTTGTCACAATAACGCTGAGCTAGCGGACGTTTGATAACATTCAAAGTTACGTGACGCCATCGAATGTCTACATAGGCTTTTTATAGTGCATATTTTATCCACTTGTATGGAAAGACAATAGAAGGTGTTTGTATTTTAAAGATTGCGTTTTATTTTGATGCCCCGTGACTCAAATGAACATGAGGGAATAAATAAGGAATGAAACGCATTGTGACTGATGTACAGAAACAGATGTGTAGAAACACTCTACCCGACGTCCTCATGAAATCTCAGCATTAAACCAGTTTAAAAACACCAAGAAACTTGTCTTAAAAAAATACCCACAATAATTGTAGCCTTTTAAGTTGACAATAATACAACGGCCGTATACCCGAATCATTTATGAAGCCACATGGTGACACGTAGCACGGTGATTGGATTGAAATTTATGAGAATAAAGGATTATGATAAATCGAAAAATTGCGCCAGGTCTCCAGACTCAAATAATCAGTAGTAGAGTCAAGCCGGGGTGGTCCCCCCAAACATGTCAGCCTGTCATATCACACCATGTTATTTTGTTCACTGTCATGTTTCTTCTGCATGGCGTGGTCTACAATCAGTCTGACACACAAGTACTGACCTGCAGGCCAGGGGGAAACGAATCCGAGAGGAAAAACAGCATCAAAATGTCACCCCTCTCTGTTTTCATGTACATGCACATATTATCTTCCCGAATGTATCAATTTTTTTTCTCAGCTTTATGTTTATGTAAATTAAGTAGTAAAATAACGGGGAACTTCTTATATTTTTTTTTGAAATATCAATCGAGGCATTTGTCTCCACAAATTATTATTTAATATAACGGAAATTGTTATTTGGATGAGTGTCATGGTACGTGAAACATGTGTTTAGTTATGTCGTGTTCACATGATTTGGACAGGGGAAAAAATGTCTACATCCTGCCAAATATTTAGCCCTTTGAGTCCTGTCGCAGGACTTGAACCGTGTTGTACTCTGGGGAAGAGTGGAGGAGACAAGCCGTCTAGAAAGAACAGAAATAACGATAAAAAATATTCCAACAAGATCGGAGCTTTAGTAAAAAAGACCACAGGAGTGTGACACAGGGGTCTGAAACGAAGTAGACTTGAGTTAAGAACTGTGATCCACATTTTTGATGATTTGTATTCGGGATACTTATCATGAATATTGCCCTGCAGTTTCTAGACTTGATTTACCTGTCTATTTAACAAGTACCTTCCTGTATTATTATGTTTCTTGCAGTGATCTTCTTACATAGAATACCTTTTAGGGATTGGTGAATAGCTGAATAATCTTTCAGTTCATGTCGAAATGCCAGGAAAATACTATCTATACTGCTATATGACTGAAATGTGAAATTAACGGCATTATAGAATTTCGATTTATGAATATATGTACGTCGTGTGGGTATTATTAGGGAAAAGATATTTAATTGAAACAAATTCCCGCATTTAATATGAAAGTAGCCTGTGGAGGTGCTTTATTTGTAGTGTTCGCAATGGATGTGCCTCGACCTCGACCCCCCCGAAAAAGATACATGCATATGGATCAAAATATGTATCAGCTGTTATTTTAAATTAAGCTTAATAAAGGATGAACTTTGTTATGAAACGTTCGTTTTAAGCAACATTTTCAAACAGTACTTGAATTATTGGTCTTACTCAAGCTGACTCTCGTGCTTCATTTTGTTTGACATATTAATCGCCGCCTACTAAGTGATAACGTGTAAAGTGGATGGTAAGAGGGGTTGTAATCCACGAGGGGGTGTAAATGATATGCCGTCCACACTTGATATTCCCACCTGCACACAAAGGTAACCCTCCTCCCCAAAGCAGTACCACAGCAGACGACAATCGGGAGTTAGCTGGTTCCCCCGTGTCTCCGTTGCACCTGCCACATCACCAACGCCCCCCTACGGGGAGCCAGCGACCATATTGTGCTACATCTGAGAGCTTGTACTTTTAATCTTAAGACGTCACCGTATGGCAAGCCTGTCGTTCAATTATTCAAGAATTCTGATTATGAATACGAAAAGAGATATGACAAATTGAAGGTATTACAAATTGAATTGTACATGTATGTACTTGCACTCAACATTGAATTGTAGATGCGTTCAATTGAATTTGTATGGATTCGCATGAGTGGCTTAGCGAAGTGAGTAAGTAGGCATTGGTATACAAACACTATCCTTGGGAGTTTAATAATGTTGTATGATTCTTTGGCGTCCAGTTGCGCTACTACCCCCCCCCCCCCTCCACCCCTCCACCCCTCCACCTACACACACACACACTACCACCACCTCTTATTTAATCTTTTCCAACCGTGATTTGACTTCAAGCCATAGCTTCATGTCCTTTTCACTCAGGCATCAATTATATTAAATTTGGAATATATTCTTAAATGGCTTGCCATAGCGGGTTTTTGGGGGAGCAATTTTACCTGAGCGATATGAAGCCTAATATTGACCAATAAGGCTCGGCTATGGGTCATTTATACGTCCGGTTTGCCAAACGCTGGTTACCAGTTGGCGATACAATGTTCTATCTGAGATGGCTGGCTTCCTACCCACCTTCCACAGCCACTGCTTTTGTGACGACAAGATTGCTGGCGCTGTGGGGCTTCACTTTTTGACGAATGCTTGGCGAGCCATAGCTCTCAATAATGATATCATGCACTGACAAGCTTATGATACCCAAGCTAAGTTAGGCTTCTCATGATAAATCATCTACTAAAAAAAGAGAAAAAGAAGTAACCACTGGAGTTGGCGGGTAGTTTTATGTGGTTGTAAATCCTTGTTGATGTCTGCGTGTTGTCAATGGATGGGAAACCGCTAATGCTGTTCAGATTCATGGCGTTTCTCGAGTTGTGCACGTTTATTAATCATCCACCAATTTTCCCGTACGGGTTTCCTTATCAGTAGAATAAAAAAATAGAAATCGACCCATCCCATTCATTACCCGGGAAATACCGGCGCTGGTGTGCCCAAAGTGAATATTCGGTACAAAGACTATTCTGATTTCACTATATATATTGGCCATAGGGAAGGTATGTTTCATTATGATTAGCTGAACCGGAGATGATATAAAAATATATCTAGAGTTGATATAGAGAGGGGGGATTTCCATGTATCCAAGTAAATCCCCCTTTTCACTTTCAGTATCCAAAATCATTTTTCCTTGTATATGACAAATATGATGTAAGTCGAGCCTCGCCCATGGCAATATAACAGTGGGTTGAACCTCCCCAAACCCCCAGCTCTCTGTCACGGCAAAATTAGGCATGTTTTCCATGTTTTCTCCGTCTCTCAGAAGCAGTCAATTCTACATGGAAAATATGAAAAGCATGAGTTTCATGAGGAAAAAACACACAAATAATGTCCAACTTACTACCACATTCTTCAGCATGTCTCTGTAAATATACTGTTATGAACTGTATAAAACGGAGCAGTGGATTCTCTCGGGTGACGTTCCTCTCAAGGTACAAGTAAACGTTTCAAGACTTTCTTTGAACTTTCAATAGAGAAGGGAAGGAGACAAGGTCTGTGCAGGCAGTGTGTCTCGGCGGCCGCGTGCATGCAGGATGCAGCCAGCCTCCCATAATGTACAGTTTGCATTGCTAATGGCCACCAATAGGCACTAACTCTACACTCTCCAGGCCCGCTCTTAGACACCTCTCCATCACCGCCTCCTCCAGTCCTTTCTGTACTGACTGTGCTTGGAGAGTGATGGGTCTGATGTACTCCTCCGTCCAGCTCCTGATGCTCTTAGGATTTGGCGGGGGTGTAAGGGGTGGGGATGGAGGTGTAGGATCGATCCTTTGGCACACGAGTTGGTGCATATAGATGTAGTCTATGATGAGCAATTCCTGTCCTCTGAATCTCAAGCTAACACCACATCATCGGAGCTACCACAAGGACCGTAAATGCATACGAGTATGAGACACCAAATAATCGTACCCAAATCCCCATGATCATTCACCTAACATGAATATGATAAACTTAAATCTGAAATTCATACATGAAGCACGGAATGAATACCAACATATTTGCTACTAGAATGTTAATTTGATTCACATAGTAGTGTAGTTCTTCCCCGGCTGATCCTTTCACTGCTGGAACCATGTTACGTTAAACCACCGCACTTTTTGACTCAACTGCTATTCCTCCTATGTCGTCGTTGAGTCGCATTTATTGGCATGTCCCCAGAAAACCCGGATCAAACCCACTGTATCAGACTGCAGACCAGAATGCTCAGCCGATTGGAACATTCAGTGAGATATGGAGTACTATGATTGGTCGACCGAATTTGCCAGTGAAAGAAAGATATTAAACGGCAGTGTGTGTTCCAATCTAAGGAACTAATCTAAGTAAAATAAGTTTAATTGGGACTTGGCATGTGTGGATTTTGTGGCAGCTACCGTGAGAATGAGCTGTCAGCTGTCTGTCGCCCACGACTTTCGAGCAGTTACCAAGTGGGGGAAAAACGTAGCAATAAGTTCTTTTAAATGGAAGCAGGTGCAACATTAAAAGCAGAGTTATAAAGTTTGCAGACATTGCACGTGTATGTTATTACCATTCGTGTGTCGTCAGATATGCTTAGAAATACTCCATTGACGATTATAGAACGCGGGTACGCATACGTTTTATTAGTCTGAGTCCATAGTTCTATGCAGTAAGGGGACGGCTGACTGGCCTTTCACACTGGTCGTATATCGTCTTGACAACGGAGGGAACAAATAGATTTTATCGTAAATACTTACCCCACGTACTTACTTTGTAATGTACTGATGGGGAATTATAGTTCTAACGAGCTTTAGGCCTTATTATAGTGCCAAAGGGGGACATGGGCTCCATG
Organism: Alentia gelatinosa; assembly: GCA_950022655.1. Taxonomy (NCBI): domain Eukaryota; kingdom Metazoa; phylum Annelida; class Polychaeta; order Phyllodocida; family Polynoidae; genus Alentia; species Alentia gelatinosa. Next base: position 28,821,225 of record OX465584.1, on the reverse strand, counting down.
TTGTTCTCGATTGAAATATGAAAAAGAATGATTCTATGTGTGTTCTTGTATAAATCTTTCATATTCAAAGAGGAAATTAATAGAATAAGATATTTTTCTATGAAGTGAACACAATGATGAAAATATTTTTTAACAGATCAGTGTTATGATAGTAAATTGTGAGTTTGCAAAACGTCCTCAACGAAATCATGCATTAGCGAACTTACAAAATTCGATCGCGCTAAATTCGTAATCTCAAAAGATAGTCTCGGACATAAACTGCATTTCATGACAACTGGTCATGTTTTATTTGTGAGAAGAGCTTACCACAAGGACTAAAACCATGTTTTTGTCCTCCCACACACTGACTCACTTCAATCTGTAACAAATAGCGCCCACGTCAGCCTCCACACAACCAATACTAAGTCATACCCAATGCCCTACGATAAAACACCAGCCAGAGTGTCAGCGAGAGATGTTGTTTTGTCTTTTTCTCTAGTTCTTTGTCCTGGTGAATGTCCATCGGCGAATAAGTGGTGCATCGTCGTCAGAGGGTGTAGGTGCGTGCTGGGAGCTCGATGTCTGGCCTGGCCTTCTCACGTCCTAAACTGCAAATATTTACCGTGCAAAACATCTGTCACCGCTGCACTGCAAAATAAAGCCGGTCCGCTTAGAGATTACCTCCCCAGTTTAGCAAATAAACGAGACTTTCTTTGTAATGCGGTGTTGGGGTGGAGCCTTTGACTGGAGATGCGTGGGCTGTAGACCTATTACTAGAGTGATGGATTTATGTCGTTTTATCCAGGGCTAAGGAGTGGGTGCAGCCTCGGAGTTACAGTATACCCTGATGGATTGACATTGGAAAGATATGTAGGCCAGATGTAGTGTCCCGTGCCCTTGAAAGGTCAGCCATCCGATTCATCGGTGACAATTGCGTAAACGTTATGGGTGGCTTCTCTTCTGTGCTTCTGGGTGAATTGTGCTGCAATTGTTCTGTTTATGGACCCAGCCTTTGAGAGGATCGGTTACCTTAGATGTTATCGACGAGTATTTATAGAATAAAGGCGAAGTTATCTGGCATATCCACACTACCAGTCACTGTAAACCATCCTAGCGTTACTCCGTTAGTTTTTAGCAAAGAGCTTGTACTATACCTGCTCTTTGATGTTTTATCATCTACCTTCTGAGAACAGTATGATGTAACGGGCGATTGTATGCATTGTCCTATTTCTACCTGTTCTCCTTCACCCAGCCTAAAATGATTTAAAGACAAATGCGGGTAGGTATCAAAGCGCCCCCTGTTTCTACTCAATTAACACTGTTGCTGCCATCTGGTAGCAGTTTCCCATAGACACCAATTGATAAGCACTTACCTTCTTCAGATGGCCTTCCCATAGAAATTAGCATGGTGACATAGTATTTTTCATTAGCATTTCTAATTTGTACATGTTCCCAACTATCATAATCCAGAATTATTTAAAGATATCAATAGAACATCATTGTCATTTAGCAACAAAGTCAAAATAGTGCATTTTCCCATAGGCACCAATAGTTAAGCACTTACATTTCCAGATGGCCCTCCCATAGAAGTTAGCATGGTGACATGCCATTTTTTTCATAATCTAATTGCTAATATATGGAACTTATATTATCCTGGGTTATTTGCAAAATTCAATAGAATTTTGAAATCACTCAACTACCAGCATTTGTCTTGAATATTTTCATTGAAAATGTAGCGCATTTTACAGTGTGTTGAACTCCAAACGTTCTCATCATTGATAATCTGGTGATTTGGAGCGTATCATTTCACAGATATATATGCGTATGTGTGTACAGACACATAAAGGCAAAGTATCTGCTGCAGTTGGAAGGTTTTTGCTTCGTATAAATTAGAACACGGTTATGAAAATGTTATCGCTTTGTCTGCAGACGACAATTTCCCCTCCTTGCCGCTTCACAAACTCTGGACACGTCGAGAGTTATTCCTACGTGGAACCCTCAGATTGTGACGACGTGTGACGCGGTGCACGATGCGGCGAACACGTCAAGACTATACGGTGGCCCGTTATGAAAGCGGACAAGTGTCGGGGATCTGTACCCTGTTAACTGTTTACGCTAACATTAGCAGCGACGAGTAAACCATTACACCACTCAGCCTAAGGCCAGACTCCCGTCAATTTGCTACCCTAGTCACCCCTAGACATGCTCTGAGGCCTGAGGTCACAGTATCAGAAGTTCTCCTGCAAAAAAAGAAGAAGAAGATATTTGTGTGGGGAGTCTTCCCATTAAGATTTAAACCGCAAAATTCGTATGATAAAATCATGATAAACGCACGAAGATGTAAATACCTTTTGATGTCAGAATGAAGTGTAACGATATATCACAATTCAAATATGCCATTCTTTGTGTTATTTTGTTTCTTTGAGGTATTATATAATATTATATGGAGTTCAAATAAAATACGCATGTAAATATGCATTAATAAATTTCTAGGCTTAATACTGCGCTACCCTGTTACGAGGATTCATTAATACAGATACAAATGTTATTAAAGTATAGTGACATACATATTTATACAAATTGCTCAGGAGTAGTCCGATCGTCAGGTTATTAATTATGTGGTAGTATTACATTCCCAAAATCTTACTGTGATCATCGTAACATGCTCAGAGTACATGTACATCTTATTCCCGAGCAACTGGAATAATATCATGGAATATGCAGTGAATACCCATTACGATTCAGCGTACTAGAGAAGAACAACTAATTTTTCCCGTGGAATTTACTGACCAGGAAGGCAATCTAGTGAGTGTGGATGCACTTTCCCATATGTTTGAGGAAGGCTATGAACTGCTCTGCACGCGCGCAATATGTCTAACATATCTGAGCAGCTCACTGACTCACCGGTAACTCAGACATTCTCCTGACTTGCTCTTTCCCCTACCACGTTACCTGGAACTCATCCACTATTTATTTGTCCAAACTAACAAACTAAGCCATACAATTACGCTGGCCTTCATCCAATCAAGGAGCAGAATGAGAGCCAAAACTTGATTAATGATACCGCTGGTCGGCCGCACTGAGAATAATTGGCATATTTATTTCGAAATTGTGTTCTAATAAACTGGGCCAGAGGATTTGTTTTCTGTAGAGGATCGTAAATAAGTGGACAGCGAAGATGTGTTGTGATTACGATTTGCAGTAAACAATAAATAATATGAAGTTATGTGAGTGGACCATATAAACTATCATATTGTAACGGTTTCACTCTCTCACAGAAACAGGATGGTCAAAACAAGCCAAAGAACGGCAGGTGGAAGAAAATCAAATTGTAGGAGATGGATAGTCATTCTTTAAAAATAGGCATGTCAATTGCTGTTTACTAAATTACCTCATAGCCGCAATCAGCATCGGAATAGCGGCCATATATTTATTGAAATATACTGTGTAAACCATAGTAAAAGGAATAATGATAACAGAGGTGGAAGGGGGGGGGGGGGGGTCATACAACGTGGTACAAATTAAGGGCGTTTAATCATGCAAATGCATGAGTTTTTGAATTTTTTAAGAAAAAATAGTAATATTCTGCATGCATCTTAAATAAAGTGGATCAAATTGCAATTTCACTGATAATAAGTCCCTGGAGAGTTAAATTGCTCTCACTTTGCTCAGAGAATAGAAAACTCGAATTTGTGGAAGGAAAAGGATGCCTCACAGAATGACCTCTGTGAAACACAATGGTGTTAGTGTCGGAACAAAGTAACACAATAGATTTACGCTGCATAAATGGACGAGGGTGGTGCACGTCTAGTGGACAACAGGATTTACCGCCGGGTTTTACTCCTGGTGCAGACAGGAGGGGACGAGGCCGGTCACGGCATGGGGAGGCCCCATTAACGACTCCCGGCCCCCGCCTCCAGCCCCCTTTCATGTGCCAAGTGCCCATAAACGGGCCACTTGATAACGGAGCGCGTCGTAATACATGTCCTGATGGCTAGGCGGCATGTTAGCATGATGGCGACCTCAACAAGCCTGTCGTTAGATGGCCCTCTCTCACCTCTCACTGAATCTCTGCAGCCGGCGCCGCTGTGTGAAGATAACTCTTTGTCCATTCACCAGTCAAACTGTGAATGAAATCAAAATACCGTAAATTCCCGCGTATAACACATCTCATGTATAATACGCCCCCCCCCCCACCCCCCCCCCCCCCCCACCCCCTGACGACTTTGGGAAAATCCTATAAGACGCATATATATCATTACGTAGTAATACCATAATAAAACGTTAGAATTGTATATATTCTTTTATTTGAAGGCATTTCTAATGGTACCCCTCAAAATTCTCAATTGTCCTGGGGAAAACCCCACGTATAAGACGCGCCCCGAGTTTGGGCGAATCCTATAAGACGCACCTGGGGTTTGGTTAGCATACAGGATGCGTCTTATGCGCGGGAATTTACGTTAGTTGTAAATGGGCACGCCCCACTTGTCTCCCTCTATCTCAACAAATATGGAATTCTTCCAAACCCAGATGACAGTCCTCTGTAGGGAATGGTTTCGTTCACATATTCAACGGCAACAGAATAACTCAATCGTCAGCATGTTCGCCTGCGGATCACAGGATCCGGAATTCGAGGCTCACCTTTGGCACTGTGTTTCCTGCTTGTCTGTTATCCCCATGTCAGCGACCCTGGATGTTCCAATGACTTAAACACCATCAGCCAACCATCCAACACACTTACATACAGACAAACACCATTATGTTTGGAAGATGCCTTGGAACACTCTCTGTGAGTCAAAGAGGTGTTTCTGTGCATTTTTGCAGTTAATCGTTACATCCTAAAACAAACGAGAGAGAGGGAGAGAGAGTGTCATTTCTTATATGTATTACAACGGCGAAATGAGATATCAGTCTTTATGATGAGAAGATATATATCTGTTTCAATGCCACATGCCGATGGTGCCCTCGCATGGAGAGAGTGTGGCTCTTTATCCATTTGACCTCCAGGGCTTAGCACACAGTGCTAAATAGATCTGTCTCGACATGGTTGATGGACATCTCTACGTAGCTTTTACATATAAAGACGGACATTCTCTGTACATCTCATATACGTCGAATAGATAAAGCCTTATCACGGTTTTTTTTTCGGGAAAGAGAACCATCATTGCAGGGTATTAGTTTAGAATATTATCGTTATATGTATTTACGATAATCTAGAAATATGTTCAAAACGTGGCTAAAAAAAGAAGGAAGAGAATCTAGAAATATAATAAAATTACGACACACACAATTCTGACAAGATAGGCAACAACTAGCAGAGCACGGTTCCTCTTTTGCCACAGCCCTAGGCTAAAAAATAGTTTAAAAGAAAGAAAAGCAAAATATGAGGGAAACAAGTAGAAAAGAAAGAAAGAGAGAGAGGGCAATTTGTTGTATTGTGTCTGGTGTGAATGGCTTAATTGAGGACATTCTAATTGTTCGCTATCCGTGTCCCTGTTGACAAATCTGTGGTCCGACAAATAAACGTCACTCAGACAAACGCTACTGTTTCTGGGTTTTTTGGTCATCTCTGGAGCAAACAGGACAAATATTGCATCTCGGTACACTGACATGAGTTAGGAGTGGTAATTTAGTACCGTCTGGGTAGGCAGAAAGGACCATATGAAAACACATCTTTACTCCACCTACTGACTACTTCCCAACGTATAGTACATGTGTATTATGTAGTAGAATTATAACACGTTATATTATTCTTTAGTTAGACGAATATAAGTGATAGATAACGTGACCTCTCTGCTTTTGGTAAATTTAATAACGGGACTATGAGCGAAACGTTGAAAATCTTCAATAAAAACTGATTATCCTCCACACTCTCCTCTGTCTGGACTGGGAATCCAGTCATGGACATACAGATTACAGCTCTCTCTCTCGTCCTGGGTCATTGATTCTGATCCTAACCATGGCTATCTTGCATGGCTTTCTCTTGACAGATATTACAGTGACCTCATTGATAAACTAGTCGCCAGTTTATTTTTTTTAAATCTCTGAGGTCTTTATATAATGAATACACCCTCTTGGTAGGTTAGCTACCCTCTGCGTGCTTTACACATGTCGGGTGGGTTGGGGGTGCTCAGATGCTGCCCTGGCCCGCGCGGCGCCCTGTGTTAGTACACTGAATCAAGGTCGTGCTATTGCCTGCCTCCAGGTTACGATAACACAGCCATGGCCGTGATAATAACACACCTACCCTGGACCGTAGAGCCGTATAATGCGGCCAGGGCTGTGCTTACCACAGACGTCTTCATTTAAACAAGCGTCCTCGCCGGGCAAAGTGGGCAAAATGAAGTTCAGTGTGTTTTTATTTCCCTTGGTTTTCTGTGTTTTGTTTATTTTAGTTAAAACTTGGTCGTAGTTTCCGGGGATACTCTGTTCTGTCAATAACGACGCACATGCCAGAAATTTATCAGAATCTCAAAGGATTGCTTTTATGAAACATAAGAGAGACTCGTATGATCCTAAAGGGATACCTTTGTATAGTAGCGTGTGTATGCGTCATTGGGCTGATTGTGCCTATCTATGGGACTTCACTTATCAAGGAGATTTAGCTCGATAAATTCATATTAAGGAAAATAATTTATAAATAACAGTGTTGATGATGTATGAATAACTGTTCAGTATTGAATCTTGAACAGCGTCTAATTTGGATGTTGCTGTGGGAATAGTTGGCACACAGCTTTGTTCGGATGGTAGATTAAGTGTGGACTCGTCTTTGAGTATCATACTGATAGATGCAAATGAAAATATTAATTTGTAGCGATGATTATTTATGTAGCGGCTCAGTTATAACCATATAGACCAATTAGTCATCAGGACGCGTTAATTGGTGAAATGAAATAAATATTAAGTGTGTGATGTACCTCGTCTTTTGATTGGTCATATTCATTACACTATAAACAAAGATCTAATCAATGTTTCTTTCTATATTTTTTCTAGGTAAGTACCAGTCGCGTGCCAATAGATGATGACCTGTGCCGTAAGTCGAAAATGCCCCAGGGCTCCTGTTTTATATACACACGACAGAATTTGTCCAACCATCACAACTAATAATCATTGGGACTTCAATAGCGGTAGCATGGACGACGTTGTTAAGTTTGTGAAATAACGTGACAAATAGGAAGAACATAGTATAAAAATATGTATTTGTACGTAAAAAGTGGAACCTTGTAAACTAATATGAGGACACGAAACTTGTGGTTGCCTGTGTTTGGGGCACACAGACCTGGTAGTAAGAGGCGAACGTTCCCTTCTCTGACCAATGATCAGTCTTCCTTAACACTATGACCATAAATAGAACATTCGATAAAGTTAAGGTATTGAAAAACATTAGATCAAAATCTGTTCTGTATAGGAGATAGTGGGGGTTGCTGGCTCCTCGATATCTGTGGGCCTGTGGAGGCCGCCAGGACTTCCTAGCTAGAAAAACCAGCAGTAGTGCAAGTTAATCGCACGTCTTGGTCAGTTTTAAAAGAAAATTTGTAATCATATTTTCTTCTGAACCGGTGAATTTGCGAATGTACTTCTGTGAGTAGGGATTGGTGAGTTAGTTCGCCATCGCAGAGAAATGAAGAGATAATGAATTTGGAGGTGAATTGAGTCGTACATTGTTAACGGTGAATAAAGAGTGCAGCACTGGAGGCGGTCTCCTTGCTTTTGTGCACGTGGTCGGGTAGTGTCTTTTGTCTTCTGTTGATAATCTCCACCTCTAGAATTGATGGCTGCGTGCTGCAGAAGAAGCCTTTGTTTATCGGAGACCTGTGTCGTTTACATTTCCTCCAGGAGTTTCACCTCATAAATACCAGTCTGCTAATCCCATAGTGAACAGTACTCGCCAGTCTCTGCGCCGCCAGCCACTCTGGTGTTAACCCCAGGCTGTGAGAGACGAGGTGTATTCTCTAAGTGTGTCAGTTAGCCTCAGGCAGATACCGAAGAGCACACATGGCAAACACAGACTTATCTCACCCTTGATGTTTTTTCCCTGTATACTTAACATTGGTAGCTCGTTCTCAACTCCCATGGAGTATTGTATATAAAAAAAAAAAATTTAAAAAAAGAGAGAAAAGGTCAACGGGAGATTATGTCACAAATTTTAGCCAATCAGTCAGTGATAGGTGAGGTAAAATCTCAACCTCGTTCGATCCATAGTTACTGAAAACAAGCCATTCATTTCGGTATGCTACGTATCTCACTTGGCATTTCTTTGTGGGTTTACTCAACAACCAAAACGCTTGGGGTATTTTCAGTGGCTATGGATCTCGATACAGTTCCTTCTTATTCTCTCACTTCAGGATTGAAAATATAGTCCTCAGCTATAACCGATATAAAAAAGAATATTTTATTCCAATCCGCTGGGCATACTGAAACCTACATATCTGTAATTCATATCATTGTCCTAAGATATAATCCTGGTTAGGACACAAATTTGTTACTGGAAACCACCATGGATGCTCATAGCAATCTCATATCAACGATCAACCGCGTTGACCGACGCTCGATATGGTGCTACACTACGTCAACCGTAATTCGTATTGATACCATGTTATGACATAATATATCACCGGATTATTGACACCCCTTTGAGATACTGAGTACTGGGGCTGGTTCCATGTAGCTGTTCCACAGTTCATATAAAATACATATTTGTCTTATACGGAATGCAGTGGAACGGCATCCAATCCAGCAGAATTCATTATTTTGCCAGGAATAATCCTGTTCAGAGCAGACTCGCGACTCTAATAGCTTTTGAAAACCTATGAGAATCTGGTTTCTAGTTGTGTGATCAGAGAGCGCACCCAACTGAAGTAGGTTTATGCTGAGTGAGGTTAGCACGCCCTGCACATTATGCCGCCTTGGGCTCCGAATCTGACCCGTTAGTAGATGATATAGACAGTTAACACTAGAAGACCCACTGTCTACTGCCTGTGGGCTTGTCTCCAGGCAGAACAGTGATTAGTGCATACATGAGTGCCTTAACACATCAAGACTTATACAATGTTACCATGTAGCTCGCTGACTATAATGGCCACGGGCTCAATTCCTGTGTAAACTTGCTAAAGATGAAAGGGAGAAAACATAACCCCTACGGCATGTTACACAGTAATTGACACTGTGTGTTGTCAGAGCTGTCTTCGTTGTTAATTTACCTCTAAGTGGGGATCACGATATTGGACTGATAAAGCTCAGTTAGATTACTGTCTGACCAAGTCGTAAGCAAAGAAAACAAGGACCTGATGGCCTCCTTTGACCAAACAGCTTGACTATATTTCTGGCCTGTGTATTCATGTGGGAATATCTTTGCTGTTGCTGGCCTTCCCTATTACTGGAAGAGTTAGTACTTCTTTCCCGGAACACTGATATAAAAAAAGAGAGACCACTATCTGCCAGTCGCCAAATCACCACGCGCCCCCCAGCAGTCTGTGGCGGCACTTCTTTTCTTGTTCCACTCAATGGGATATTTCCACACGTTGATAGTGTGCGCCCGCGGACTGTGTGGAGGTTAATACACAACCAGTCAGAGAATAGATCATGGATATATTCCCTGCCGATATCCAACGACTCCAGGATGAACAGTCAGTACCTCAGTGTATGCGGCCTGTATGCGTCTATATTTACCAACCCAGGTAATCGTAGATGTGTGTTACTAAATGAAGCTAATGTAGAACACGCCCAAGAGTCAGCGCACGTGCACACGAATCTGTATTTGATAATCAGATGCCATCATTTCCTCGATTTCATTTTTAGCCTTGTTGTGCACACGGAATTTTAGTACAGGGAATTCAAAACATAGTTATCTTAATTAACAAGCATTCTGTTAATGATTTCAAAGACCGACTTTATGAGAGGAGAGAAAAGGATAGGATATTGTTTACGGGTTGAGACAGCAACGAATGGTAGTTACAAAGTGACGGGTTGTTGCATCTCCTGATAGCAGGTACTTGTCATTTAACGATCGGGATACAATCATACATACCTACAGATTTGGGACATCCAACTCAAAATTTGCCAGCAAACTAACATAGTTCGCATATCCTATAAATACAGTACCAATAAGGTAACTGCAGTATGTCAAAGACTAGAGCAGCTCTATGGTTCTAGCCCAGATGAGAATTATGCACGTCCAGCACCATATAGAATACACATGTACAGTTCTGGCCGTGAATATAGGCTTTTCCTGCCACTCCGATTCGCTCCTCGCCCCTCCACATCCCCCGAAGTGGCTACACCTCAAAGACCCTCACACCCACCATCGACCTGTGCCCATGGTAAAACGTCTAATAAAACACACATGTTCCTCTGAAGTATTTCATCTCGGGTTCGGGTGTGTGGGTGTAAGATAAGCTCTTGCACGCACGCAGACTCAAAGATGCAAGCAATCTCAGATCGGATAGAAATTACTCTAATTTTCCGCATTATTAATTCTTAGTTCCATCCTATATTCCAATGAAGAGCTCACAGACATTGTCTTTCTTTGTAGTCCACGCTGTTCTACTTGTATGGGGTGTGGATGGAATCTTTCCAACGGTGATTTGAAATGTTTCCTTAGCCGAAACACAAGACATCTGGCATAGAACACAGGCTCAGAGGCGGAAATGTCTAACCTCAATGCATTTTTATCTAGACGAGATATTGTCTTTGTATATTTTTTTTCCATCGCTTAACAGAGGTCTGGGTCGGCCTGCGGAAAACGAAATAACACTGTGATCTCCGAGCTGCTCGCCTATCACAGTCTCAGGGCTGACCACCACTCTCACAGCAGATTCTACACCCTCAACGTTCACGTATTACCATCCTCTGCTCGTAACTGACTCACTGAATGCAAGTACATCACGTGAGAAAATGAAAAATCCAGGGAGCAAAACGAAAGTCTAAACCCAATATATAACAAACATTGATAGACACTTATAGCATATTTTCCAAATGCATGCTCCTTTTCAAAACTGTGTTGTTGCTTTAGTATGGATGGGTTCCCCTCATTTTTCCCCTAGGGAGTGACTCCCAAGATGGTCAGCCTCCACCATTTTCCGACGTGCCTGGTTATTGCAACTCTATGTAATGATAACGAGGACCCCACAGTTGTTACCATAGAGGAAATATTCCTCCGGTCAGAAGGCTGAAGAAACAGTGTGTCTACTGGGGACAAAGACGTTGCCTGGCACCTGGCCCTTAACCCAGCCAACCACACGTACACTTCTGTCTGTGCGAGTTTTTCCCCTGTGTCTAGCTCATAGGCAGGTGTTGTAACTTTGTTTTGTTAGACCTCATAGGAACACAAACCTCAATTCCTACCTACTTACACTCGCTGTACGTGCCCTGACATAACAGCTCTGCTCAACCTGCAAAAACATATATTTCATCAATACGAAACTGTCTATAGAGAAGTATTCATCTAGTTTGCCTCAAGCCATTATTTTGTGTGTGGGATATACTCTTATTTTACTTCTGGTTTTGACATGTCTGGTTGTTTGAGCATATGGGTAATAACGGACCTAGCTATGGCCAGTCGATATCGAGATGATTCTTTAAATAATGCTGATTAAGTAGTTCCTCTTATTAGACATAGGAAAAGTACATCAGAACTTCATATATGCATCTCCATGTATATCATGGATAAAAAAAAGACAGCTAGGTAAAGTCGTAGTTAACGAGAATGTTGTGGTCAAAGCCAATCAAGTACCACATTACTCCGGTCTGTGTTCGGGATCTTAATCATACGATAGAGACCTTTATAAACAAACCTAGTTTGTTCTCATTGTTAATGTGAGAGTATAAATAGGTCTCTGTAACATCGACTGACAATAATTTCATACTAATTTCATCATTCAGCTTCTGTCAGAAACAGAATGAAGGAGTACATAGGAATTGCGCAGAACCAGAATTACATGTCGAATTAAGTTTGCTGTTCCTCCGATAATAAGCTGAATAGACTCGTACAATATCGTGGACCGACTTGGGAGCCCTCAACCATTAGGCAACGCGCCCCTTTTTATCACGTCCCCCATTCATCAAACCGAGATAACCTCTTTCCTCGCCGGGTTTCCTGTTAAAAATGACTGAGAATTGTATTGATGCTTGCCAAGTGAGCCATTAAGAACCTATTTGAGTGGTACTAGAACGTAACCAGGAATGTACTACACTGATTATGAATTAGCGGCCAGCCGCGGCTTATCAGGGCCTGATGGATTGACATTACATGTAGGAGGAACAGGCACATTATAAATGGGCTGTGCTGAATTATCTTTCAGAAAACACGAGCTAGTAATGTGGATATTTGTGGTGCCCGTAATTGATGTTCTTTGGAATTGAGAAAGAGTCTAGGGAGAGTTTGACTTATTTTGTTGATATGAAGTGGGAAGATTGAGGACGTTAGACTATCTGGAAAATTATTATATAGTTGTGACTCTCCACTAGGGATGGGTTCCCTTAAAATAGTTCTCCATGTAATCAGAAGATTTCATGTAATTTATCTTAGATGTAGAGGGAGCATCTCCACGTTTCACAAATTAACAATTTAACAAAGTATTGACAGAACGCACAGTGTGGGAAGCTGATCTGCTCGTCGATGAAAAAAGGAAGGAAATGTTATCCAGATATCATACAGACCTACAGGAATGCAAACAAGTTCATCAGGCTGGTGAAAGGTGCCATCAGACCTACTAAATCTGCTGACTTTTCTTCTTTTCGGAAAGCGGGTGTGTCTCCTCAACTGATCTACATGTATACGCACACCCAACAGCTCCGAGCGTGTTGTAGTACTAATCCCGACACTGGCCAGTCGTTTTTTTTTCATTGAGATTTTATTTCCGATTTCTTCTGCCCATGACTTGCATCCCTGGATGTAACATCTATGTGGAGGGTCTCAGTAATTACCCAGCCTAGTCTCTCCCTGTTATAGTGCCCGGGCATCCTTTCTTGAGCTGCACCGTAGTGAATATGCACCCTACATGTATGAGAACAAGAGCACCTGGTGACTTGTGGCATTAGGTGTAAAACACAAAGAGATTAGTGGCTTGTGTGTGACATTAAACACACGTTTACTGCCGTGTGGGAGGAGGGGACCTGTGAGTTATTTAACTACGTGCTGGAAGGCGGCCTTGTGACCGTGTGAGTTAATGTGAGTAGCTGCGAGCAGCTCTTGGTGGCCTCGTCTCCACCGACTCCTGGACACTGCGGCCCCACGACCCACAGACCTGCTCCTACCCTACCAAAGAGAAGTTGCTGCTATTCCTGTTTCTGATTGTGCTACTGCTGTCTTCGCAGTTTAGAATATATTCAAGATTCATGTACTTGAAAAACAACTTTGATTTATGACAGTGTCTGTTTACAATAGTGAAAATGAGCATGGGTTAGATATGTTTGATTTACTAAAGAAAAGTATTAATATATATCTATTAGGTTCACATTTTCGACTATGGAGAGGGTCACTTCCTGTTAAATAGATTAAAAGCTCTCTGCTTCAGGGCTCTATTCATATAGGTCATAGAACTAAGGGGTGTAAGGAATAAATGGCATATTAGAGTACAACAATACACTTGATCAGTGTTGTGAAAACGTTACTTTACGCTTTCCATAAGGAGGGATCAGTTATTGCATCTCATACTATGTTTTTTTACGATGCAGCTTATGATATATATTGATTTGAGTGAGCCCTGAGAATAAAGAAAGGTGTCATGTTTAGGGTGGTATGCATTAAATTCTCTGACGATACATGGAACAAACGCAAACCTATATAGATAGAAACTGGGGTATTTTTCCAGCTGTGCTCAAAGGTGTTGGAGTCATCATGTTAAAATAGTCATTTCCGTTGTTGAGCGTCCAAAATGTATTTATGCTGATAAACTATATGCAGTGAAATGCTAAATTGTGTGTACTGTACTAAGTATCACCCATATACAACATATACTGTATGTCTTCATCTCTGTTACGCACATCTATCGGTCATGGAAGGAGTCTTTAGTTACTGCATATTACGCGCCTTGATCAGAGCTGCATTAGGAAAATTAGAAGGGGTCTTTGGAGAGCATTGTTAATGTCATTAGGAATTCCTCTTCAGGGGGTGCACAGTCGCTGCGACTGCTGCTTCTGCTTTAGAAGTTCAACTGTGTGCCTGTGGGAGGATAGTGAAATGTCAGGTACCCTGCTGACTTAGCCACTGTCAAGTCACTCTCTGGAAATCAATGCCCTCAGAGATCAGGACGTGTCTGTATGTGTATTGTACTGCAGTTTGCCTCCTTCTGCTTCCTACTCTTTAAGTTGTACATGGAAATTAAAGGGTAGGTTTCTTATTCTCTTTTCATAATTTGTGTTGGTGTTAAATTGCACATACATTCCATGGTAAAGAACACTGATCGACTATCATAGATTTAGTTTTTATTCAATGAAAAAGAGAATCAAAATACAATCGCTATTTTCACTTTCTTCCTTTCATTCATCCAACGGATACATAAAATACATACGACGAATAGACACTATCATGCTATCAGTTCATTTTGAAAAGATTTCTATTTGATGATAGAAGTATAAGAAGTCAGGTCATATGACTTCACTCTAAGTATTGCGAGTGTCTTTGATGTTTATCATAACTGATCCATGTTGCATAAGATAGTCTCTGGAGAACTAATAAACAAAGTACATAACACAATCACAATAGGAATGCCAATCATTTGACGAGGCTATTAATTCTAATCAAGTTATTGAGTCATTAGACGGTCCCCATCTATACCTGATGTGCCGAGTCCCCTGGGATGTTAAACCAACCGATAAATCAACCAACCAAGATGGTGAGCTGTTCAGTGAGGTGGACACGGCACCACTAGCCGTGGCAAGGTGGCATTCACTGTTGAGGTTCTAGAGATGTAACCTACTGCATGACATTTCATTCACTTCTTACCTTCCCTCCCCCTTCCTCTCCCCTCACCGGAGCACTTCCTCATTTCTCCAACACCTCCTCCACGGTGCGGCGACTCCTTAGCTCACCTCCGGGCTGTCAGCGCCACGTTGGCGGACACTTCAGGAGGAAGCCACTGGAGGTGGGCCGTGTGTCCCTGAACAGATTCCAGCCTCAATGGCCAGCTCTCCTGCTTGGCACTTCTCCACTCAGGGGCTGATGTGGCCTGCATCTAGAGATAAAGACTCGAGAAGGTCGCCGTAATACTTCAAAGGACATTAACCAAGTCGCTGGGGAGTTATACATTGTGCTGCGAGTGTGGACCTGTAAGGCACTGGGGAGGGAGCGTAGGCGTCACCATTATCTTATCGTGTTTCCAGAGGAAGAAACTCCGGGTTCTGTAGGAGTTGTGTAGAATGTTTGAGAAGACAGATGCGATAAAGCGATATATTGAATAGGTTTCCTGTCTTTTTTTTCAAAGCGTGGGACATGTTCAGACACGCTGTCCAGTTTGGGAAGAAATGACAGACTTTCAGTGTTCTGTAAACACTATCCCTTCGGTGTCTGCATGCCAACTCTGTGGCATGGCAAAGTGCAGAGGTCCAGTGTCTTAAAGGACTGCCCAGCTGACCATGACCAGTCACCATAGACCGAAGTACCTCATTGAACCACTGGTGCTTGACATATTTGGACCCTACAAAGGCAGTTATAGAAAAAGCTGGTTGCCAAGTGGGTAACAGAAAATGCCCCTCTGGCTCGTTAAAAAACAAACCTTTTAATTGTTAATTTGAATGACGTGGCCAGTGGCCTGTTGGGCAAGAAAAAAAAATTAAATGTTTACTTAAAAAAAAAAAAATTCCACCCTCTTACCTCCTAGGCATTACAATAGTTCCTAGGCTCCTGCGAACAATAGTTCCACAGCATTACTTGGTAGTACCTCGTGTACTTTCATATTAACCCAGTACATGATAAATCGCCAGAGCGAAAGAAAATTAGTTATTCTATTCCTGTGATACTGGACGGAAACATATCTGGGCACGTTTTGCCATAGCCACACCACTGTGTTTCTGTGGATTTTATATAAGCCAACAAGAACTAGGGGACGAAAGAGAAGACGACATTATAAGAAGACCATCCGAAGACAATCCCAAAGTTCTCATTGGTCTTAATATTGGAAAGATCGTCATTTAACAATCTTTATTGGCACGAGGTTTTTAGAATCTGATTGAAAATAGCTTCATTTAAAAGGCTCTGGTGAATAAAGAATGATCGCTGTTGGGGAAAGAAACGTACCCAAAATGTTCAACGGTAATCTTTTTAAACCGTAAGGTACGTCAACATACCCGGTTCATGTCTTTTTTCTGGCATATTTTCAATTATAGTAAAAAGGATATTGATCAAAGAAATAACTGTTGTTAACATCGGTGTTAAAGTTGGCGCCTTTCAGAATGTGGTACATTTTCGATCGATGATGCAAGTATAACTACAAGCTAACATCTAAAGGCACTTATCACTAAACCCGACAGGTCTTGGTGAGAACATAAAAAAACAGATTTCTATGTTTATTTTATCCTGGTGTGCAACATTCCACTGCAGGCTTGTGAAGGGATATGTTTGAACTGGCTGTGAAGTGTAAGAAACTACCACAGAGATAAGAGTGTCTCTTTGTGGAACTTCAAACTCGATTCCGCCGAAAACTGAAGACCTTCACCAGACGCCCACAGAGTGGCCTCTGTTTTTCTGTTTTCATGAAGCACAGGGAGCGAGTGGTAGCGATATTGCAAGCGACAGGAACAGAACCTGCAGTGTTGTTAAAAGAAAAAACACTGTTTTCAGTTTTGAATGTTAGTGACATCTCGGCCATGTCTATGGTCATTGACGTTTGATCACACATTCTGGATAAATTTGAGACTCCGGTTAAAAAAATTATGATATACCACAGACTAGTATATTTTGAGATGCCTGGAGGTGTATAATCTTTGGCACATCTGCTTGTGACTACTTCAGCTAAGTACCCATTGGGATTCTCACTCCGCAACCCGTTGGAGGTTCAACATTTTCTAAATACACCTACGTTGGTGGTCATTAACAAAATACAAGGGGTAACTGTTTTGCCCTGCCATGTTTCCCTCTGTAAGTATGATTATTTTCTTTCTGATGACCGGCCAGGTTTAAAAAAAACTGAAATTGTAATGCAGCAACAAATGTGGATAGATTGTGTACCAATCCTTTGGATTCCTCACACCTTCCCCATCCTGTGATCCCTTCCCATGCAGTCTGGTCCATCGTCCATTCCCTAACCACTGCACCTGTCGTATGACGGCTGAAGTAGCACAGTAGAAATCTAGAACCCCACCTGGCTTTGTGCAGCAAGAATTTGGGGAATTCTGTCCGATTCTGAGAGCTGGAGGTTGAGAGCGTAACACAGGCATTTACTGGCTCGTGATGACCTTGCCCAGGCACGTTCTCCAACCTGCAAGACTTATGAGCGTTTTCCAAGAGTTACTCAAATTTGCGGAGGTCACTAGTTGAACAGTTTAAATGTAAAATTTCAAGGCGAATAACACGAATATCAAATTTCAAGAATTTGATATGTCGAGTGAGCTCTACTTTACAGAAGAGCGAATGTATCTCTAGATAATAATAATACAACAAATCATGCACCCCCGTACACACCATCAGCTAACTGAGCCTACAATATTATTATAGACCAGCATTATCAGGTAACACCTGAGACCTCAAATATTATGAATGTGATGCTCACATGATTTTCAATTACATTAGAACCCCGCGTAAGGGATCACCTTCCGTTGCGGGCAAAAGTACCAGCTTATTTCTTGGCCCTTAAGCGAGGTAAAATTAAACATGAAATAGAGAGAACCGTTCCGAGCAAAGATGAACCCTTATCAAATAACTGTTTCACGGAACTTTTCATTATTTTTTCCCTAATTGGGAGAGGTCTAAAACTGAGTTATTGTGTCTTATAAATAAGAAATGATGTATCGTCATCATCTAGAATGACCATTAACGTCATAAATGGTCACCCCTCAATACAATTTCCACAAAGCTTTCCTTTTGATCTCCAAAATTCCCAAAGTTTGCCCGGGAAGTGTCGATTAAAGCTAGGATCAGTATGGATTCAACTTAGAAGGGATTCTATTTGTGAATTAAGCCGCTTCTTTGACCAGTGTAGTGTATAGGCGGGCCAGTCCCGGAGCTGCTCGGAGCTGTTCACTCGGAACCAGCTCACGTTGCCGCTGATGACTGGAGCGGCGGGGTTCGGGGTGACGGGCGAGCGGTTTGTTTAAGATATCGGGCCCCAGGTGAAACAGATAGCCACGACGGTTTAGCTGGTTGAGCACGGGCACCGCGAACGAGTCGCTAGGAGCAACACTGAGCAACTCAACCTTGGGTATAAACATCTGAATAGTGAGCAGCTCGGAAAGGGGAGAGGGAGAATCTGGGTTATCCTTCAGAACCTCCACTCACGCGGCAGGAACAGTAGCGGCAGCAACGTATGGAACCCTCTGCTTCGAATTGTTGTTATTAGCATTTGAATTGTCATTTCATCGAGCTATAGATGCAATAATATCAAGAGACGTCACGAGTTTGAGTCTGAGTTTATTTATAATTTCACGAGTCGAAGACGAGTGACATTATGGAGCCAACAAAATGAGTGGCATAAATAAGCTCAAACTCAAACGAGTGGCGTCTAGATCTTATCCTACCCCGTTTCCATATTTTTTTCAGTATCAGAAAGTAGTGGCATAAACAACACTTTATGTCACTACCCATGACATAAACAAATCCCATGTTAAGCCTATGGCGTTTTTTATAAGGGGTAGGATAATACGCAATGTAAGGAGGAAACCTGTGCAAATAACCATTAGAATGTTTAGGACGAGGTAACGCCCGTTCCCTATGCTGATGCTACCTTGAATGACAGTTGTGGAACCATTAGATAAATTGACATGCTGTGCATATTTCATTACTGCTCAAATGGTTACGTTCAAGTAGGTTGTTGTTAATTCTACACGGCTGCTGCAGTGTTGTGTTCTTCACGTCTTTACTAGCTGGCCGTGCGGCTTTGCTAATCTACAGTAAATTATTAATCTTATCACGACCTTCCTACTGCTCCGCCAATCAGTCTCTTACTCCTCAGTCCCGGGTTTAGTGTTACGCCTGAGTACGTCACTAGGCAGGATAAGTGTCAGAGATGAATGAGCAGTTAAGAGCAGATCAATCATATCAGTGCAGCTCAGTATTCACTCACAGGCCATACTACCTTACATGTAGGTCGTGTCGAGCCTTGTCAAGTATAGCGGCAGGGTGGTTAGGCCAGAGGCAACGCTCAGTAGCAAACACAAATGCCCCCGAGCAGTTCTTCATTTGCTTGCTAGAATGAAGAGATAAAATGCCATATGTCTTACACGTACGTTCCGCTTACGTGATTCATCCAGAGTACATGCAGAGGCAATTCCCCCAGTACCTAACAGACACCCCTGAGGTTTACTCTGCCTGTGGTATGTTGGTGGTGCACTGCTGTATATTCATGGATGGATCTGCTTCAAAATACAGTCAGACCTGATAGAACATGAGTGGTAAGTATGATGAGGCACCTCAGATCGATGTTCAGATGTTATAATGTAGGTCATCATGTCACTTTATTTTGACCTATTGACGATGCGGATTTCTGCCTACACCGCAAAGAAAACGCAAAGGGTAGGTCTCACAAACATGTGACTTAAAGCAGAATAAAATAATATCCAAGATTCTCCAAGAAGAGAGAGGTGATGTGTCTTATCAGTATATAAAAAGCTATATATAAGAAATCTGTATAAAGAAACGTTGACTTCCTACTTGGTTTGGGCCAGGTATGAGTTGGTGTGAGGTGCTCGGTGCATGAGGACTATTCCCCTCCCGGTGCCTTATCAGAACCCCCACCAACAGGTGACTGATACCCTGATACTGCCCTATCAGAGACGATGATACCCCTACCCGGGGAACCCCCGTCTTTGTCAGGTGCAGAACCTGGCCTGTCACCACAATCTATCCTCACACTCACTGAGACAACCCCACCCCTCCCCCACCTCGTACTCTGCTCCCTCATTATATCGGCCCTTGAGTAGGATCTACCCATACCTTCTGTAACCTGCGCTATCCCTTTACCCACAGCCACATCATCCTCATTCAGAGATGTCAGTTTTCCATTTTTCCGTGGAAATCCACTTTTTCATATCCAGTATATGTAATTTATTGTCCCTTTTTCTGCCAAAGATAATAGTGATTTAGCCTCAATTACTACAATAAAACCATGGGTTGAACCTCCCGACAGACCTTCAGCCCCATGCCATGGCCGAAAAGGACATATTATCCAAGTTTTCCCGATTTCACTATGGCAGAAAAATCCAAATGAAATATTTCCATTTTTCTGCCTGACTCCAACTGACATCCCTGCTCATTACAATCAACGAGAAACGAGTATACACAATCTATATCCAATATGTACCCCCGTCCCCAGTCTCACCTCCCACATGGGGGGGGGGGGGGGGGGGGTACCTCTGTGGATAAAACCTTGGACTCATAATCACAAAGTTGTAGGTTCAAATCCCACTGCAGCCACCTGCCTTCTCGATACCCAGCAATGGTAGTCTTACTGTTATTTCAAAAGCCAGTCCTTCTCATACAATGTCTATATCGTGAGTGGGAAGGAAAAGAACTCTCACCTCAGTAAATGTGTAGGAGTGGGATTTCTACCTGAATTACATCACCACCCCTGCAGCGTGTGTATACAAACCAACAAAAACAACAAGTATATAACCAGTGATAAAAGCTGAGGCCTGAGAACGTCCCTATATACCTTCAGGTCCCATCGGATGTAAATATACTGATAAACAAACAAACAAACCTCCCACCTTTGCCCAGTACTTATGCACACCAGAAGTCCCATTCCCATTTCACCACATATCACCCCCTAATCCAGTAAACATCTTCCCCATACACTCCTTTAACATACTGTTGACCTCCGCCCTGTCCCAATACGCCAGCTAACTACAGCCACATATTCCACATCCAACCGCACAACCGATATACTCTCTCTGCAGCACCATCTGCCGACTCTCCTACCTTTCACTTATGTTCAGGCACCTTATGTTTATTCCACAGTCTAGAATTGATATGTGGAATTCATGAATTGATATAAAATGGGTGCCATGGCAGTAAGTAGGCGGGGTGTAGTTTATCACCTTCGATGGCAGCACCCCTCCTGCAGTGTTCAGCCCCTCCTCATCAGTTAGCCCCTTTGTCATATACATGCACATGTATGCCCTACGCCGTTTGCCCTGTGGCCTGCTTCCGCCCAACTGCCGACCTTAGACCCCGGCCCTCCAGACCCAATCCCTTTCCCACACCCATCCCCGTTTGCCCGCCCTCATTCCTCCTGCTTTCTTCAAGCCTCCTGCAGACGAATCCTGCCTCTCATCCATTTCCGTGCCAGTCAGACCTGTTTAGAGTTAAATTGGTAAAAACGACCTGGCACTTCTTCCCCCTTCCGGAGTTTTATTTTCAGTCCACAGTAACATCTGCCACGGAGTTTGGAATTGTTGATCCAGGGTTATTAGTTGTTCTTGCGATTGTTGTGTAAATATCAGCTGAAATGATTACGGTCACTATTGATCAAATTGATCCCAACCAATCCTGCTGACGTTGTTGTTGCAAAGTTACTAGTCTGCTATCTAGACCTGCCAGAGTTATCATTGTTGTTTCTCTACACGTCTTAGTTTTATATTTAACAGGACTTTTCAGAAACTATCTGGAAACCGAGCTTATCAAGGGAGACCCGAACCACGACCATCAACAACAGCGGTTTGAATAATGATAGATTAGACGGTATTGTGTGATTTTAGCCAGAAACATGGTAGATAAGAGTCATATTGCGCTATAATTCTATTACATTCGTGTATATATGCAATTATGCTATGATGTTTTTACACGAATCTATATATTATGCTATTGCATTCAGACATATAAATGCTATTGCATACAGACATATATGCAGTTACACTTTGGTACCTTTACATACGGGTATATATGACGTCACGTTATGATGCTATTGCATTTATGCATAGGTGTATCTCCTCAGACCAAGAGATATCTGTTAAACCACACTCAACCCGCGTAAGGTTTGAAAAAAAAAAATATCGAGAAGCTCACTACATTTACAGCTCGATTTATGTTTCCTCTCCTTTGAAGACACTGTTTGCGCCTATTTCATGTCTCGTACTTTTAGCCAGTCTAGTACTTTTAGCCAGTCTTTCAACCATACTAGGCAGGACACTCCACCATATCACCGTCTTTGGTAGTCAAGTAGGAAAAGAGTCTGAGTAAGTTTGAGAGCTATACTGAGAAGGACACCATATTCCATATGCTATCTTTGTTTGTATAGCACAGACATATGCCAAATGCAAACATACACGTTTATGGCATTTTGCATATTTCACATTTCTGGATCCACAGATAAGACAATACCCTAGTGTTTCTGTAAATCCGGGATTGCTTCAAGTATGTTGAACTGTATAGAATGTACCTTGTACATCCTTGTAGTACATCTCAAGTCGAATCTGTCCGCAGCCGAGCCAAATCCTGGAGGCTGACCTCTGACCTTCAGGCGCTGACCTCTGGTGGTGGCCATACATCAAGGTGGCAGATTTCTCACCGAGTGCGCATGGCAGAACGCTCAGGGCGGCCACCAGAGTACAGAGTACGGGTTGGGGGCGAATTCTGTTTGTAGACACGTGGTGAATTCCACATACAAAGTACTGGAAATGTGGAATCAAGGTGATCTATTCAAATCAAGTCAAGATATTTGATCGTTGGACGTCGTTGTCTAGGATACTACTCTAGGAAACAGTGTGATATAAAAGGATGCTGACTGGATTTTTGCAGAACATTATGTAGCTAAGGCCTAAATTCAAAATGCCCACCCTCCACAATCATCCGTCAGTGTCACCCCAGCTCAGAATTTCCCCCTGGTCTTATAGAATTTGCATCAGTCAATTGAAAAAAGGCGCACTTACATGAGAAGATGTATATCTATAGCATTTTCGCTGTTTAGGACGAATCAAGTGAAGACACTACTCATACTGATTAGCACAAAAACTTTCTAGGACTTTTATTACAAAGTCGCATAAGAACACGGATTACGCCTCATGGCAATATTGCATAGATTCTAGTAACTAATATAGGTTTTATGGAAAATGTAGTGCTATATTTGGAGAAATATTTCTGTAGTCATGCTAGCACAGGTAAGTAAGACCATGTGTTCATTCTCTTGCCACTGGTGATTTACACCTCATGGAACATGGTATAGTGATCAACACTTGTATATCTCAAGTACCATTAACCTACGATTAATTCAACCACAAGCACGTATAGATCAGGAGATGACATACGCACTGGGCGTATCAGACTAACTAGGAACAAATATAGACTACCGAACTTTTCGAGAAAAAAAATAGCTTGAAAGTTTTTGAGCGATGGGACAACCAAGATTTTTGCAATACTTATATATATATGTTTGGTTTTAGGACTTTACTATATACCCATGCCGTATATACTGTAAATACGCATCGTTTTGCCATATGACGTAAAAATACTGTACGGACCACTGGTCCGTACACTAAAATACGGACCACCTAGCCATACACATTTATTAAAATTTTGGTTGTTAAGAAAAATGAAATTTCGGAAGTACGGAACTCGTCGTAAACGCCTCGGTCCGTACAAACGGTAATTTAGCATCTCGTTCTATGACTTGTACAGCATGGTCAGGACGTTCTATATAAGTATTTTTCGTTCTTCATGCATACCAGTAAGCGAATTCTACAGGTAATAAGTCGACTTCACCACCAACCCTCTCCTCATACCCTCAGCGTGCCTGCCGACTGGAGGCAGCCTGATTTACCCCTCCCACCTGATGCCAGCAGGGATGCACCGCTGGCGAGGTTGGCTAGAGCTGGCCGCAGGTGTGTTGCCTTGGGTTAGGCGAGCTGGGTCACGAGTCCCCCTCAGGGCGCCGAGTGTATTACCTAAGATTACCTGACTATGTACGCTACCGGCCTCTCGAGAGACCACTCGGCCAGCCGTCATGTGGGCTCGTAACGTTGTGCAAAAATATGTGGTATGATCTCCCTAGGACCAGTCACATGTAGGTCCGGCCTGGAGCAGAGGTGTTGTCGCAGTGGAAGAAAACAAGCGAAGCTCATTGTTTCTATGAATTTATTATTATCCGTGGTATACAGAGTCTTCATTGAGAATAAATGGGGACTCAGTAAACCGCTACTCATTGTTTAAAAACTGTCAGATACCTTAACCATGGTATACGGCCTCAAAGCTGTCATAAACGAGAAAAAAGTTCCTTTTTCTTATAGAGCTAAAGAAAAAGTCCTCATTGATATATCCTTTAATATGGTAGTTCCTGAATTTAATTTATTTGGGAAGATGGATGATAAATACAACAAACAATGGTTTTGAAGACAGGCGGCTCGGTAAACCACTCGAGGTTTATGTCCTAATACACTCAATGACGCTTGTGTATTACTACGCGTCAACCACTCGTGGTTTACAGCCGCCTGTCCACATAAGCATCGATTATTGTTTATGTACACCAGATCTACACCGTAGAGTGTTTTTTTTTAATGAAGGAATCAGTATTGTAATCATGTCATGAATTACCCTGCTGTTCTCTGTAATATCTATTGAAATGTTGATCATGGCAATATTACTAATCGTTATATTTTGTCCTTTTCTAGGTAAGTACCACACGGCGATCATGTCCAGGCGTGCAGTATCGTAAGTCAACTACAACTGAGTCCGCATGGTAATGTGGTTTATGAAGAATATTCAAAACAAGACGAAAGGCAGTGTTCATCTATATTTCCTTCAGTTCTTCCGTAAATTCTAGAGGGCAGCAATCTTACCGACATGAATACTTTCATATTTGATGCCCACTTTCCTCCTCTATTTCCAACAGTGGTATATTTACTGCGATATCAAAGGTCTGTCCTTCTGATACCATGTCTATGTGGAGCGCGGGATAAAAGAACTCACCCCAGTAAATATGTAGGGGTGGGATTTCTACCTAAATACCCCATATAGATTCAATCATCACCCCTGTGGTGTAAAACCATTGAGAAGACCTGAAACGTAAGGAAGCCTCGCAATTGTTTGTGGGTTTGATTTAACGTCCAGTTAACCATTGAAGGTTCTCACCAGACTTTCTCACCACAAGGGTGGTGATCGAATCTATGAAATGAATTTAGAAAGAAATCCCACCCCTACACATTTACCGAGGTGAGAGTTCTTTTACTTCCCACACCACATGGACATGGTATGAGAAGGATTGGCCTTTGATATAGCAGTAAATCTACCACTGCTGGGGGGTGTAGGAGAAAAGTGGCTGCAGTGGGACCCGAATGAACAAAGTCCCTTGCTCTTTACCACTGAGCTAACTCCCCACCCACCCCGGTCGCTTTAGTTATGCTTGCGTGCAAGCATATCCAGTCTGCACCACGAGGAGGCGAGGCGACCAAGAGGGTGAACAGATTGGTAATTTCTGTCCACCCCAGCAGACCAAGCCTCGCGAGGACTAATGGTTGAACAAACATAAAATCAGACATACAAACAAATCATAGATAGATCCCAATTTATCACAGAATTAGGCTATTGCAAAATGTCTTTTGGTACGACGTAAATTTCCTAAAATCATCAGCAACCTGTGTAGTAATGCGTCACCAGTTACCAGAGAACACCTTATTTCAGTGTAAATCCTACGTGTATGGGCAGCAGGCAGGCTCAGCCACAGTCTCGCGATGAGATAAATCCGCTGTGAACGTTGCCCCAAGTTTTATTTTCTGCTGGCGAGCAGCTCACGCACGTGCTGTGAGCACCAATCAGACGTGAAGTCTTCCGGACGGTGAGTTTACTGCCTCCAGAGGCCAAACCTGTGGGGCCCAGAAGTAAATGGGAAAATCCACAATGACAGCAACAACAGATGAGACTCGGAGCGAGCAGAAATGGTCTTTATTCCGTACAGAGTTGGCGATGACCATTGCTTTAACGGTAGAGATTTAGTCTGACACCAACGGCCACAATTGTATTTCTCACTGCCAGTGGGCATTGCCTACCTGACCTGTTTTGATGCGCTCTGATGGGCTGAGGCACGAGACGTAGGCGATGCAATCTACTGAGACATCTTCACTGGGAAGTATATGTATATATACAGGCATGGGATTTCACCGGATTTCCCTCCGAATAACGGATTATTTGATGTCTCAAGGGTTATTCTTGAGCAAATCATCTGACGTAATAAGAAGGCCCTTTTAAAAACGAGCTTTGCTCCTTTTTTTTATTTATCAGATAGTCTATAGAAATGTACACGTGATCGCTCCAGCTTACAACAATTGGATATCCTTCGTAGCTACATGTGTACCATCCATTGGTGAACAAATAAAATGTTTTGACTTATATCATTTAACATGTGCACGATCCAACCCTTAACAAAGTCCGTTTTTATGTGAATTCTAACTAGATTTTAACTGTAATGATTCTTATAATGTATTTGGTCTTAATCACAGGAGGCCACTTTTATTGTTGAAAATATAATTTTTAATATTCCTCCAAATAGTCTGATGGAAAGGCCAGAGCAATGTCCCAGGTGGTCACCGCGAGATCACAGGACACCATTGGTACTGTCCAATTTTCAGAGCGTATTGCCCGCAGCAAGGTGACTCCATCGCGTAGTGTCTTGTATTATTCCCTCATACCAACACTAGCTGACAGTAAACTACACCAAGACCCGAGTAGGTGAACTGCTGGCCTTTTCAATTGATTGAACATCAAAGTATTGCCGTCCCCCCTTGGATCTGGGTTCAGTGCCAGGCGGTGGCCAATGCAGCGTCTCGGGGATCCAAGATGTCACTTAAATCTCCACCATCAACAAGACCCAGCACCCTGCGTGGTGTGGCCCGAGAGGGGGCGCTGTCAGATAGCCTGGCCGATAGGTGGGGCTGCGAACTGTCCCCTTGCTCCACCCTCAGGGCGTACGGGGTGGCTGCGACGTGGTGTGGGGCAGGGCATTGATAAGGGCACAGTGAGTAGAGGGAAGGGGGTCACTAGAAGGTAAGGTTTTGCTAATGCACATGTAATAGAGTGAGTGCATGTTCGGGCCGGTCCGATGGGCAACCAGGGAGTGAATAGATCGAGTTCAGGCTACCCGAGTGGGTAAGTGGTTTGATAAGTTGGCACTCGTGGGATGAGTGTGTCTGGTCGGGTTGTGGAATGAAGGTGAAGTAGGTGTGAGAGGCGTTATTAATCGCCTCCCGATTGGGGTCAGTGCAGGAAGGTGTCATGTTTGAGGGAGAATGTAAGGCCAGGTGTGAAAATAATTCTGATATCTAATAAAATCTCTGATGTGTATGATGTATGTAAGAAGTGTCATGGACATTCTTTTAAATGCAGGTGCAACTGATTTAGATGATTAAACAGATTTGGGTATTATAGTTTAGTGTTATTGCACTAAGGTCCGATTCTGTTACAATAGTAGATTGAAACGGGGATAATGTGGTCAGTTTTCGTCGTGGAATGTATACACGGATGCAAGTTTTCCAACAAATAACAGAATTACGACATTTCATACACATCGGCAACACTCGCAGTGTTGTATCATACAAATATCGATTCATAGCCATGCCGTTACTAAGCTCATATTACGACGCTAGAAATTGCAGCTTTCCACAATCCAAGGAAATTTATGTATTCATTTTCAGTATATACATTTTAATTTTTGTCCTTGTGCAAAAACTAAACAAACCAGATATTATTAATTGAGGCCCGCTCGTGCCAGTAAACCCGTGGTTTAAACTTCCTCACATATCTGCAGCTCCCCGCTGTAGCTTACACGCACGTGTTTTCCATGTTTTCTCGGTCTCTCTGTGGAAGCAAGTTCCACATAAAAATATTCCTTCGTCTCTCTGACTCCAGCTGACATTCTTTTTTTCTTCTTTTTATTCAACAAATTAACGACACAACACGTTCACCAGTTTCCTGGCGATCATCCACGCGATTGAGCTCTTGTGACTCATAGTGAGAGACTGTACCATCGAGCAGGTCATAGGAAAGATTTGTAACGTGAAGCAAGTAATATCCCCTTGAGGTTAAAGATAAACATCTCCTACCTGCGACTGGTATTGTATGATCAGCCCCGGTACACCTTTACTCTCGCCAATCAGCTGTAGGGCCTTGGCTGGGGAGTGGTCTCCTTGGGCAGTATAATCTTTTAAAGACATCATTATCATGCGTACCTACCTACACGCCCGCGGGCAACCTCCAGCTACTGGCTGCCCGTTACCTTGTAAATACCAATAGTATTGGGCAAACTATGCCCTGTTTTGGTAACTATAGTAAGTGCACTGTCACGGAATGAAACGGTAAAGGTGGGTAATTGTACGAGAGCCAAGGCCCAGCACATTTATATTGCGTGAGTATTGACCCAAAGTAGACATTACAAGAGACCCATTAAATGTGTACTCTCCCCTGACCCACCCTCCGCCCTCCTTAATGGCAAACACGGATACAGGGTGCTTGGACCAAATCAATGGCATTTGTCTTGGAGCTCCTGAGGAATTGGCTCATAGAAATATTCGTGTCCTTAGAAAATAATCGAGCGTTATACTGTGACATCATATGTGACACAATTGAACCCTCGTAGGGACAGGCTCTCAGCCATATTTATAAAACTGCTGATTGCATTTTCAAGCTTTAAAACTGTATTTATGATCGCAAAAATAGATACGCATACCGCTTGGTTTGAAAAAGTAAAGCCTTGGAATAGGAATCTCGTAACAAAGGATCTTCCAAACTGACTTTTAGTTGCACAGAACCTACAAATTTGAATACATTTATTATGCACGCACATCACAACAGCCACTAGTAATGCGATGCCTCCGGTGCCTTGTGTTGGACTTGGTTGATCAGTATTTTGGATAAACAACACCTAGAGTAGGAATATCATTCAATGCATTGCATATTTACTTTTTTCAGCCCATTCTACGGTATTTATGCCAAGATTAACGGATGATGTTGACATTACGTGCTGTATATGCCTTTGGACATTTCAATAAACACTGCTATATAAAAAAATATATATATATAATTACACACTGGTTGGTGTGTCTATAGGTTGTACATGGGTTATAGGTTATTTTGACCGACTAACTTTCCCTGCTGGCATTGGAGGGATGGGACACAGGAGTTAGACAAAGTATGAAATAATGAAAAGAAATCAGAAGTCCTCTTGTGTTAATATTATTCATGCGGGCATATAGTGTATGGGAGGTGAGAGTGTGTGAAGATGTACGATGAATAGATAATCACAGTCCATGTCATGACCTCTCCCATCAGTAAACAAGGTCAGCTTGCACAAATAGAGTTTTAATGTTGTGAAACATGATATTGTTTTACTTCTGGCCCTACCACCGATGTTATAAACACAGTCATATTGATGTCTTAGATGGCCCTCGTGTATGTCATCACACTATTAATGTATTGTTCTTAAAAGCATTCATATCGAAAACGGGAGGACCTTTATGGTCTTCCATGTCAGATATTCCCAAGTATATCATGGGAAGTGCAACAAAAGTTCTGCTGATTTCACCACATGAATTCAACTTAGGATTTCAAATCTGAAGATTATAAGGCATTGGTATATATATACATGTTACATCTAGCGTATCGGACTTTCTGAATTATTAGAATGTTTTTTCGTCACCGAGTTTTCTCGTTGAGAGCCTGTGGAGGAGAGGTGCTGGGCGTGAAAGAATTAATGTCAACCTTTCAAAATATAATAAGATAACTTATTAAGATATTTATTAAAAAAAACTGACAGAGATAGTAGTACCGCCACTTCTCACCAGGGATCACCTAAGCAGTTTGTGCCAAGTTCGAGTTAAAGTAACATAGGTTCAGACCTTTATGGGTTTTTTTCTAATCACCCCATAGATGTGACACCTTTGACGCAAGAAAATATATCTGCTCTATTGCTTAATAACAAAACTAACCAGTTTAGCGTAGGAAAAAAGATGGTGGCCTTCCATTTGAATATGGAAATTGAAAAAGCTGTGATATTGGTCAGGTACCAGCTCAGTGCAATCCCACAATGCACCAGAAATGGTGGCCATTACCTGGTCTAATATGTGTGTGCAGAGGCCAAGCTTCCACGCCATGCTGGGCGCGGAGGTCGGACGGTGGGGCACGCTGTTGGGGCAGGGTGGATGGACAGTCTCAGGAAATGAGGGCGTGGACCGTGCTAGGTACAGTGACGGAGGGTGGCGATAGGTAACCCCGATATACTATCTGTACCACCTGTGAATGATGAAGGCTGATGCTGGCTAGATGAGACCATTGGTAGGGAGTACACTGCCCACCATGGTGAGTCATTCCATGTCCCACATGAGAAATGCAGTAGGTTTTTGTCAAACCTCTATGTATGTCGACCGTCCTCCTTTATCCCCATTAATATATACTGAATGTGTGTGATATATTTAACTTTTGAATGTAAATTATATTTCACTGATAGCCCATGTGCCAAAATTAATTGTCATCATTCCAAATGTGTATAATTCAGTTTAGGCCTCACAAGAAGAACATAAAGCACAATATTCAGTTCAACATCGCAAAAAATTGGAGATCTGGGTTTCCACCCTACTATAACGTGATAAACACGTGGAGTCGATATATATGAACAATTTGATTAAGGAAAACAAAAAACCCATGTCCGTTGATGTGACTTGGGGGAGAATTTGGAGTGGTGGCTTGGTGTGAGGAGTGATCAGTGGCCCGTCCACCTGGCCGAGGCCGGGGCCGGGCGGCTGGTGTGTTAGTGTACTGGCCGCAGGCGGTGTATTGATCAGACAAGGCGACGTACACAGTACAGGCGGGTGGACATTGTCCCTCCTCCTCAGCCCTCCTCGCCCGACACCACCAGCGCTAATGGGGCTGCACGTTGACAGCCCTCAGTGACCCGGCAGCCTGGCCAGGTGAGAGCCGCCCCACGCCCGCCCTGCACACCTGTATTGTTACCCGTGATTGTCCCCACCTGGCCAGGTGTGCCGTAACACTTGCGTCTCCTTCTTGGGTGGCCCCAGCCTGGTGAAAGTGCGGGTGGGATGGGTAGACGGATGGGTAGGTGGAGGTGTGAAGGTCAGTGGTCAAAGGAGTGAGGTCAGAATCTTTCCGAATCACTGTGTACGGCTGTGTGTAGATGGCGCGATTTCACACATCACGACCGTATCCGACCTCACAAAACTCCTCATCACGGGAATGTTAGTTTAATACATCACCAGAGGAATCATTTAAGTCCTTTCTTCCAAACCATGGATCGATTCAGTGTCTGCTGCGGGAGAGAAGGATTCTAAACATTGTTGCATTTGAGAAGTCCCGACGGGAGCTTCTGGTATTGCAGCTTACTAGATGAGTTACGGTCTAATTTATGTTGGCCTGTTACCTCTGGATTGCTGTAGATGGCCAGAGACTTTATATTAAGGATGATATAGCCCTATATTCTCAAGTGTTAGAGATGGCCAAAGAAAATATGTTGTGTACCTAAATCTACACACTGTTCCTGGGTACTCGGGCTTCTTCCACCAAAGTAAAGCTATATTGTAATAGCATGGCACGCCTGTGTAGTCAAGTTAGTTATAGGAGAAAGACCAGGAACCGCATCTCCTCATATGTTAACCGAAGCCAACTTTGTGGTCGCCGGATCTAATCACCTGTACGAAGCTATCCTAGCAAATCATCACACTAGGTGAACACACAAAGACTTAAAAGTCATAGCATAGCTGTCAGATATCTTCAGGCGATACGTAATGGTCGATGGTTATTGCAAATATAGGATCGCAAAGGCGAAAGTAGGTAAAATAGGTCGGGTCGGGTCGGGTCGGGTCGGGTCGGGTCGGGTCGGGTCGGGTCGGGTCGGGTCGTGAGGGCGAATCTTGCCGAAGCAGTGTGGTCTGGCCTGACAGACCACAGAACAGGGAGAATGGCTGGTTTGCGAGTTGGGCGCCGATCCATCAACTCTCTGTATGGCTATAGACCGCTGCATTGATGTCAGGTGGACTTGTTGACAAACCTATTTCAGATACCAATCAGCTGATCCAACAGACGCTGAAAGCTGCCTACATCGGACCACCGACATTTGCCAAGTAATATAGGGGACGGTGGTGGAGATGTCGCCGTACATACATCCCGTAATCCCCGGACTCCAGCCAGTATAGTACATGTACTGTCCATCCCTCTCTGCGTCCCCTTTTGGGCATTATTTCCGTACTTAGTGACCATAAATATCTTCCCCCTTTCCCCTTAGCTAATCTTTTATTGATGAATTAATTACATAAGCTATTCGGCGAAGCTTTTTGTACTGACTTGCATCACGGATATGATTTTTTTATGTTAGGCCCGGGCTTGCATCTTTGCGAATTAAAGACGAATGAATCCAGAGAATATCATCCGTTTAATTTGTAAACTCTATCTGTCTCTATTTGAATTATGATCTTAATCTTGAGACACAGCTAAATGATGTATACACTTTAAGAAAAGTATTAATACCTTGGTATTATATACATGTGGTTGTATGAACTACGTATATTACCCTGCCCTACCCATGGCGTATTCATACCCGTAAGTCATACTGTGACGTACGGGGTATGTGATCACTTGACTAGGTAAAATTTCCCCATTTCTACATGTACATGTATATAATAATACGAAAACAGGCTGACTGTCTTCGTACATCAAAATACTTGGTAAAATAATTAATCACATACATCCCTCTGCCTACGGAATCGGGATGTATTTGATAAATATTTTCACCGCGTATTTTTGACATACGAAGACAGTAAGCCAGTTCCCGTATAATATTACTGTACTGGCGTTCTTCCATGATCGAATATAAATACGAACCTGATTTGGAGACCATGCGATGATCACAGTAGGGTGGATCATTAATTTACCTTAAATACACAGAGAAATATTTTTTCACAGGTACTAAATCTTGACAGACATATTTCAGCTTTATTTCCCAATTTCTCTATTGAGAAACGTAGTGGAACGCGTCTCACCAACGAGTATAGTATATACTCTTTGGTCCAACCGGGTCTCATTTCCGTGAACCGGCTGAAGGGGTTCGGGGGGGGGGGGGGGGTAGTGTGGCCGGGATTATGTGTGCCTTGCGTCATGCTGTCCACGCCCGTTATTATTTAAGGATTAAACCCGAGCGTGGTGAGAAACTGACGAGCTTTTGTCCGTCCCCACTCAACCGGACTGACCAGCTCCACTCGAGCGTGACCCACCATGCCTCGTGCTTTATCTCGATGACCAGTGGAGCGTTCAGAGTAAACTGACCAACCCTGTATAGAACCACCCCCACTCCTCGGCACTGGCCCTATCAGCTATACGGTCATATCTATCTTACAGTTCTGGGCTCACTATTTAGAAACTATGAGATATATCAAATAGTATTCCGACAATTTGTGAACCTAAACAACCAATACGGAAATTGGAAAATGAGTTCAACCTGTCAGTTCTCTGTGTTGTCATTGTAACAGATGGTGCGGCGTTCTTCATATTACTCCCCAGATCCTTGTAAAACCTGCAACCCGAAAATTGGTCTAGTGAAAGGGAACGGGGAATGTGGGATGTGGGGAGGGGGGGGGGGGGGTATCCCCGTGTGACTTTCACGAGCAGTCAGTGGTCACACTGTAGCGACAGCTGGTGTTAGTTGTGGCTTGAGGTTTGCGGGTTAAATTGTTGTCAATCATTGACACAGACCTTTGCTGAATTACGTCAAATCTTTATTCTTAGATCAGCAACAGTATTATGGAAGAGGTGGCTTAGCGACGTTGTATAGCTGAGTATCCACAGTACACAATGTATTTAGTTGCTGTTCCCATAGAGACAAACCTACCGACGTACTAAAGTCCCGATTGTCAGTTCTTGCGGCCTCCTCCATATTAGGCGTAAGACAAATTCATACACCACTTGTATATTATGAACAACAGAGGAATCTCAGTAGAAGAGTACAGAATAAGTTGAAAGATGAAAAAATAATATATTCATAGTCATTCATCTTTCTTTCTGATTTTGGGCAACTACGTAGCACCTGCTTCGCAGAAATATCGGCTAATTGAGATTTACAGCGCCCCAGAGACATTTTTGCTAATCCAACAAAAAAATGTATACCCATAGTTCAAGTTCAAAACGCGCATGTTAATATCAATATTGCAAATACCAAATACATGTATTACAGTCTCTAGATGTCAATTTCCATGCATATTTTACCCTCTACATCCTGATGCCCAAGACTGAGTCTCTGTTTGGAGATGGCTGACAAAGGAGAGTGTGATGAGGCTGTGGGTGATGGTGGTGTGGGAGGGTGGGGGTGTGGCCTGAGGTCACCGCTCATTACTATGGGGTGGTAAAGATTGGCCATACAGGACACAATACCCCTATTGTCAGCCACCTTGGTATCAATTACAGACTATCAGACTCATCCCCGATAGCCTCTTTTTTGAGTCTCAGATATGCCCCAATCACTGTCAAGTAGGCTCTCACTCATCACTGATTTCTGGTGGGACAGCAACAAAAACAATCCAGGGAAAAGTGGGCAATTGAAACGATCCTTCTCTGCATAGAAGTGACAGGGACTTCTCTGATATAAACAGAGATTGGTGAATCATTTGATTTCATTGTATTAACGTATTCTTTTTCTGAACATCAAAAAGCGAATTCACCTGTAAAGCAAGTTCTCAAATGAGCATTATATACTGATATAACGAGCCCTAAAATCTGAATGATACGGAAAACGGGTAAAATAATATGATATTTTAGTAATATTATGTTACATCTCTGAAGTTTGTAAATGTTAACTTTATTTTAGAAGCTGTCCACTTAGTCTCATTCAAGCATGAAAACACCTAATGTAACAAAGAAACAGAGGAGGGGGAGGAGGCAGACCTGTCAGGCTCAAGATTAATCTCATTTCCAGCACGTATTAAGGATCAGAAATCAATTTCTCCTCAGCCGCCAGGGCCAGTATTCAAATCTCGGAATTCACACCCAGGCCGGGAACTGTTCACACCCATCGGTGCCTAGCCACACCCGTGTCACACCTGCAGACACCCGATAACTTAATTATAGTCGGCTGATGGAGAGGTCCGACAGCTGTACAGCACAGCGCCATCTAGGTCCACACACCCACACCACAGTGACCTGGAGACTGTTTGCAGAATTAAAAACGCTTGGCTTGATGATAGCCGAGACTTTTTTTCTTCCGCACCTCAGAGGTTATTTATAGCGGCAGCATACGGGTACTTTTTACCACGTTTATGGGATTTCATAACTGCTAGTTTCATATTTCATCAGATTACTTCCAGCAGATCAAAGTCCCTTAACACGGCTGCTAACAGATTATATTATGAAAAAACTGACACTGGTAAAAAATAACCTACTACAGCTCTATGACCTTTGACCTCAAGATTTCTCGAAAATATATGCTGTAAATGGACTAGAAACTATAAGATTACTAACTAGTACATTTATACGCAACAACCCAGGTGACTCTAATACTGCAGAATATTCCCATATATGTAATATTCCATTTGGAAAAGCGGTACCACCCTTTATATCTATTCAATACGATCAATATTGATATAGTATGGCAAAATGCCCCTTCATATGAAAAAGCCATCTATGTACCTTCAGGATCCATGGGGACGTTAAATCAAGAACAAACAAAACCCGCTGATAACAAATGTTGGCCCCAATGTCTAGTCCCAACGTTTCCACCTTTGTCACACAGGTGGTCACTTGTATTTGGGAATTCTTACCAGGATGTGTTGGATGCAATACATCATACAACCTATAATATTGACCTAACTCCTGACATTTTAGTGGTTGTGGTGCCACCTGGAGTGATAATGGAAAACCACTTCCCCTTTTCCATGAACATGGAATCGGATGATACAATGGATAATAACCTTTATCCAGTCATGCTCAGACCCGGATACACAGGAGCATTTATTGGACGAGATTAAAGTTGCCTCCGGAACCCTAGATCCTCGTGCGGGTGCTTGCTTTATGTAAGAGAGTTGCGTGGGGAGTTATTGTCGCACATAATTCTCCGATATCTGAGAGAATATGAGAATAAACATCCTCATATTCTGAAGCTGTTATATCTACAATATGAATATTTCCAAAAAATGATTAGTAAAATTGTTATTAGTTTGTCAGTATTAAAGAACATGAGTCACAGTATAATTGTGCGATGAACGCGTGGAGAAGTATGAGCAATGGGTACATCGTGGCAGCGTGGTACGGCATCCTGGATGGAAGTGTCGCTTTCTCCTTTGTATAGCGGTCGGTGTTGATGTGTTCAGAATACACCATTAGCAATCAGCAGCCAGCTTCCTATGTAGATTACTCAACAAGGCTGCTGGATAGTATTGGTATCAGGCGCTGGATGCTATCATGAGACTGTCCGCAGTCCCCCTGAAGAAGCAGATCCCCTGACGAACTGAACAGGAGGTGGATACTGAGTCAAAGCACGTGGTCGTTGAGCCTGTGATGTTCGGAGCAGGTAGTTATAAGGTGTAACTGGGATGTACAGTTGGGGATTTTTATCGTCTAGACCCTCACCTTCAATTGTGGTATAGTTGATAGTTTGGTATATTCTAGGTAACGTTTGTAAGGTCCTATGATAAAGCCCACTGAGTTGCAGCAGAAAGTTGTACATGTACACCAATTCTTGCGGTATTCTGTACCTCTGATACTCTACATTGGAAAAAATCTAAAATTTGTCTGACGTGAAATGTGCCAGGGAAGGATAATAGAACTATCTTTGACCAGTATGATTGTCGTGTACATGTTTTTATAAGTCAAAAACATACAGTTTACATTCTCATAACTGTGACAGAATTAGACGATTTACTCCAATTGAGATGTGCTTTTTAGAATCGCCCAGGCCTGCGGCACCATTGGTTTCTGAGAGGTCGTGTAAAAGCACCTTGATGAGGTGAATATTTGGGCAAGTGAGGGACACACGCAGCTGTGCAAGACCCAAGACACATGAGACACACATACCCCCTCACTGCCACACACACACCTCTCCGAAACACCACATGTGCGTTTGATTTGTTTACCTCCGTGTCTATTTAGAACCCGATTACAATGGGCTGGGTCCGCGGTGTGACAGGCCTGTCCCGTATGCACAGCCCTTCTGGAAACCAAAGCTATCCTATAACAAGATATGCAAGAGAAGAAATTCTGACACGAGCCTAAACGTAACAAGTTTTTTGTGTAAATCTTTTGAATAGCAGAAAGAATGGTAATTGAATAGATATGTGGAAGAAAGTTGAGAACCCACTCGATTACCACCGATTAGTTGTCTCGCCATTGCGTCATTGCCTTCCTTGCCCGAGACACTCCTGTAGTCTCTCAGATTCGTAACTACAGCAACTTGCCATCCGACCTTGGCCGGGACAAATAGATATATTGAGGTAATTATAGCCATAACGTATTTACTTATTCCTGATTATAGTTAACACCAGGAAGAGAGGTGGTCACCTGCCACCGACCACAAAATGCCAGGTTATCATCAGCAAGCTGACATGGCGATAGAGTATATATCAGTGTAATATTGCGGCGGACAAAGCCTGAGGTCATCCACGCAGATCTTCCATGGCACATGAACCTCATCAATAGTCTCGGGTTGTAGCCATGAATCTTAACTAAGGACGGGATTCAACATGTACGGTTTGTACCACTACTACAGGAAAGCCCCAACCACCGGATCCACACCAATCTACCCCAAACCCGAGCGCCCCCTCCCGGGGATCGCCTACCGCCCCCTGGCGGTCGATTATTATGGGCTAGCCGTCACGTGACCCTATTGTCGCACGGCCTGATGGGATAGCGGCATCCCCGGACTTTTATGTGATGGGGGTTGGTGGCAGAAAATTGGGTCGTCATGGTTACCAGAGAGTGGAGCGCAATGATTGATGGGCTAGGCCTGTCGGATCACGTGACTGGCGACGGCAGAGCCCCCTACCGTCAATTGTTGTCAAGATCGCAACAGACCCATTCAACAAAAAAATCGCCCTTCATCTGGTCAGGGTGTGTTTCATAAGATGAACCCGGTATTGTGCACAGAATTATAATTAGTTTCTCAGGTTATTAATACCGGCCTAAGTGGAGAGCGTTCATGATATTGCAGTGCAGTGTATTTGATCTGTCCCACTTTTAGCTTTCTGATTGTTAAGAAAAAAATTACAATACCATTCCTAAACAATATCTATTAAGTTAACTGAGCAGAGATATTACCCATAGATAGCCTACGAAACAAAATATGTATATTGATTTAACATAGATACAACTCTACGTAATGCGAACTGGGATATCAATGGACCCTTAGGTCCTGGTTTGCAATAACAAGCATCTAATGATGTACTTAAAGAAAACTGGGAACTCATTAAGGCAGAGCTCTTAATTAAAATAGATGTGGCGGGTCGACTGCTAGTCGTAGCAGACCTGCTTAGTCTCAGGCACCTGCTCAAACACGTGAAAACAATGGTACCCTCCCCACTTCCTCCGGGGCTTTGGACATAATGACAATAATATGCAAATTATATTGGATCAGAGTGCACATGCTAATTAGGCCGATCTAGGCGACTTATTTGGTTGACCTGACCCGGTAATTAATCTCTGTCATCGGTCTCCATGACAATACAATCTGTGCAGGGTGTCAAAACGGCGGACGTCCACAGACAAGGGCCAGCTCTACGTGTTTGGCCACGTAATAGTGAGAACTGTGGCGATTAAGTGATAGTTCAAGTCATGCCACGAATCAGAAATCATAACTTTCTCTCTTCATTGATTCTTCCTCGCAACTCTTTGAAAAGATCGAAAGTGCAAAAAATAGTTTACATACATGTATTTCCATGTAAGAGAGCTCTATTCACATTCTCGTTTTTTTGTTCATTTACTGATACACAGTTACTTGAACAACAGATATGCAACATGAGGTGGATGAATGCTTGCAATAAAGTGACACGGTTTCATCATTATGAAGGCTTTAAAAAAATATTTAAACCTTTTTTTTAGACAGGAGTTGCTGTTAATAGAAAAGGAAACCACCCGTATCTTCTATAACCTCCAGGTTGTATCTATGTCATATTATGATGGAGACTATGCCATTGTAGTAAGGTATACAAAATAATATAGGAATTCTTTATGGTGTTCTCACTGGAGAGACTGCACTTGACTGACATTCAAAGAAGCCATCAAAAGCAATCTGAGGAAATCACTTGTGTAATCATAATTTTCGAGGATTAAATTGAAACCTTACGTTTATATTACCTGGCAAGAGTCTCACTACTCCTCCCAGATGGTTTGTATCTGCAGCTCGCCGGCGGCCAGTAGTCTGAGCCCCACGGGTCGCTATTTTAAAGAGACAACAGCTGTGCACCAGGACCAGAACGTGTGTGTGTGTGTGGGCGGGCCGGGGCGAAGGGCCAGTTCATGTGAGCAAGACCTACACCACCATGATCTGGTATGTGTGGAGTAGGGAAAGGGGGAACAAAAACCAACCGAAAATCAACCGGGGAAATGTACGTAAAAATGTCATTCACCATCCACGATCGTTAGTCCATGTCCTAATGATATTCGGGTCATTTATTTCTCTTCTTACATCTTTTTTCACTGTAGTACAGCCGATAAGAGGCTACCAGGGAGGGCTATCGCCTGCTGTTAACACACGAGGGCTCTTTTTCTACTATGTCTCCCTGCCCCACTTTCTTCCTACCCTAGTGTCTGGGCAGATGCTGCAGGCTGCAAACTCCGTTAGCCAGTGTAGGAAATTGAGCAGTTAACACGTCTGTTTTCTAGCAAATATCTATCATTTATGGTGTCTCTTCAAGTAACCTTCCAAGTAAGTGGGATTTCAACACTTGCCCCATAGAGTCTGGCGCGTTTCCAAAATCTAATTTATGAAGCATCTACAGAATAAGTCTTCAGAAATTTAAGTGTGTTACATGGGGTAATATATTGATATCGACTTGTATATTATCCACATCTACTTTCTTTTTATTAATTGAAGCGTTCATCTGGTCACCTCATCAGTTTATATTTCACCCAAGTCGTATATACAAACTTATCCGTGCTGCATTTTACTGAATGTATGAGTTTGTTTTTGATAGTTTTGGATACCGTTACATTTTGTTATTTTCAAAGTTTTCCATATACAAATGACCGTTTTAGGTGTGAAAAGTTATATCATTATATACCTATGGCAGTATATCCTACATACTGCCCGCTCCTACCCAGGCAGTATTGATACCCGTACGTGATGTAGGTGGCGTACAGGGTACGTGATCACATGACATGAACGTTAGCCGAGCTCAGGTGTTTTGCCACTGGAAACCCATACTTATAATAGCTAATGAAATATTCACACTCAAGTTCAGAAATTGTATGTGACTTTCACTATTTCACTAAGGTATTTTTAAATACAGTTTTCATTAATAAGTGAGCAACCAATTCTTTCTTAAGTAGATTTGGTATGTGCTCTATATGGTCTATATGTGCGAATTACATATCAGATTGAAGCTGTTGATTCAGGGAATGATACTGAATTGTCTCCTTATCAACTTCTTGATATATGTATGGTTTACATCGCAACTGAAACATACACATATCCAAAAATTAGGCAATATATTGATGTTTGACCTTGAAAAAGTTACCTTGACCCAAGGTTATATATTTATTTGCATACTTAAAGACATCCCTGGGGTATATATATATATGCTTCTCTAATATGAAACCCCTACCTCATAAAGGCTCATAGTAGGGAGCGCATATGTCTGGAAAATGAGATCTCTTCAGTTTTATTTTCCTTTACCTTTGACCTTATATAGAATATAGTGTCTCGAGATTACCAGATCCAGAAGTATATTTACCAAATAGAATGCCTGACCCTAACGGCATGGACCTAACCTCGTACCATGGACCCAGTTGCAAGGTAGGAACTAGGTATCATTGTTCAGATTGAGAAAACCAACTCTTGGTGCAATGAGCTAAGATTACGCAGTCGAGTCGTGCTATGACAACTGGGTTGTAGCATGTTTACATATCACTGACAGCCGAAGTCGGTGACACTGACGTGTGTTTTGTAAGGCAAGTGGGTCATGTGTGCACCGAGTGACAGCTGTGTCATGTAGTAACCGGCCCGACTGAGGCTGACAGTTGACAGTGACACGTCCCTTGTGGGCGGCGCTCCTTGTTCTGCACAGAGGCGGGGTGTACTGAGTGATGGTTGGGAAGTTTTCACTCATCCCTCATACCCGGTCACTCAACCCCAGCAACGCACCTACGTAATATATCACTGAGGTTCATATATCAAACTAGCTGAAAATATGATCTATTTGGATGAGCGTTGGTTACAGAACAGACATTTCTACTCTCACATAATCCTCATCCATAAATGTGGTTGGAAACTCATGTCTCTGCAATTTCATAGTACTTGAAGAATCCTGTATAGGGGGAGAATTATAACTATTTTACTTTAGCAACTGGTGGAACTGATCCAACAATTACAACATGGCTAGACTTAAGACTGTGGCTTATGCTGGAGACACACCAAGCAAGTAATGCAGCGATTTCCGGAATCGCCAACACAACATGGCAAATATATGAGCTATTATTTCATTTTTCACCTGATTATTGCTTCTGAGGTGCTAAATTATGGGCGGGAAATATTCCTATGAAATAATATTTCACGTACATGCTATTTTGTGTTGGCGATTCCAGAGATCGCCACCTTGACTCGCTTGGTGTGTCCTCGGTATCACATGCAGCCTATTGCTGCTCTACAAATCTCCAGTTCTGGATAGATAAGGAATCACTGTGGCCCAATATATATCCCAGGCCCAGGATAATCTTCCAATATGGCAACGCAGGAATAAGGACCACACATGTGAATTAGAGCTGGATATCAATCCTGAAATCAATGGAGGTCTCTTTTGTCGTCCAGCGAAATTGAGGAAACGTGAGGTGAATCACCCTTTTTCAGCCTCACAAATATGTCCCTGGGACAAAAGGAAGCATGACAGAATGGTATTCGCCATGGTTAACTGGACGTTAGATCAAACCAACAAACAAACCAAAAGCCATTGTCTTTGAGTATGGGGCGCTCCACATTAAACTAGAACACGGGGACCTTTCTGTGGCTACTACGACCCTATTGCCACCCAGGAATCAGTGGTGCCTACCGGCAGAACTCGTGGTTCATGATCGAGGGGAAATCAATAGACCCTGGTCCTGCCATGTGGTTTTACACTGTGATGTGTTCCTGGCTATCACCCTAGTGACCTCCCTGCCACTACCGTCTCTATACCTCCACACAATGATAAATGATGGATTTCAGCAATTACTGAACTAGAGTCTATTGGTATATGTAAACCAGTTTGCTTCCGAGATTAGATGTATGTACGTCGTATTATTGAATTTTGATTATTATTTGTCCCAGTCAGGGACGTAATATGTATTTATCCAATTTTATTTTGCTTTCCAAATAGAATATATGTCGTGTCCTATTAATGTTGAAAAACACAAAGTCGCACGTGTATTCGGTTGTGCATCACAACGGCTCAGGGCCAATGCCCCCACATTCTGTATACATAGTCATATAATTACGAGACCACCGACAATCATAATTTTAATGCGGAACGCTTAGCGATATGAGACTAGTTTGTGTAATATTAATCACATATTTCGGCAGTATTCCACGATGCAGCCCTAACTACAGTTAATTTACACGAACCCTGTGACCTTTTTGACCAGCATCTCAATTTGCCTTCGGCACATGGATCACCAATAGAGTATGTTGCCCACCCTCCTCCCCGCCCTAAACCCACCTCCTCCCCATAAATTTACATGGTGACACGAGGCCAACATTAACCATTTATGTCCGACACGGCCCGGATACATCCCCACTGCCCACACCACACTCTCCAGTCATCCACCCAACCTGCGGGTGGAGAGTGTCTGGTCAGAAAGGGTCAGTCGATCTGGGTCGTTCCGCTGGCGCCCATCTATCATTACAGGGTCGACCTTCCGGGAACCAAGTCTGCTTCTAGGAATGGAACCTAGAGGGGGGCTCACCATGAGTTACTCTGTCAGGGGTGGGCGTTTAGGGAGCTACTCTTGGCGCACGGGTGCTCAATGGGAACTCCCCCACGGGATCCTTAGTGGTGTGGACAAATGTGGGTGATTGCAGTCAGGGACGCAGTCAACGGAGGTCATAGCCCTGCAGGCATTTAAAGTCACCTGCGTGCTGGTGGGCTGGTGTTCCATATGCTGATTAGATTGCGATTTAATTATCTGCCTGGCAATCAACGTCATGTTTCTACATGGTGATGCATGTTTATAACAGTACACATAGATAAAACCTCCAATTCCAATCTCCTAACAATGCATACAATGTGCATATCATAGGTAGAGATTGGTGATGGTATTCATTGACCGAGACCTTGGAGTTTTGTGATTCTCTGTTAGGGTTTAATTCATTTGCTTAAAGTTGTTTGTAATAGTAGTAGGCATTCACAAAAAATCATATCCAAAATATACGGTTCTGGGGATGGTGAAATACAATAACTTGCATACATTAACGAAAATTATATGAAACCCTCTTTTTAAAGCATACATTGACAAAGAGAGGCAGTCATTCCATTTGGCCTGTTGTGGTGGGACTTAATGGAAGCCATTGACATACACTGAACAAGGCTGAACCAATAGAGACAGTTGCAGCTGCATTCTTGTATTTAATACCGTTTAAACTAGCCAGTGTACCCTGCCCCGTCCCATACAGGGCCGGGTTCATCTGCCATAGAGCAGGGGTCGTTATTTCATACTGTGCACACTCTGACATATATGTGGGAAAATCAAATCGATAAATATATACCCATTTGTTTTTGCCAACCTTTAAAACAGCTGTCTCTTATGTTATAACTGTGTATTCAGAGGTAGTTTTCCAGTGGAGCTTGGAGATTGTGCTGCTTCTCTGTTTGTACTTTAACGTTCTTCTCGTGCCATTGAGGCGGGGAAAACATTAGGGAAAATACTTTTGTAATTCATTTTATATGAAAAAGAATTTAGTCTGAGCAGCTTGTAGTCATGATACCATAGTTTCATTCCCATAGTGTAGGCTCAATGGCTTAACGTCGCAGTAAATAAAATGGCTGGATCGAAACTTTATGAAAGTAACCAACATTGATCCTACAACTCATTGTGGCGCCCATTCACTGGAGGATGGCGAATCGGCGAGATTGACTATTGAACTATTGATTTGGGTCTCTTTTTCCCTCTCCACACAGACAAGAAGAAAATATTCCACTTAAATCAATAGCGCCACCCACTTGGCACTTTGAAGCAGCTTACACCACCCACGGTGACTTTCACTTCTGACGCCAGAAAAGCCGAGGCTACTTTTGACATGGTTAAAAACGGTGAAATCGGCGTCGCTCGATTCGCCCTGATGCGTTTCGCACTTCATTTGAAGCGTATCCTCGTCCTGCATTACAGGCTGCGACAATGTACTGCTCTCCCAGAAGATTGTTCCCCAT
Organism: Alentia gelatinosa; assembly: GCA_950022655.1. Taxonomy (NCBI): domain Eukaryota; kingdom Metazoa; phylum Annelida; class Polychaeta; order Phyllodocida; family Polynoidae; genus Alentia; species Alentia gelatinosa. The sequence goes on along the minus strand of OX465584.1, from coordinate 28,776,579 downwards.
CAATTCCCTTACTCTTCGACTTGCTTGCATGTAAACTCTGGCTGGTGTTTGGGTGTGTTATATTCAGGGCCATTCAGATGCTCCCTTGGCTCTTCAAGCCGTTGCTTAGTCAACATTTCTCCGCATTTACGTACACATTGAAAATCTGTTTGGAGCTTTGACGTGTGCCGATCAATTCTTCAGTTTCTAGGCCGCAGTTGGTTCACTGATTCTCTGGATAAACGATGAGAGATCTAGGTTAAATTGAATTCAAAGCTGAAATGATTGAAAGAGATGTGTATTTGGCATTTGAGAAGCACCACCGATTAATTATGCAGTCGGAAACGCCAAGGCGCCAGGTGGGACATAAATTCATTCTGCTAGTCTGTGTACATCGTAGATTCTCATCCACATCGGTCTAATTAGACACGCCGAGAGCAGTTGCACCAATGTTCAATGGTGTTGTGGGAAGGTGGCACGCCTCAAGATATCTAATCTACCTCTGTAGTGGCAATGACCATAAATTCCTCCGTCGTAATTATTTTTTAGTAGGGTGGGGTTTAAATTGCGTCTGGTGGCATGGCTCTTGTCTAGATTTATGAATGCGCCGTGTTGGAGTGGATCCACTTTGTTCTGTGCCTGCAGCTGCTGATTAAATGGCCAGCATCGGCTAACTTTGACGTTATATGATTTTCACCTCAACTGAATTGATTACGATTTTCAACCCAGCTGAGTTCATATATACATTTATCTTGGAGACGATGCCTCTAACTATGGAGATTGAGAGATTGGATGATGCGGATAAACTCAATCTAAGGAAAGATTGCGGTAGTATGATATTCAAAAATACATATTCCTTTGTAATTACATTGTAGAAGTTCTCTATTGCAGTTATGCACGACTTGTGCTTCGAGATCAAATAGATATATTCATTTAGTTTAACTGTCTTGGTAAGTTGTAGACTACTGGTTGGACTGTCTCCAGTTCCAGCTTCCTTGTAAAATCACATATTCTTGTTGTTTCGCTAGGGAAAATATTCATTTCTCAGTCAGAATTCGAATACTAGCATTATTAATGAGGTAAACGTTCCGAAAAGCTCGACTAATAATCTTAAGAATAGAAATCAGGGAGGCCCAAATAGGTTAGGTATTACGGGAGGTTTTTATTTGGGGGATTTTTACTTGGATGAAAAAGTTAAGGCGAGAAGCAGAAAGAGTGTCTCCAGGGTCAACACATAAAGGAGGTGTAGGGCAGGTGTGAAGAGGCGTGGATGTTCCACACCCTTACACCTGTTAACCTGTCCGCCACACTCCAGGAGCAGGATGAGGGGTCACACCGAGGTCACCTGAAGGTCACGTCATGTGTCAGCTAGTTAACAGGTGACTGGAGAATATCATGTCTGAGGTGGTGGTCTGGTCAGCCTGACACTAATATAACCAGGATCGATATGCAAAATTGATAAGCCAATCTCCCCTAAAGAACATATCTGGATTCAGTTGGACTAAGGATTGCTACCTTGCAGATAACAATTAACTGAACAGGATCAAGCTAGATTTCACTATAACGTAAATTCAGTATTTCAAAGCCTTTTTAGGCAGTTTAGTAATAAATGGAGTCAATCATGTCAATTATCCGCTTTCTTACGGCCCACTCTATTGAATCATCTCACAGTTTCCTTGTCAATTATGTACATTTTGTTAATTCCATCTACGATAACAGCCGCCATATTAGCCTCAGGGCTTGCCACCTTGAGCCGGATTCGGTAATAGTGCATTGATTAATGGCTTCATTTACTAATTGGCTCAGAAGACTGCGGACTACTTGAAGGCCTGTCTGGAGGCTCAATTTGAGTGGTGGGGATCTCAGCTTTCTGAGAATTTCTAAGTAGATCGAGTTTTGGAGGATTTCACATGGAGTAGTCCAAGAACAAGTTCTTGAACTCGGTTTTGGAAGCCTTCCTCAGTCATTTTCAGACAGCTCTCTTCCCCATTAGATCCCTGGGGGTGTAAGAATGTCAGTTTGATTTAATGGATTCTGATAGCAGGAGATTTGATTTGAATACGCATTCGTTCAGGCTACTGCCAATACCTGATGTTCATTCTTGGTTATGCCCAAATTAAGTAACTGGTACTGACCCATTCAACCCTTGTCTAATATACGTGATAATGATGTTCATTTCTGATACAACAATATCATCAATAGTTAAGTATACCATAGTTGACACTTATCATAAAATTTCATGGGATTTTACCCTTGCGAAAAAACACCAACGGAGCGGAAAGTCTTAGAAGAAGGAACATGAGTCAGTTATAGATTTGATGATACATTTTTTTTATCTTTCCATTTTAAACAAAAGGCATAGCATTGTGTGATCAACGTCCTGGTATCTGTTGTGGAATCTGAGGAATACTGTGGAACTGTGTACCACTGAGCAAGGAAGCAATTGCGTTGGTTGTGCTATAAACATTTTTGAACCCGCATTGCCCGTGTAAAGAATAGACTACTATCCAATAGACCACCTAACTGATCGCACGTCACACCAGCTAGTAACAGGGGTCTAGTCAGGCCATGATTCACAATCTGGAGTGTTCAAGGTGAGGGATATCATGCTCGTGAGCATGTATATTGAGGATATTCCGTGCGATATGATTAAAACATTGCTCATTTATACTATGAGCTTATACTCAGCTGCATGCTTTCCCAATAGTTTAGACCTTAGTCACCTTTAAGAGTCACGGGTGTAGACTGACTTTACATCTTATCTTTCTTTTCCATTTCAGGATGATATTTGATGTATACGGCTTATCCAGTAATGTAGAAATACCATTGCCAATTACTATAACTTTAATTTCAGAGTCAATAATGAACATTAATTGCATTATTCTGTGGATGCTCTTATCTTTTTTGCTCAACAAAGGCATTTGGAGCGGTGTCGGCAAAATGGTGTCCTCAAATCAAATATCATTAATTATCTTCGCACCCAGTGGCACTGTCCGTAATACCCCTGTTGTTGCTAAGCGACACTGATTGTTCGAATAGGATCAAGAACATTAGTTGGATCCTCCTACACTGAGGGGAAATTGTTTTGCTGGATTAGGCCGTCAATGGCCAACACCTCGCTTCACAGGCCTCCCGTTTGCGCGAGAGAATGAATGAGAAAGAGATGAACAGTCCTTCAGGAGGAAAACTCCGTGAACAATACTCAGTTAAATATAGAAACCCTTCGAATAGCCAAGAGGCAGCCCCCAAAAAAGCCGTTCGCGTGAAGAAGATGAACGGACCGCACAAAATTCCAATGTCGTCTGTTCTCTTGTGTCTCTCTCTGTCCCGCCAAAATGGAATGCGTCCATTTCTTTCTTTCCATTGGTGTTAATACAAATATTTTCTAATGAGAATTAAAGAAGAACATCCCGAAACACTTCCTTGGACTTTGAAAGGGAATTTTCCTTGGAATAATTGATGAATAGTTTGAAAGAGAAAAAACAGGAGAACATCGTCGAGAAATAGGTTAAAGAAGCAATCCATTAGTCTGGCCTATTGAGTTCTGGCTTGTTTGACATCCACTGCTGATCTAATTACGTCCCGCCTTTGAACATGCCGCGGTAGAGGAGCTCGGAAACGCGGTCAAGAAAGTAGGCCAAGAAAATAATCTCAAGATGGATGCTTGGGAGCTGCTTCGGTTAAGCAGCCGTGTGTGATGAAGAAAGACATTCTTCCTATTCTCCTTGCCATTGTTTTGTGTATCAATATGTGCGAACTACAGGCTCTAACATTTTCCTCTCCTTGCCGTATTCCAAGTAGATATGTCCCAGGTCTATCCCTTCAAGGTATTCACTTCCGTATACCGACTGCCATATAGATATATATTCTAGATTCGTCGTTCCGTGTCAGAGTATCAGGTAGCGTCAGGTCTGTTAGTAGGTATAAGCATTGTGTATTGCACTGCAGTACACTTTAGTCTCATCATTGTATAGACGCTACCATAGAGTGGTGACTCATTTCATATTGTGTGCAGACGACAGAATCGATTTTCCATTTTACCAGGTCAGTTGAGATCAGGAATCAGTTTTCAGGCCAGACCATGCAGAAACACTTCGCCAAGTTTGAATCAGTTCTAAAGGCATATCCTACAATTCACGATGGCGCCACCTAGAAATTTTTGAATATTGTCAATTATCTGTCAAAACTGGTCCATGAGATTCATTCTACTTCAAATGAGTAAATTTAACATTATATCCAGTTTATCCAATTCTATGATAAACTATGGTTTGAAAAATTGAAATGTGTAGTACTCCACATCTACCATTCCCTGACAGTTTTAAGAAAATGACATTGTTTTTACGATGTGAAAAGGAACTTTTTTAGAATGTCTATATATGCCTATATACTATTATCATAATATCAATCTCTAAATCAAAATGTAGCACAGTATCCCACGATTTTTAAGTTAGATATGTGTTGTACAATACTTTGACCTCATCATATCAATTTCCTGGAAAATGAAATGGGTTTTAATTTACAAGGCAAATTGTCCGATATTTCTTTCAACGGTCTAAATACATCTCAATCTACACCACGTTGTACTAAAGCTCCAGTTCAGGTTCCGTCAAGGGTGCAGGAAAACCCCTTACAGTTATTACATGCCGTTAGCTATCTGGTGATGGAAGACGTTCTCGTTATCGTCACGCGGGATCTGCATTCAGATCGCGTCCTGCTCGGAGACTTGTCTCAAGCCTCTGACATGAGGATGTACGAAGAAGAGGATCTTCTTTTTCTCTCATTATTTATCCCCGCAACCCACCAACGCCCCATGTTTATATTGCCCTTTTCTTGCTTCTGGGGCTTGATTAAAAGCCCCCCGACAACACTAGCTCTTCCGTGGAGAGGGGGCTGCGGCGCCCCTGAAAGAAACTGCCCAACGATAACAAAACAAATTGATTCGGGTGTTTCAAATATTAATTGCCAGCTCGCTGAGCTGTCAGTGTCGATTTGAGCAGGCCCGTCAACGTTCTGCCTTCAAAAACATATACAAAAACAAGTATCTGCCTTTTTCTCGTCTGGCTGTAAGAATTAGGAACGACAGACAGTGAATGATAAAATATTTGTGTCCGCTTCATGTACGACAAGCGGATTCGTGAGTCATTATTTTACACAAGAAGATTGAGAAATAACAACGGGAATGCCTGTCATGTCAGAGTTGTAGTAATTGCATACATTGTGAAATCATTGATGTTGCGGTATTCTGAATACTGTTCATAGGCATTCTGATACTAGAAAGCACCAGGGTATTCGTGAGATGTAAGATGGGCTCCGTGCAGTAATGACACATGCTAAGCCCATTCCGTAGGTGATAGTGAAGTTCTATTAATTCTTATCTCGCATCACCTGAGATTTACTTGTTTATGGCCTCCTTGTACATTGTCATTGGTCATTCCAACAGCTCCCCGCTAGGTGGAATGAGCAGACTATGACCATCACGTAAATACATCTCCACCTTGTCTTATTTCTCTGGTCGGAGACTTAGTAGTATATGTAAATGGCGTTTTGGTGATGGTTTCACCCAGTACAGAGTTCTCTATGTGACTTGAAATTATTCACTTTTCATGTCAAGCTAAGGCATTGTTCTATTTTCAAGAAACATCGGATGATATTTTTTTCTACAGAAGGTATAATAATTATATATGTGTGTTTCATGTAACAGATGCACCACATTGCAGCATCACTCTTGTTATCAAAATCCATTAAAAATTAAATGCAGTGGATAAAGGATTGAATATATAATGAAGCATAATGCGGTTGATTGATAATTCCCTTCTTATCTTACAGAAAAAAGACGGACGACAATCAGTGGTGGGAGCTGTTCGACCAGAACACGTCGAGGTTTTACTACTACAATGCCACCAGTCAGAAGACGGTGTGGCATCGACCGCAGAACTGCGACATCATCCCGCTCGCCAAGCTCCAGGTAGGTGTCTGCCTCCTCCACACTCTCACAACCAGACCTGGTAACCGTCTCCAGGTTGGAGGAATGCTGGGAGACGCTCCGCTCTCAACCTCCCGCTAGATATAATCTACCCAATGTCAGCCTTAGAGTTATTAGCACAGGGTATGGTGTAATAATATCAGCGATGGCAGTTTTCCGCTGTTCCTTGAAATATTCTTGTATTCAAAACAGGGATATGATAGATGAAGCCTCATTCATGCTGGTTTGAACCTCCCCACACCCCATTCAATCCCATTCAATGTCCAACGCTGATGTGTTTTCCATGTTTTCTCAGTCTCATTGAAGGAAAAATAACATGACGACTATTTTCAATTTACCTCCTGACCCCAACTGACATCACTATTCATAGAGTAACTGTTATCCCACCCTATCCTGTCCTATATGGTAATGGTTATGATTATCATACTTTATCATCTCCCTTATGATAGTAAGAGTGATAGTTATCATGCTGGCCTTTCCCACGTGATGATAGTGGGTATCACACTTTTTCCTGTCCCACTCAGAAATAATGACTATCATCATAGCTGACCCTTTCCGACACAGGAATAGTAACTGTTATCATATTATATCCGGTTTTGTATGGTAATACTGACTATTATTTTGGCCATCAGTCCTGCGTACCTGCATTTATGCCTCTCCCTTGCCTATGATATTGCAACTTAGTCTTTGGCATCAGGGCCCCTATATTCCTTCAGGTTTTTCTGGGACGTTAAAGCACAAACAAAAACAAGCCAATTGCCGGTGTAAACTTGTATTGCACCTGTTACGACAACTTGTAATTATTGATCGAAGTACAACATTAACGAAGTCGTTGACCGTTAACAAAAGCGGTGCTTAAAAGAAACTCCCAGATGGGCCTTACCACCCATATAAAAAAGAGGGAGGAAAAAGCTAAGCAGCAACTGGTTCAATTCCCCCTTCAGATGCAGCTGGAATACCAATGAGGTTGTGTTGCCAACTTGTTCATTCTTTGTATCGCCAAGACCTAGCATGACCGTGACTCCTCCCTGACCCTACATGAACCCTGAAACCCTCATGATAGGCGGATGGGCAGCTAAAGACGGTACCCGTCATACATTATACTGCAGCCGTCTTACCATGGATACAAAGACGTTTTATAAGATATGTTTATCGTAAGGATATTCGTATTCTATACAATTATATATACATGTACGTTCGAAATCTATGAATTTCACGTTCGTAATTATATCAAAACTCAGTACCCTGACAATCTGTAATTGTTGGGTTTTATGCATTCGTGGCTTACCGAGTGGGATTACAGGTTATATGGATTAACATAGGATTACTGATGTCCCACTGGTTTTTATCCCGTTCACGAAGTCTTCATTATGGTTAATTGATTTTCTAATCATCAATTAGTCTAACATTAAAGGGCACGGTTCACCCTACCCAGCACAATACACAGAGTGCGACACGGGGCTGGAGTAACACTGTAAGTGATGTAGGCGGTGTGTGTCGGCATGCTGCCGCACGTAAAGGCCATTGAAGAGGAGGACGGATAATTAAACATTTACACAACCTCCATGTCGTCTAATGTGGTCCTGTCGGGCTAGATTGCCAGGTCAGCAGGGGAAACAGGCAGTAGCGGGTAATGTAACGGAGATTTAATCACACCAATAGTGACCTCGCTCGACCCTCAGTGGCGGATTTGTACAGCTCTGCTGCACACCTTCATGTCCAGCATCTTCAATCCCGCCCCAATTTCTGAGATTTACACGTTGACACATTTAGACTTGTTGGTAATGGCTATATGCGACATGAATTGCGTTTCCCTCTAGCATATTACATACTAAAGATGGCTTGAAGAAGTGATGCATCAGTGTCAGGCCGCATAGAATTGTAAATCTAATACCCTTAAACCGTATAAGAAATGGTGTTCAAATGTCATTTAGAAATGACCATAATCATTGCAGAATGATGAAGCAGCAGGGTGGAAAATCAATTGAATTTGGAAGGGGAGTTTAATAAATGTGATGCTATTTGGTCTCGGCTACTGTCCTCTTCCCTTCACCCGTTGCCTGGTCGGCCGGTTGCCACCCAGCACCCCGCTAGCTGACTCTCAGACCCGCACGTCTCGGCGTGGAGGTGTCACTGCAGTGCGGGGGACCCGCGTGGCAGTGATTGGGGATTACGGAAATAGCCGAAGCTTGCCGAGGCTTACGTGGGACGGAGGCTGATGGGCACTGGTGGCGCCAGGTTAGAGGTGCGGCTGATCTGTGTGGCCCGGTGACCGGCGGAGAATAGAGCCTCTCCTGTGGGTGTTTGGTGACTGGATGATGAGGTGGGACGGGCGCTCAGGGGTCATCACTCAGTCAGCCCGCTGGATGCCGGGCGATGGGGCATCACAGGTGTGTAAGCGCCACGTTAACACGTTCAGTACGGGTGACGCCTCCAGAGGTTCCCCTGGTGAAAACCAAATGACACCCTCCAGGCATTACCAAATAAAAAATTGCTATTATTGCAGTAACGCCAAATGGCTTCCATTGAATCCATGAATATGATAGCATGATACAGTTTTCCTTTTACACGCTATTATTGTATACCGTTTAGAACTACAATTCCCCATAAATATATATATCCAACGTAATTACCTCGGTTGATTATATATTTGTAAGATTTAATCTGTTCCCATTGCATATCCTAAGGTCAGTTGTTGTATAAGGACAGTGCAGATATGTCGTAGGGAAAATCCCCCAACTTTCTATCCGTGACCATCCTCAACCACATCGTCCAAAGTGTTGGTCTATATATATGTACAGTAATTATTTGTACCGAAAACTGCCCCCAGTAACGAACAGTTGGGTCAAGTCAGGTGTAAAACGAGACAATTTCTTTACCCGAAATGGTGCAAGCAGCGGTGGCCGTTTGGCTGTGACGTCCCATGAGGTCCATTTAAGGGCTCCCAGTCGTCTCGTTGGCATTAGTCGTGAATCTATTAAATGATTAGTGACCCATTACGACAAAAAAAGGACTGAAGTCGCATTCTTTAGCCTGTCAGAATGTGGACGAAAAAGAGAATTACAAAAAGAGTTGTAGGAAGTGGGGTTTCACAGAAATGTTTGAAGGAATCATGTTGCATCAATTTGCTTCGGGAAGTTCTGTCTTTTTTTCCAGGTGGCGGTTTCAGACTAAGAACATTCAGTTTGCGAAAGAGCTATATGGCCTTAAATGTTGAATACCCCAAAAAATCTGGTGTATGATGCAACAATATTAAAAAAAAAGATGTCGATAAGAAAAGGCTCATTGCATGCCCGCCCCACCTGTATAAATTTCAGGTGGGCCCGTAGGGATTTTCGTCAAGGAATTATAAATAGGTTGATTGATGTCCTCCGTATTACCCGGTTGATAAGCTTAGAATAAGAAAGATACATAAATGCGTATGCAAAAAGGGCAGTTTCCTCTAATATTATCAGGGAGTCAATAGGGGCCACACAAGTACAAGTAGACTCTGGACAAGTGCTTTTATCTGACAACGAATCAGAAAAATGTCACTCACACTCTCCTCAGAAAAGCTTCTGGACGTCTTGCCCCACAGCTGCAGCTTGGATGATGCCTGTATCAGTGAGGACTTGGAACGGCTGCTGCCTGCACCATAGCTGGAGGCAGGTCCTGCTCCAGGGAGTTAATACAATATAACTCCATCCCAAAGACGTCGTAAGACGCGGAGATTAAATGGAGAGTAGCAGCTTATCAGAATGTGAATATTGTTGCTGAGGAATCGACTCGTGGGTGAAATGTTTTACCTCCGAGTAGCTTCGATATGTGCTTTTGTTTTATGTAATTCACCCCCGAAGAATTAGACATGAAATATGTTTAGTCTGTTGGCCGGTTACAAACTTGAAGCTATTGGAAGCTTTTTCTCCTGCCACTGACTTGTATCAATCTCAAAGAGGGTCTTATAGATATCAACAATATATATGCACAGTATGTCTAAGTGATATGTATTTATTTAAGTTAGCACGGTTGGCTGATATCATCAGTAAATAGCTCCTTATGATTTTAAAAGAATAATATTACTCCTATTGAACAGCTAAATGGGAACGGATTTGATGCGTATTCTTTAATGTGTGTTTCACAGAGAATTGCCTGTCGGAGGAATTTCTGTATATTCTATAGGGGAACCTTAGAAGCATCATATGTTTTTCCCAAAAGAGAATGTGTATGGCTTTGGAGATGTTTCTGTATAGACTCATTTTGCTCATAGAAGGGACGACTGATTATTTATAGTGCCCCTCACACTATGGGTATTCCAGTAGTGGTAGTGATATCTGTAGGGCCTGATAGATGGCGCTGTAAGCAGACGCCCCTCTCAGAATGCCCTCTAGGCCCAGCCCGTGATAGACACATTAACTATGGCGGCGGCCAGCGGGGCACTCGATCCGATCTGGCCGTGAGTGAGTTAAGGCAAGCAGAGCTATGGTGATAAATACGTGTCAGTGCCACGCCGATACCCACATAAAACAACCCTGAAAACGTCACCTTCATGCACTTCCCTCATTAAGTAACTATAGGTACAAAATAGTTAGTCACTCAGTCACATGTAAGTTATTCAAACACACGAAAGGGTTGACAAAAAGTGTATGTGCAAAGATAACTCTAGAATCATTATCACATCGTTATATTTGCTCTTATGTATTCATTTACTTTCAAGATGATACTACTTTAAAGGTAAATATGACATGTTTCTATACACATAATAAAACATCCTTATATGCTTTGAAGAAAAAATAATGACATTTCACGATACTGTAACGAGAAATGCCTCATTTCATATATCAATACATACCAAAGTTCTGGTTTCCCAAAAGGAGTAACCTTCATTAATGCTGTATGACACATAATTACTCAGACCGACACACCAGCAGGTGGTTGGCAGTGTCTGCCTTGGGACCACCCTGGAGGTGGGTGGCAGAGCTACCCCCTTTAGATAGGGTATCTTGAAGGCGTAGGGATAGCTCCCTCACTACTGTGCCCCACTTCTTGTGAAAACTCGCATTTGTCGGTATGTCTTAGATGCAGTGACTCTACATTCACGAATGCATTTCAGTCATTGCTCTGCACAGTTACTGAGTTTAGGTTATTGTCCTACTTTGGAAATATTTTTATGCAGAGTAACTTCTATATATTTTGTAGATATCCATAGGGAATACGGTTCTAAACTAAACCACACTTGCTCGGAAGCAATCTAGAGTGCCTGGAGCTTTAGAAATTGCAGAACCACACAACAAAAATATATATTGTCATTGTGTGGAAACCCCTGGAGGAATTTAACGAATTTCATATACTAAAAGAAGGACGAGGAAATATAGAATGTGCTACTTCAAACGCAGTCTGTAGAACATAATTCTTGGCAGAAGGGGGAGTGGGTTGAATGCTGTAAAACACTGCCCAGTTCTCGGATGATGGTGTTAACAGCGCCGTAAAGATATCATACGTCATCTGAGCGTATTTACAGCAGACGTAGACGTGGTAATGCGTTTCTTACGTTAAGTCTTGAAATAAGAGCAGGCTTGGTATTCAGGGCATGTGTTCCTTTTCATCACCCTGAAGCAAAATCGATTACTAGTAGTGTGCCCCCGTAGTCAAGACATAAAATTTAGCCAGGACCATACAAAAATGAATATAAAAACTGAATAGGCCTCTGGCGGAAAGCAGAACACTGTGAAAATATAGTCAATGTTATCGTTTATACTAATCGATAACACATTGAAGTTGATTGGTTGAATTTCCGAGATTAGTTTCAAGTAGGAAATGTCAGAACCAGATGTACCTGTAATGGAACTGATTAAGTGCAGCAGCTCTAGGGAGGCAGACACGCTTTTGATCCTCACCCTCCACTAGTATCACTATCATCCTTTCCCCTTAGGATTTGTCAACTTAAGACAAAATGATATTGATATTTTTGGATTAATACCATGGCGACACATTGATTGATTTGGGGTTTCTAAGCACTCTAGTGTATGGAATTTCTCTCTGGGAAAGTGAGGGTCACCAGTCAGGTCTCAGTATCTGCCAATATGGCTGACGTATTTAGAAGGAAACTCGCAAGATGAATGGTCTGTACTCCACCGAGTAATTCACGAAGTGAAGCTGAATGAATTACTCTGCGGTCAAACGAGGTGGAGTGCGGACCAAGTTATTATCATCGAATGGGTTTCTTATATTATCTCACCCGGTATAACATTATCAATTGATAGAATAAATCACCCATTTAGTCATTGAGTATTACGGCCGTGGAGTACGAGTTTCTATGTTAAGTCTATGGAGAAAAATACCGGGGTGAAATAAATGATCATATGAGCTACAGTTACCAATGATCAATCACAAAGAGATGAGAGATCTCGAAATCTAAGAAAAATCAATTTTTTATTAGAATATATGATTTTATTTTCCCTGTGTAAAACAAAGATACTATAGACTGAGTCGCATTCACTGCAGTAGTCAATAGTATAAGATATGTGAGTCAATGGTATTATAGTGGGACCATAGAGTAGTCTTCGGGTTTTACTGCTTCACGCTTCACACACACCACCAGTCCCCCCCCCCCCCCCCCCCACTTCCCCGAGCATTAACATGCATCATTGTGACCTAGCATGTGGCATATTGAACAACTCATTCAACATGACCTCAACCCCCAGTTCTTGTCTTTGGAGACTACTCAGTGGCCACCACTGCCATACCAGTACCCAATAGATATCAGACTGATAGCCTATCATCATTCCCCTACGGTAAGTTGCCATGGTAACCCTCCCTTATCTCCCCCGACAACAACAGACCCTCTGAACTCACCCACCCTACCGTAACGGTCTTGTGGGGGTTGAACCATCTTTTATGGTCCAGGTAATTCTAGGAAAACTGATTCTAAGGTGTACGAATTATTTGCGCATCCATTTCCTGCCATCCTGTAACCATGAGTTATCTTACTAATCCACTGTTTTAAACTATACCAAACCTATGCAGGCTTTTCTTCAGATTGAAATATGAAGCGAACAAACCAGCCAATGCTTGCGGTGACTTCCACAATGTCTAATATCACATCTTCTAACATTTTAGAGTGTTGTAGAAGAATTGCATTCGTTTGGGGGGATTTCTAATCTCCCAACACGAGAGGAAGACTTTTTTTTTTACTAATGCCTCTACATCGGCATCTACATCTACATCGGCTGGTCGCCCGCTTGTCACTATGTGACCTGTCAGGCTGAAGTCTATGAGGCCGGGTACAAGCGAACTCGTTCATATCCCAATCCCTGCTGGTTATGGACTAGCTTAGGGTGTGAGCAGTTCACAAAGCCAGACAGGACTTGTCCCGTTATCCTACTCACTTAGCCTATGGTGAAATAGTGCTCGAGGGAAACTACTGGAAAAGGGACTAAAAAACAATATGGTACGATGGGTACCAGCGTATCTTTAAACGCGGCGGACCAGCGGTCTGCGCGGCACTGTTCCCCGGCAGGTCATGAACGTTTCTACTCGACACACTAGGCAATAGTTTTTACTGACCCTCTCACAGCAGATTCTTTGCTCTGAATCTGTGGGTTTTTTTGTGTACATTCCTGTTCTGATTATGAACTTCTTTTCCTATATATGTTGGCGTGCATGTTAAGATGCACAGGCTAAAACGATGTGAACGTTATTGCACCTTGACCTAGAGCTTTAAATGGTTTTCTCAGTCTCTCGGAGGCAGTAAGTTTCACATTAAAAATATCTCCTCGTTTTTTCATGACCCCAACCGACATCCCTGTATTATATATATTTTAGGGATGTATATATTTCAGACAGGCATGCGATGGATTTAAGCTCGCAATATGTTGATAACAGCTGCAGCTGTATTGAGATTTTAATACCACTGGCCATCCTTACACCTCTATACCACATCTACAGACAGGTTCTTTTGAGAGAATCGGCTTGAAGAGCAGCTCACCACGATTACTCCACAACCACTCCCGTGGGGTTTAATGGGTGAGCTGGCTGCAGGGTTAGCCATAGTATTGCTAACGCTCTGACTTGTATTTAGAGCACTAACGGGAGACAATCACCGACGATTTCTTTCTCCTGATTCTCAGGATTTTACTGTTCTAATTGAACAAAATTGACGTTAAACTACCCAACCAAACCAAACCTCGAAAGCGACCTGATTTCGATGAATCCGGGTTGTCTTTTTTTTAACCAAGACAGGAAAGAAAGTGATTTTGATAAAAAGGAAACATTTACCGAAAACCCCATGGCTGCGTTCCGAAGGTGTCTTCTTTCATTCCCGAACAGGTTTTATTTACTGGAATGATAGAGTAATAAAATATGTTATGAAAAATATGTTGGTATATCTCTCTAAGCATTCTATCGTGTAGAAAGTGTTGTCTAAGCATACTTTATTAGTTTTGCACATTAAACCATATATGCAACGTGTGATTTAAGGGAAATGCCGTGAATAGGAGCTAAGGATTTCACTGTGATAAAATACACCAATCCTCGTCAGTGTCTTCTTCAGAATGAACGATGGACCGAGTACAACCTACCGCTCAATACCTAAAGAGGCTGCATAGTTGTTGCTACAAGGCAGTTTAATCTGTTCATTTTAGGACGGAGTTGTACGTTTGGATAAGATTGTTTAAGCTATCCTGCGATGTAAAATCACGTATAAAATGTCTTCTGCAATTACAAAACCTCTGAATTTATCAACTGACTTTCGTGATACATTTTATAGGACCACACGTTATTGTGGACTTCAGGATTGTTTGAATTAAGTTACCTTGAGATTTGAGGGCAGTGTGACCTTGGAAGCTGGTTAATGTTCGTCAAATGTCCTTTGCCTCGTGCCCTTTTCTGTATCGCTACTTATTCATATATCAATTTCACTTCAACCATTCAATGTCGCTTAAGTATTGAGATATTGTATTTCATTGCCGACTTGAAGCACTAATGGGACTTTGTGTCAGAATGTCAGGGAGAGTGATGGAATGGTAACATCGTCATGACATAGGAGCTGAAGATGGTGATTGAGCCCGTATTCATTGCCGGCCTTGAGAAGCTCGGAGCTGCTCCTTTTCCATTCAGAGCAAACTCACTGCGAGATATGCTTGTGGAGGAGCAGCAATGCTAACGTATTTGTTTCATGATGCCATGCTAGGCTTTTGGGGCAGTACCATCACATTCCATTTATGAATACGAGTCGGTTGCACAGACCGTGTGACTTGTGAAAGAGTATACCTTAACGGCCTAGAACATGTCTGAAGACTTCGTAATGTATGTGTACAGAAGCTAACATGCGGTATTAGGATTGAAGGTGGCCCCCTATAACGTAGGTAGGTCTTTAAATTGTAGATATCAGAATACAATACCATGTCGTATAGCGTACGATCCCCCATCCTGTATTCACACCATGCAACTCTCGCCTGCCACCTGACCTTCCACCTCCCTTCTACCACCTTTCGTCTCCTACCTTCTCCTTCCTCCTTGATCCATGCTCCCTCCCCCGGGTCCGTCCTCCCTGTCTCCCACCCCGAGCCGTCTGCTTCCCCGCCTGTCGTCTGCTTTGCGTCCTAATGGCCGCCGATAGCGCGGCCGACTTTATCCCCTGTGCTGCCTGGCTGATTGATTCGATTTAAATCCCCGATTTTAGAGTGATAAAGAGACCGCCAGCTTACAGAGTAGATCCTCCACGTCGGCCCTGAAACGGACGCCCGCCGCCGGCGTCGTCCAAATCTCGCAGAATCTCGCTGCCCTCGCAGAATAACGATGATTTAAGAGAGGCATGCCAACACAACACAAAGTGTAGCGCCTCGGGTATTTTGTATTTTCATCCACTCACCCCAGTGTAACTTAGAGTCACAGTTACTGCATTTCCGAATGCTCCGACATTCAAGTCAGAGGCTGTCGTCAGTGTCTATGCGCCATAATGTTGTAGCTGTATGGACTGCCTTGTGGTAATGGCCCCTTGCGGCCCCTAAAGTCCAAACCCTCTTCTCAGCCTCTTCCAATGACCTGTTGCCATGGGTTACCTTTGATCTCTCACCACTGAGAAGGCACGCTGGAGTAACCTGGGTGTCGTCTGCAGATTCCCGCCACAATCATCCTTCCGCCATTTTTACCCTCCTCTGTCGACATACTCAAATGCAGCCCTCAAAGGAAAACCTCTGAAATAAACTCTTGTGTTTTGATAATTATAAAGGTTTGATATAGAGACTCGTAGATATTTTTTTGGTCGGCGGAGCCTTTTGGATTTAGAGAAGGGATCGTGCGGAGAGGTTTGGTTAATCAGCAAATCGATGACCCAGTCAGACAGTCACAGTGGCCTGAAGCCAGTCCTAAGCCACTGGGCCTGCAGCTCGCCCCCTGAACGCCCATTCATGCCACCAGTCGGGGAAGTTGTGACCATTAGGGCTGGCCTCCGACCGTAAGATCTAATCACAACGACGCTCCAGAAAGTGAAATTGACCGCAAGTGCCTAACGTAAGCCTTGAGTTGCATACCGCCTCTATATTTATGTGTGTGTGTTTGAGGTTGGGAGGAGAGTAACTGCCTTAAATACTTCCTTTGAGAACTGAATACATTTTATATTGTTAGTAAAATAGTAATGCTAAATAACAGCCCTTTCATTCAGGAAATATATCAATGCGCACAGTTTTATGATGGCGTTCTTACTCATAAGAGACCCGTGGTACCAACAGTGGTTTAGACATTTAAGATACATAGTAAACATATGGCATATCTCCTAGTTCATAAACGAGTAATACGTCCGGCAAAGCAGCCGTATGAATAATGCCTTCACTGTGTATGATAAAGGAGGTGGGAGACTTTGACACGGAGAACCACCATTCAATCATCCCACATTGAATACATGTTATGCTGCGTGCAACGACGCCCAACCCTTTCAGCCTCTCACGGAATAAGCTGGCGGTATTTTCGTGACAAGAAGAGATACATTCTAGCAGTGAGCAGCTCCCATCCCCCAAGCCATGAAAGCTGATTTCTGCTACTCAGTTGTCGCATACACGCCCACATCGTTCAAGAGTAAAACCCACGTCCTAAATAACCACTTCTATTGACTCGGATCGGTCATGATTTCTCTGGGCCTCTCGTACTGCAATGGTTAACGGCATTTCGTAGGCAAAGTGGGGTTCATGGAAAATTGATGGAATCAATATGTGGGGCAGCATTAGAGGCCAAAGAGGTCACTGTTACACCTACTGTTAGACCTACTGTTACACCAGTCATTTGATTGATAAAAAAAGTCCTGTATCCGCCACAAAAGCTTCTATTATTCCATTTTCGCAATTGTCAGGTCGATTTTGGACTCGAGAAAAAACATGGGGTAAATCTCGTCGATGCGAAGGTGAGAAGGGTTAAGCTTCTCCTGGCCCCCAACCCTCAGGGGAGGGCGCCACCAGCGTGGCTGTGTCCATAGGAATGTTTTCTGCACGACAAACATTGGATCTATGTACCCATTATTTCCAGCAGGTGGCGTGCTTGAGGGGTTGGGGTTGGAGGCGAGTGGGAGAGGGGTTGCACAGGATGGGTAGGAGATGTTAGGGGAGGTTTATGAGGAGGAGATTTATGCCTTTATCTGAGTGGCTTACACTAGAGTTGTTGACATTTTTGAATATTTAGAAATACCTTGATTCCAAATAAAGGCTGTACAGGTGAAGCCTCTTCAGAATTGTCCATTTTGCTGTATATCTTTGTACAGGGATATACTAGTCATGTTTACGGAGTTGCGCTTAAGTTTCTTCGTCTACTAAACAGAGAAATGTCTTTTCGGTGCGTGGATCACGAGCGCTGGGATTCTGTCTTAAAAGTGTCCAATAGTTGAACAACCCCATACCCTCGAACAATTTTTGAATCTGTTCTTTTGTATTTTAATCACCTACCCTTTCGTTTATGCCTTTAAAGTGAACCCAAATATCACGCGACTTTCCAGATACTCCTGGTAGTTGGATAGAATTCCATATAAATCCAATCATTTTTGGTGGTGGATGAGGATGTCCTGGGATGAGAGGAATCTTGTAATTGTTACGGGGGAGTGGGCAACCCACATCCGGTCACATGTTTCTATTATAGTTCTCCACATCCACCCTCACGAAAAACGATACTCGTCAGTACCCGACATTTCCACATCAACACAAAGCGACTGCCACCAGCGCCATGAAAACCACGGTCTAAATATAGCCCACACTGCCATCTCGCTAAGCATACCCGTGCTATCAATAGCACTTATGGCCACAGATAAAGGGTGGGTGTCTGGGCCATTTGTTCAGTCACTCATCAAGAAAAACGAGCAACATAAGCCTTATGGGCCGGCTGTCTCTGCTTTAATGGCTCAGATATTGAAATATACACACGCCTGGGCCGTTTCTAATGGTAAATGAGATTTGAACCTTCACATTTTAGCCTCCCTTCAGTGGTTGCTGCATTTGTGCTTAAAAATCACTTTGAGTCTCCATTCCTGGGGACTATTATCCAGGTTTACTCCAGCTTAGGCTTATTTATTTCATATCTACCGTCATTTATATACTTTCAAAGTTAGACACGTGATACAACTGCAATAGTAGAGGATTAAGCCTCTGAAAGTTAGAAGCTAAAAACATGTTCTCACGTGATGCTGAGAAGCATCCACCACAATCATCAGATATCCGCATCACATTGACGCATGATACTGATCTGCAATATCCCCCGACCCCCACCCCAACCATCTCCTGCACAAACACTCTCCCACTTGTAAAAGAAATTAGAGGTTCCCAATTAAGAAATAAAAGAAGGGAAGAATTCAGTTCTGGCTGCCATTCCACATAGGGATTGATTGAAATGAAGAGGCAGACAAAAGTTGCGAAGGAATCTCTAAAGTTGCCCTCTGGTACAATAAAAATTCCAAACACTTATATGATAGGTCTATTGAGGGAGTTCACCCTGAACATATTTGATTGGAAGGGGAAAATGAGAAACAGGATCCACACCGTTCATAGAATCTCTTACACCTCGTACATTGAACAGCAACTTGCACACTACACTTCTCATACAACAGAAAACAATCAGTACACTAACACACCTTATACATTATATAGCATACAGGGTCTTATACACTCCAGATCCCATACACCCCATCCATAGTACCTCCTATCCTAATAGAACCAAACCACCAGGATACAAATCTACAGACATGATTCTAAGCCAAACCCTACAAGTGATTCCTGAATTCCTGAAAAATAAACCTTCCGCCAGTGTGTGTCGTGTTCTTATGCGACACAAAGAATACTTTATCTTATCATTGCCGGGAGTGATACTGTTTGAAGCTTCGTCTTTTGGGTTCTCCTTCCCATTGCTGTATGGTTGGAATTTGTATCTGACAGACGGGGTTGCGTGCCCTTTCATGCTGTACAAGGCTAACTACAGCAGGAAAACATTCTATACCCTCACGAAAGACCCTAAATATAGTATGATTCGCCTGTCATGCAATAACGTATTGGTAGTGGGTTGTGTTGAGGGTTCAGGGTGATGGCATGTAGGATATTTGCTGCAAGGCACCGGGAAACAGGGTACGTTTCAGATGAACCAACACGAAACCTAAAGCGCAAGTAACATCCTTGTTTCCAGTTAGCATTCGTAAACTGAAAATAATCCGCATACACATTCGAAAAAACAACAGAAAGTGAGGTAAATGTGAACTGGGAAGCATATACACCCGGATATCCCGTTGACACATCGTAGGCCAGATATTCCAAGTTGTATAGAATATGGTACATGGCTTGTTAATGATATCAGGAGAGCTGCTCATATTGGCAGGAGAATTGCTTATGGTGTCAGGAGAGTTACTCATCTTCGTAAGGGAGTTGCTTATGGTGTCAGGATAGATATTATAATAGTGGGAAGGTTGCTCATTGCCATAGGAGAGTTACTTAAGATGGTAGAACAGTTGTTCATGACGGTAGGACAGTTGTTCATGGTGGTATGAGAGTGGTTCTTTGTGTTCCCAGTTGCTTAAAGCGATAGGGAAGGTGTTCAGACTTTCTTATGGTGGTATGAGAATCCTCAAGTCAGGCGGATCTGGTGGTAAAGGAGACATGCCCACTAATTGTCCCTTCCCTGTTCCTGTTCAGAGTATTGTTATTGTGGTGGTCGCCGCCTGTCTAGCAGGTTGGATGACCCCGATCCGGAATGCTAGTTCCAGGCAGGATCCCACCCTACGCTCTGTACATAGGTTGGTTCGGCTTTCGGTGAGTTTACACGGACCTAGTCACACACATCATAACACACGCATTTAATAAACAAGAATGTTTATTAACAATATTACTTCCCGGAAAGATCTTGAAGATCTTTCCCACAAGTACAGTACCCCGGCACGATGTGCTGGGTAACGCTGGAGAGGCTAATCTGAAAGACTCGCCTAACCACCAGTAAGGGTACGAGAACCCACCTGCAAAGTGAGGGCCCAAGGGTCTGTTTCGTAGAAGAGACGCGCGAGGACATCCTGGCGACCTACTGTGAACGCTGAGTATATATACCCAGCGTTACGTAATCCCGGTCTCCGCCACGCCACTCTCGTGTGCGGCGTTGCCTGGAATCACTACACAGTAAGGATCGGCACGTCGCGCCACCTTCCGTAGAACATACTAACACTACTGGATCCCCGCCCCACTACATTATGTTAACCATTGTCTATCTCGGAACTAGTTGGTGTCATGTCTAGGAGATACGATTTTACCTGTAGCTAGGGTAAAAACATTCGAATTGATCCATCTAGTATGAATCTAGTATGAAAGTTGTAACAAACTGGCATGGAAACAGTGAAGTATTTCTTTTAGATGGGGAGAACAAGGCAGTTGGTAATTGGCGTCTTGAAACATAGCATGAGGGGCGCACACTACACGTACCATACACGTACCATGCACTCAGGTAGTGGTAGGTATGAGATGGGTGCCTGATAGAACTACTCTTCATGTATAACAGGGTATTGAGCAGCTCAGATGAACAGCATACATGACAGTCGCCAGTCGCCCACACATGTCAGGTGTAACCTTTAACGACGTTATTATAGATTGTCCTGTGCATTGTATTTGATAAGGATTTTTATAAGAAGGAGAACACTATTCATGCAGTAATTGTGATAATCCTGTGCATAATCTTTGAAATCCCAATCCTTAATAATCAACCATTCAGAATGAGTGGAAGAATACTGACCTGAACTCTGATACTAGTTTGCCAAGTCATCGGGTGACTTCTGATAAAATTCCCAGGGCTTGCTTTAAACTCGGTTACTCAGCTGCAAGCGCAGGCCCCCGTTGAGCACTTATGTCCAAATTCCATGAGCAGCTCTCATCCTAGACTGCGAACTACCAACACCAACACTGGAGACTACATACAGTTTAATAACACACTGGTTAAAACATCGAAGGAAGTAGTGCACGGGATTTATGTAACCTCCATTGTGTGAGCAGCTCATAGTAACACGGTGATGTATAGACAGGCTTTAGTGTGTGTTACCTTACACAAAGGAATACTAATATATAGGAATACATTCTGATGGTATATATCTGTGCACATGTTTACTAGGATATTTTATGAAATGTCCGTTTTGGAAGTACACGTTATTAAAATGTAACTTCAATGCAGATACTATATAAAAAACCAGGAAAGTCAATTGACTATATATCATTTTAAGTGTTTTGTACTTAGCTATGTAAGGGGCCTATGTAAATGCCGAGACCCATTATATATTTTATAACGAGACCGTGGCTAGTTAGGGGTTAGGAGGAAACGCTTGTGGCTTAGCGGGTGTGTGTTCATAGGGCTACGCCCGTCAAAAAGTGGATCAGTTGGAGGGTACAGACAGATGTAGCACGTCCCTACGTGAGGCAGGGTGCCCGCCTGGCCACAGACGTGAGGCAGGGTGCCCGCCTGTCCACAGAAGTGAGGCAGGGTGTCTGCCTGGCCATAGACGTGAGGTAGGGTGTCCGCCTGGCCATAGACGTGAGGCAGGGTGTCTGCCTGGCCATAGACTTGAGGCAGGGTGCCCGCCTGGCAACAGAAGTGAGGCAGGGTGTCCGCCTGGCCACAGATGTGAGGCAGGGTGTCCGCCTGTCGACAGACGTAAGTCAGGGTGCCCGCCTGGCCACAGATGTGAGGCAAGGTGCCCGTCTGGCCACAGACGTGAGGCAGGGTGTCCGCCTGGCCACAGACGTGAGGCAGGGTGTCCGCCTGTCGACAGACGTAAGTCAGGGTGCCCGCCTGGCGATGGATGTGAGGCAAGGTGTCCGCCTGGCCATAGATGTGAGGCAGGGTGGCCGCCTGGCCACAGGCGTGAGGCAGGGTGTAAGCCCGGCCACAGACATATGGCTTGGTGTCTGCTCGGTCATAGACGTGAGTCAGGGTGTAAGCCCGGCCACGGACGTGAGGCATGGTTGCCACATCCACAAGGACAGGAAATGCTTCTCTGGCATCCCACTAGGTGGCAGCACGACCCGCCAACCGGAGTAACTGGTGGTGTTTGTGTGACACGTTATAGTGTATTGTGTACACGGAATGAAACTCTCGTTATGATCAGATACTTTTACAGTGTATGAGGGAGCTGAATGGAATGTAAAACCAGATACCTTTTTGACTATGCATTAGGATCTAGCGTTTGATGAATGTAAAAGGTACATGATACAATTACCCACACAAAACAGTATTGAATGAAACTGCAAAAAAATAGATTTGAGGAATCATGAATTTGTACAAAACACATTTCCAATGAAAACTATTGACATTCCTTATAGTGGTCCTTTTCCTGTGAGAGATATTTAGTATCTTTCAGAGGAAAGGATCTTGTTCTACTAAATTAATGGTCGTATCTAGAAAAAACAGGGCTTAGACACATTTGTCAATCTTTTATAATTTATTGTATCGTATTGAGGCTTGGGGAGGATGCGTCTTTGAATCGGGGGTAAAGCCCGTATGGTCTCCATACTCTGGTGACAGTAGACTGGTATCGGTATGCAGGACGTGGCTTATCAGATAACTCCTGGAGAGTGACAGGTTAAACGTGTCGTCAGAGGACGCGGACTAATCGGTCACGTGGCAGGTCATGTGACCGGCGGTCAGTATAAGGGCATCTGCTCAATGTCGTGCACCTCCACAATCATTCCCAATGTTCCCCAGCAGTCAATCTGAGGGATCGTCTGACTGGAATGGTAAGTGTAAATGTATATGAAATGAAACGGTCCATGGGAGCTGTTTCAAAACCATAGACTTAACCCACGTTTTGAAACAGCTCCTATGGCCCGCTGTTAGCTCCGGAGCTGTAGAACCAGAGATTTCCGTTTAAATTTACAGTTCATGATATTTTTCTAGTTTAATTATAAGACAGATAATAATTGAACCACATCCATATCGATAGGACATTGGTTTGAATCTCCCCCTCATACCCTCAGCCCTACGCTGTGACCAACACCGACAAGGTTTCTACAATTTCTCTGCCTCCCTGAGGCAGCAAATTCCCCATGAAAACTGTTTCCACTTTTCTTCCCGACAATGACATCCCTGTAGAACTCTACTGGAAGGGCTTATAACGAAATACGGCAAAAGGAAAATGTCGTAAAATGAAACACCATTTATGGCGCTAAGTATATCAATATGTAGCTTGTAGCATACCTTCATTTAAACCAACTTTGATAAAAAAGAATATATAAAAAGGATTTCATTTTGAAATGATAGGAATTAGATTAAAGTCGAAGTCGTGTATTGAGATTTTGATGAGCGTATGGTTGTTTTTTTTTAAAGTCCATTTAGAACCTGCCCAGCAGTGGTGGGTGTAGGTTTCCTCTGGTCTCTCATCCCCTGCCTCCCCCTCCCTCCCTCACCCTGCGATCCCTCCACGAGCTGCTTGCCAACAGCGCGCCTGCCAACGCCATAGAGAATCACCATGACAACCAACAGCGTGCCGCCATGCTTCGCTGGGCGCTGATTAGCTGCACGCTGCTGCCACCTGGTGGCGAATGCCGGCATCAACGCCCCCAAGCGGCAGTGGGGTAGAATTACCCCAGTTAGGGGTGGGCAATGATATGTCACAGATAAGAGTGAGATATCTTAATGTCTCTGAGATCACTCTCCATACATAGTTTCTATTTCAGTTCTTATTAAAAAGAGACAAAAAACACTGTCCCGTTTCTCTGTTTCTCCTAAACCACGAACTCATATCCTGTGACGCTGCTGTGAGTTTTTGAAGTTTCTTCCTCGGATAAACTTGTTGCGGCTTATCCTCCAATGTGCAATGTTCAGTCGGCAGATCTTTACACCAGCCAGTTTACACAAAGGGAGAACAAGAACTCTTCAAGCAGATCCTACACACGTATCAGGATCAGGATAACTGTTGCGTCGAGGTTAGACATGTTAAGGGGTAATGATGCTGAGCAGAGTCCACGTGGCTGCCGGGGTCAGATAGGGTAAATCGCAGGGCCGAGTCGCTCGTGTGTCAGTGCCAGAGTAGCTCGGTGATTTGAGGAAGAAAGACGCTGAGATTGGAAGTGAAGGGTAGGAGATAATGTGTGCCCATACATGGGTCAGAGGCAGAACACTCCGCATTGCCCTTTCTCCCATATCCCTGGTTTGGACGAGGCTAAGTGTTATCTCATTGGCAGCTTTAAAAAAAACCACAAAAAAAACAGCTTTCTCCCATATCCCGGTTTGTTCCGTGCGAAAACTGAATTAAACTCTGCGTTATGGTCAAATGAAATCGGAAAATATTGGTTTCCAGTATAGGTTTACTCTCCCATGATTGTTTCTAGGAAACCGTTCTTTTGTCAAAATGTGTAGTCTTGTATCTACGACCTGTCCATCAGCTATATTACAAACCTCCCCTTTATTAAGCGTGGGACACGCTCAGATATTCTCCCTATATTTAAGAGAGTGGTCATAGAGATTAACTTACTATCTGCGTGCCGATTCTGTGACTTTGGTAAAGGTGCATAGCGCTAGTGTCATAGAGGAGTACCTAACTGACCATGAGCAATCACTACAGCCTGGACTACCTCATTAACCCACAAGTGCATAACTAACTTGGACCCTAGAAATGGCAGTTGTAGAAGTGGCTGGTTGCCAGCTGGATTAAAGCAAATGGTCCACTGACTGGATGAAACCCAAACCTTTTGATCTTTGTTCTTCATAAGTCCACGGTCATTCATAAAGGAAGAACATCTTAAAATGTGGCTAAGGTGTCACTTGATCGAACAAAAAATATAAATAAATAAATGAAGAGCATCTCATTTGTTCCTATAGTGCTATATAATAGCCACTGACTCTAATTGCCATTATCTCAGTATAGGAGGCTGATCACCCGCTTTGGTATTATGGCGCACGATCTATGCTCGTGGTGTAAACTCAGTGTCTATGCCGTGGTAGGACTCGGTTGTAGAGACACGTAGTGGTGTGGATATGACGATGACGTCATGGGGGCATGCCCGGGGTGGTGACGCTGACGTGATAACACCGGTGATAAGACGATGATTAGGCGCGTGCCTACCGGCCGGCTTCATGTAAATGAGAAAGTAATGATTCAGCATTACGCGGCGCTACAAATAAGCAACCCCCAACATCCACTGGCCATCAATTTATCTTCTCTGACACTGACCCGCACCCCATTGCCAGCCCGCACCACGTCCCTCGTCCCAGGACCGCTGCCCCGGGTGACCAAGCGTTAAATCAAGGCTGCCCACCCTCAAAGTCTCGTCAAATCGCGTCCTGTTCCCGTCAGCGCGAGACTTGAGTTATTTCCCGATTCTTTGAGTCTGACAACGGTAATGACTCCTTCACAGAGTCAGTCTTTGGACTGTCATTCATTAGTCAGCGTTTTCTGAGCAATTCACCAATCACCCAGCCTAATTGTGCAAGGCGACCAAGTTGTCACCGGTTGGTGTCATTATTTCTTCATTGAATGGCGGGTGTTGTGCAAAGAAAAACGTTTTTCCCTTGCAGAGGAGATAATGCTTTGGTGGGAAGTGTAAACAGTAATTTGATTGACATTTCTTACTAGATAAAGAACTGTTAGTGGCATCCAATTTATTGCAGCAGTCGTCACTGGCAAGATGATGTGTTAAAAAGAGTACGAATTCAGTGCCTTCACAAGTCACATGCTTTTGTTTACACCGAACCAGGTCTTGTTTACTCCTATTTCTCTAACCGGATGTTTGCTTCCACTTCTTCATGGCTAGGAGAAACCCTTTGGCAGGCGTAGGAAATTCCGCTGGTGTTCCCCAACAAATGACGTCATAGCCGTGACAGACAGACGGTCGCCTGGGTTTTCCCGCTTAAAAGACAGATGTCTTCTGCTCCACAGTCAACTTATGTTCCTGAATTGATGAGGACTTACCGGAGACCTGAAGGCAATATTTCTATAGATTTTATAATCCGACGACCTTGTTTGTGAAGCATATTTAGAGATGACTGGGTAACAAGGAAGTGTGCTTGCGGGAGTCATGATAGGGGCTACAAATAATGAATAGATTTGGTGGTTGGTTGTGGGACCCGTGGATGCAATCTAGATGGCTGGTTGTGGGACCTGTGGATAGAATACACAAATGACCTCTAGAAGAAACGGCTTTTTAAATCTGCCTCGCAGTACGGGTCCGTTCTATAGGGGGCCATCATGGACCAAGGTAAGTTTGGAGTATCAATATCATAATTCAGTTATGTAGCATTAAGCCGGTGAATTTAAATAGTAGACATCTAGCGTGTTTATGACCGATTCCTCAGTGTTGGACCAAAGGTTCTGATTTCCCACCATGGCTACATGAGTGAACCACGTTACACTGACCTTCCTGTATCTCATAGTGTATAATACTGGGGTTCGAACGGTCTTCGTGACGGAATGTATTGACCATATGGCTGGGGGAAATCTCGTGGCCGTTCATCGTGACGCTGAGGGTCAGAGGGGAGGGAAGAGTTAATGGTTGATCTGTGTCTGTAGGGTCTACCCAGTACACTCAGTCCTTGTCTCCGACGAAACCAAGTGATGCATATATCATGGGCTTCAAGTTCAATGCCACAAATTAATCTTACGATTACACGTTATTATTTCTCAAACCTAATAATCCGCCATACATATTAATATTAATCTTTAGAGAGGGGTGTTAGCAATAGAGAAAGTACCAGTCTCAGAGTCTGACATAAACAAGGGAAGGTTTTGAAAACTGATTTTCATGCGACCGGGGCCTGGTATGTAAATATTTCCGAGCCAGTTATGACCAAACCACTATGAGGGTAGTATCAGATAAATATGGTGTCAGATAGAGATTGGTAGGAGCAACTCGGAAAGGAATGAGCACCAGGCATTGGATGGGGTTGTGAAAAAAATAACCTCAGATACAGAGGACTGAGATTGATGGTTGTGCATGTAGGGCTGTAAAAGTTGCACTATCAAGAATAGCTCCCTGGCCTAGTCTCCCTGTGAGTAGCAGGTGAGCAAAGGAAACATACGGCGAGCAGCTCAGTATAGGGACAAGGAATCTGCATTAGGACTAGACAGGATTGAGTAATTCCCCTTTTGGGAAAGTCGAGAGGGAACCTAGTGAGTAATACCGCCATGACACACGAGGGGTCGCCACTGTTACCCCCACCCTCGGCACTGCGGCAGCGGATCGGTCCCGGGATGGTGGTAGGAGGGAGGGGGTTGAAGCCAGTTACCATGGAAACCTGCTGACTCGTGACCATTCACCATGACAACATTTTGCCTACGTAAGGTTGGTAGAGGGAAAGGGGGAGGGCGGGGGAGGAGGAGGGGGGTTGGAATTCCCAGGAATGACTCGCAGGAGGTTCTTCTTTGCCGCCAGTTCCCGCCAGGCTTTTATATAACGAAAGCTGTTGTTGTGCCATACCGTCAGTCTCCTACGTTGTCCCGATCGGGCCAGGCCTCTCTGTTCCCATGCTTAAAGCTCTGCCTGTGGTTGGAGAGTGCGCTGACGACCATTACATCAGCCCACCATCTACAGTCTACATAGAAACTCGCATAAAAAAAGAGGACAACGGAGGATATGGGCAAACAACTCGTGACTGAGAAAAGTCTATTTTAGAGGGCCCTCTTTCTTGTGTCCCTGGGACTGGGTTCCCCTCATTTTGCTATTATTACAGTGAGAGAACAACATTCTAGTGTCACATCCTCCTGGTATGGAGGAAGGATATATCGGTCACTGGATCGAGTGAAAGTATTCACATGATGCGAAGAGTTGGGAATATAGAAGCGCATGTCACTAGTTCTAGTGCCCTCTTCCACACGGACCACTCAGACACATAGCCACATCGGTATCACTCCAACATCTTACTGACAAACCAACTGCTTCGGACCAGTTTACCATTTTCGCTGGTATCCATAGTGGTAACATTTGCAGTGCACACCTCGTTGTTAACCCTTTAATATACTGGACTCGCCGGACATCAGCTTGTCATCGTCAAACTCGAGGCTATGAAAACTCGTTTTTTGCTGGTTCTCGCAGCTGATTCAGCAAATAATCAAAGTTGAATTCTTTCATAGAAACCGACGGGGTACCATCGTCATGCCCACACTGCCGTTGCCTTGGAAGCGCAGAGTGTGCCCCTTGTTTGTAAATATCTACGTTCTTGTCCTCAGCGTTAAAATGTGTCCTTTCTTCGATTTGAATCTTTGGAATCTTTGTCTCCTCCTGAAGTGTGGCTTTTCTTTGGTTTTTCAACAGACGCTGAAACAGAACACGGAGGTTCCGCCAGACGACGATGACGAACGTCCCGTCAAGCGCGAGATCTCGACGCAGACGCCCGAGAGAACGCCGGTGAGTAGAGCGCGCCTCCTATGGAGAGACGGGCGTACTAGAGCCAGCACTCTCAGAATGAACACACTGAGCCTACACTGGGCCGTGTCTGTGACCTTACTCTATTGGGTGAATAGGAATAATTACTTCAATACCATGTATCATAAATACAAAGGCAACGGATGATGTACTTTTCTGTAATTTATGGTTTTGTGGTGCATTTTGGTGAAGGCAGTATTTCTT
The DNA here is from genome assembly GCA_950022655.1 of Alentia gelatinosa. Taxonomy (NCBI): domain Eukaryota; kingdom Metazoa; phylum Annelida; class Polychaeta; order Phyllodocida; family Polynoidae; genus Alentia; species Alentia gelatinosa. The sequence goes on along the minus strand of OX465584.1, from coordinate 28,747,590 downwards.
TTCAATGCAGTTTCAATTCTGGACAACAATTAAAAAGCTGCATATTGGGGCGCGTGGTGGAGGGGGGGGGGGCAGAATGAAGACGCAAGTTTTTCTTTGACGCTGATACTCCACTACCACAATAATTGATTGGGAATATAAGTAACAATGGTTAGATTAAAGGTCAAATTCGTTATTCCTTTGTAGAGTAAGGTCCAGACATGGCATCTTCAAATGTATGTTATCTCGTGTGTGTACTTCTTTCAATGTACCTCATGGAGAAAGTGTCCACAGGTAATTTGTTCAAGATCCATATGACACAAAATTAAGGTTTGTTTTTAAAGTTAGCCTACAGTCTACAACTCAATGTATGTGGATTTGCAGCCAAATAATTTCTTTTTCCAATGACCTCTGATAATCAGGTGCGTTGTATCGGACTTTCTAACATGTTAATATTCACCTGTTGTGCGAAGAATTCATAATTTTAGTTTCATTTAATCACATTTTGATAATTTCACTTTTTGGTAATTTGATACCATCTTGATTAGTTTATCACATCTTGATTATCTAATGGCAATGCAAATAATATTTGAATTAAGAATATGTTGACTAAAATCACAGTAAATCACATTATCAAACGCATATAGATTAATACTAAAGAGGAGGGGTATAATATATGCTTTTGCTGAGAAATGCAGAAATTGTATTCGTCGATTTTGGCGAGGGGACATCCTATGTTGACGGGAATTATAAAGATCATTGGTGTAGACCTAATGTAGTAGTTCTGAAGTCTGACGTCAGATGGGGTGGTTATGTTTTAGTTACCGGGTCGGGCACATGGGGGCGTGTTGGGTAATGGCCGAGCACGTACCCACTCGCACCCCCTGGGCTCGCAAACTCCGGAGCTCTCCAGGGTAAGTTCTCAATGAAGAGATAAAATATCCTGTAGTTCCCTACGCATGCTACCTTAGGGTACTCCCAGCGCTCCTTACGGTTGTTATCAGAGATACTAATCTAGTCTATTTAGGATTTAGCCAACGAAATTTCATCCATCTAGTCAGAACCTTTTAATCAAATCTAAACTGAGTAATCGCAATGTAGTTATTGAAATCTAAGCTGTTTTATACCCGTCCGCGTGCGAGGTATAAAACCGTTTAGAAGCAGCAGTTTCTAAATGTCACTGTTTCTTCTTGCTCTGGAATAGTTTAGGTTTGTTGCGTTTTAATAAATGTAGTTTCTTTGATGACCAACCTCTGGGACGCCCTTGATTAATCCTCCGCAAACTTAAAAAGTGCCACTCTGTAGAAATAGACCACCTCTAATACTCAAAGCGTGCTCAATCATAATATCGTCGGGCGAGAGTGGAAGTGAAAGTGCCGTCAAAATAGTCAAGTGTTTGTGTTGGAATTTAAAAAGCTATTGGAAGATGCACGTGGTTACTATGGTTACTTTCAAGACTGGAGCTTTCACTTTCACTGGGTTTTAACACTTTGGCGCATGGTGTAGTCGCACGGGCTTTTATAGGTGAGGCAAACGTGCTCTAACTAGAACTCATTAACACAGAGAGAAGGGTTTAATGCATACTGACTCTTTCCGCTCTTCATCCTGGAGTACACATTTGGTATTTTCCATTCTCTTTCCTCCATTTGGTCGCGTGAACTTGGAATGTTCTCCTCTGGTGACCAGTGCATTGTGGTGTCGCTGATAACGTGATAACTCTGTTGTATGCTCAGTAATCTTTGAATATAAACAACCAGTAAACTGTTATCAATAAGGCATGCTCCACTGAAGGATACTGGTAACAAAGGACGAGTGGTTCTTACGTTTAAAAGTCTTTTTGACTATTTATTAGGTTGGAAATGATAATCAGAATTATTCTTAACTATATCAATTGTATCATCACCATTTTATTTGTTCAAGACATTGACTGTTCTTGTGGATTATCCTTTAGCGCTGTATTTTATGCTTGTATGAAGTTTGGTAAAATACTGACCATTGTCTGTTTGATTTAGCTAAGTAACACGCTTTAAAGGGAAAAGAAATAAATGCATGATCATAAACTAACAAACTGTGACCAGGCACGTGAACCTAATTTTGAATCAGAAATACTGAATTATGTCCATACTAAAGCAACAAGATATATCCCTCCGTGCCTCAACTGGCACAATGAAAATTCTGTGATACCAACGGTAAATGACGTTGGTATCGCCACGGAGGGTCTTATTTGGGAAAAGCGGGGGTTTGAATAGACTAGTGTACGTTTAAGTATCATATTCAAGATGGACAGTTTTTAAACAAATATATAACTGGTCCAAATCACATACCCACCAACAGATGTTTTTGAATGGAGATCGCGATTTTCCTCTTTTCCAAGGAGATCCTTATTTTCATTTCCATTTTTTTTTTTAATTCTTTTTTCTTACGTAGAACAAAGAGAATAAATTGAGTCTCATTCAAAATTCCCCACACACCCCGGCCCCATTCCATGGCCAATATTTATGCGTCTCCCTGAGGCAGTAAATTCTACTTGAAAAATATAGTTGCCACTGATTTCGCTCGTACTGGACTGTGGCCGACTTGCAATGCCAAGTACTTCGGCTATGTGGTCATTTAGGGCCCATTGTATTCCGCCATATTGCCCCACAAGTATTCACGCTGGTTCCTGTACACCGTAACCTCAGATCTCTTCTATATCACTATCTAGGTTATTAGGGGAAGTCCGTGCCGGGTTGAGCTGCTCTGTCTTTACTATGAGCCGCAACCCAAATATTCCTTCTGTATGGTTTGAGAAGTATCGTCTCCTATTTAGGAATAATGCATATATGCTCATACTCAAGCTTATGACTCGTTGGTGTATCTATACAGTAATCTGAACCTTCCTTATATTTTCCCAACATTACGAAGAATGAGATGCGGGAAGAGGTTAAAGAGCACTTGCCGTGGGAAAAGATATCCACTTTCCGCTGGAAATCCCCGCCTATTGTAGTTTGTGTGAACCACCGACTCTAACCACACAGACCTGCCGCAAGCCGTCAGTGGTTGTGATGTATTGGACCAGCAAGTTCCTGTTTAAAACCCCGGCCACGCACACCTTTAATATTGTCCCCTGACCTCCCTCAACACACTGAGATCTAGCGGCGACATGGATATTGTAATAGAATATTTATAGAAAACACATCCTGTAATTCTGAAGACTGACTGGCCTGGCCTCATGTCTCTCAGCCTGAGCGCCTCTGAGCCACTCCTGTTCAGCATGCATAATGGATCCTCTACGCCACAGGCAGGCCGCTCTATTTATAGCCGTGAGTCCCTCATGCTCTTGCCGGTGAGCAGCTCATAAAGATTGTGGATGACTGGAATTGGGTAGGGTACTCCTCCTAATGGAAGTGCTCCACAACTCCCCGTGTCCTTTTTGCAAACGGTGGAATGGATGAGTACAAGCTATTTGTGAGCCAACACCGGTCTGCTAATCGACACCATACATGGCTGAGTAATGAATTCATGATTCTGTTAATGACATCGCTAATGCCAGGGTTGTTACATAATGAAGATTATGAGATTCGCCCTGCCTGTAATAATAGAGTTAACGTGGAAACGACTGAGATTCCTCCAAACAGGGATTATCTGTCACAAGGACAGTTCCTCTTCGTGGTTTCTCAGATCAGGGCAGTAAATTCTTAAAAAGAGACACAATGAACAGTGGCCTTCGCCTTATTCGAAGTCGAGCACATAGAGGAACATTTGGAACGAGACTGCCTCGTTTACCAACGAATTATTCCCCGTGTTGACCATAAACCCTTAAAAAACACATACTAAAGGAATTGCAAATGTCATCATCTTTTGTCTGTGGTTATCCTTATAGTATTATCTTTCCTCCGTGGACAGTTGAACGTAACTGGAACACATCAGAACTGAGTATCGAAAAGGTATATTGGTTCGTGGTCCTAATACTGCGGCTCACAGTGAGGGTGCGGGGTGCGGACGGGGGCAGAGGCGTGGGCAGAGGGAGCTATGGCTACAGTTGATCCAGTTAGACGGCTTCACGCCACACACCGACTTGTCCGATGGCTCCCTTGGTGGCAGTTGTGGCCCAGTCGCGAGATGGAGGTGGGAGGTGGCGAGGCGGGAGGGGGTGAGGCGGGAGGGGGTGAGGCGGGAGGGGGTGGACACTGCGCCCCACCCCTGTCACCGTCAAGGTGGATCTTGTGGCCAACGGGCAAGGCCTTAACCCTCATTTACAACAGTGAAGTCGTGAGGGAAATTGCTTACGGCATCTTGTTCCTGTACGTTTTGTTTTATAGGAAATACATTGTGTGTATATACTTGACACATTATAAGGAGATGAGTCAAATCTTTGACAATCAGTGTTGGCGAAATATGATAATGTTCCTCTCCGTAGTTACTGCTGTGGTACGGTAGTAATCTGAAGAGAGGAGAAACGCCCACGGTTGCTTCCATACGTCTGTTGTACAGAACTGACTAGTACATCTAGATAATGTGTATTTTATGCCGGGATTATTTATCATGGAGGGAGACCGTGACTGTGCTGTTACAAGGGACTCCGTTCCTCAGATGTAGTCGTGGTTGTATAACATTAAGCCGAGGGAAAGTGCACACTCGTTATTCAATAGAGAAACGGCGTACAATAAGTCAATGTTAAACAAGTGTTTCATACGGAATGAGCCGCTCATATCTGAGTGATACGTCAGTGTAGGACTCTAGGTTTTGGATTCCCTGAAAAGGTTAACTCCCCAATGTCCACTCCTGGGTGCTTTCAAAACATCCATCAACCTGTGTGGGGAGCTTGTAGTGTTATAGAGGTGTAAGCTGCTTCTACATGGCCAGCGTAAGACAAAATAGTACTGCCTGGAGTAGGACTCTTGTTGTAAATAGCCACAGTTTCCTATGTGGAAATTAAGCCGGTACATTTTCATATACACATGTACAATCAAAATAAAGACATTACTTGTACGAAAGACAGACTGTCGTAAAAGTGGAGGTTTTAGGGGTGCTTTGTGTTCCCTTAAACCTTTACAAATCATTAGTGTTTTACCCTAGAAGAAAGTCTTGATATATCTACGATTAATGAAGCCTCATGTGAGAACGCGAGTCTACAGGAAAGGTTAGCTCGATAGTAGTATACGAACAGGTAATTTGTATAAGGCTCAGATCGCCCGAACTTGTAGAGTCAGTCTGAATCAACTCTCAGGGAATTCTCAGGAATTACATATAAGTTGATATGAGAATAGTAGCTGGAAACGACAGGGAATATAGAATGAATACCTTGAACACGTCTTGACGAACACTGTTGATTTTTCAGAGCACTAGGAGCCAGTCTAAGTACAAGGTACGACTTTCCTCCCCTGTGCTGGGCAGTGAGGTGGCAAGGGTCAATGCTGACAGCTTGTCGCTTAACCCCCTATTCCCCCAAAAACATATCGTTTACAGAGAGAATTTAAGATCTTTCCACATTCCCTTCACCTAAATCACGCTTTAACCCGTTTTCAATTTATGTTTGCTCTCTTTAAGTGAATAATATAATTTCTTATGGATTAGTCTCTGTTCATACATAATTAGAGAAATATACTTAATAACAGAACTTATTTTGGAAAGAGGATACTATTTAACATCACTTTATTAGTACCATCTTCTTTTAGCTGTATATCTTTTGCTTTTTCACCCTTATTTGCACTCACTTCAAATTTATGTATATATGGACTAGCGGTTAAATGAAAATAATGAATTATTCGATAAAAGTCCATTTGCTTTCTTGCCTCTCATTTATTCGCATTACTTTAGAGCAAAAAAAGTTATTCTCATCTGTATATTATACTGTAGTTTACACCACTAAAATTGTTTCCCATAGAAAAGCATTTACTTATATCTAATAGAATATCCGAGGCATCATTGCGCTTTTGTGAGGTTTTTGGTTACAGATACATTTCATTGGGTGATGGCAAGTTTTGCTCTTTTTTTCTAACAGATTTAGGGTACATGCAGAGATGGCAGCTTGCGCTTTTCGATGGAAATACACTTTTTAATTTCCACAGTGTATCAAATTGTTTTCCTTGTGTGAAACAAAGATAATGTTAATTGAGCCCCATCCATGCCGATGAAACAATGCTTTGAACCGTCCCACGCTCCCTCGGCCTCAACCTCAGACCCTCATGCCAACTCTGATACATTTTCCACATTTTCTCGGACATATTACATGAGAAATAGTCTTATTTTTTCTTGTTTTAATATCTCAACTGGCATCTTCCAACAGTGATTGGTATCTAGAACATTAGAAGGTTATGCGAAAAGAATTAACTCTGATAGCCATGTGGCTTCATGAGTGGCTTCCGGAGGTGGGGAGTAAGCTCAGTGGTTAAAGCACTGGACAAATGATCCCTAGGTTGTGGGCAATGAGTTCCGCTGCAGCCACCTTTCTCCTTCATCCCCAGCAGTTGTACACTTAGTGCTATATCAAAGGTCAGTCCTTCTCATAACATGTCTTTGTGGTATGGGAAGTGACAGAACCTTCCCCACGTAGATGCTTAGGGGTGAGATTTCTACCTAAATTCATCTCATAGATTCAATCACAACCACTGTGGTGCAAAAACAGTGGGAAAAGCGAAACCTTCCAAAAGCCTGAAAAGGACCTGTAATGGTTGACTGAAAGTAAAATCAAACAAATTCAGGTTTGGCCTGTGTCCAGAAAACAAACTGGTCACTTTCAATGAGCCCTGACATCGAAATGGTATTGACGTATCAGAAGCCACATGCTTGGCTTCCCGAGTGGCTCCAGTGCTGGCTTCTGTCCAGCGCCAAGGTGTCCTTTTACACCAAGCAGTGACACCAGAACATGCTGGTCTATCCCCTTGGAGTTGTCAATATAATTTGGTCGACCAGATAACCACTGAGGTAGAGATCGGTACCACAGAGTACATTATTGTTGTTTTCTCAGAAGAGAACACAGATACCAGGTGCTGTGCTTTCAATGCATAGCTAGTGGCTACTTAATTTGTATTATTTGTAATTCTTTCCGATTCTATTAAGCAGAACAATATACTCAATATCTTTCAATGTTTACCGCGGAATAGCCTTTATAAAGCGGGCTCACAGTGTCCTTCATTTGTGAATCTCGTACTTTGTTTCAGGTCCAGGTCTTATCCACTGTAAATTAGTCTGCCTTCATACACTACTGTTTCCTTTAGGTCCAGGAATGCATGTGGAATGTTGCATGGGGGGAAAACTTCAGCAAACTGTCCTTTGAAACTGATGTTACTACCTACTGCTAGAAAAGAAGTAGTGTCTGGTTTAAGTTAGTAGCATAGGTTTCCATTAATTTTGTAGAACTTATTTTCAGGTTTCAGGTATTTTGTGTTTGTACAGATCTTGCTAGGATTTGTAAATAATTTTGAGTCATGTACATGACTTCCATTATTTTCTTACCTCTTTAAAAATGAAAGGGCTACAAGTAAATGGGCGCTATCGTTACCCTATTATTCTAAGTCAAATGCAAGTCTTGGTAAGAAGGTCAAATGCAAGTGAATATTACCAAAAGAAATGTACATCATTGTATTTTAATCAAGTTGACACTTTCAAGAAAATATGGAAGATATTTTGTATTCTAACTTTTACCAACTCCTGAATTTTTAACCGTAATCAATTCTTGAATTATATATGGAAGTATCGTTTGACCAGAAAGTGTCCCTAATATTATTGTTAGCCCTTCCAATTAAAGCTGACTTTCAAAGATGTATAGCACATCAAATATGTACATAATAGACGGAGCGGAAGAAAATCCACTCGCTGGTGTCTGGAGTAAGTTGTGTATGTATACATACATGGAATCATTACTAGTTCTCTGTGACCGTAGCTGTTTTTGTTTTTCTCTGTTTTTATTTTTCGTTTGTGAACCTGTGTTTGTAGAAGCGTGATCATACCCGACAGGGCTCTCTACGAAACAGCAACTCCACCCAGACCTCACCCCACGTGGCCCGGAGACAAGTAAGTACCGCCGCCAGCCGCTAGGTAGCACCACCCGCTTACCACCCCAGCCCTTCCCCTGGTACTCCTATCACCCTCCAGGTGGCAGCACTCTTGGCTCCTGCTTCTCCCACTAGGTGGCGCGTTCGTGCTGTGCGACGTCGGCGCTTGTTCCTCCTCGTCCACTCATCCACTAACCCGCCTCAGATTTCTGCATTGATTTGGATTAATGTGAGCTAATTGAGTGATGGCAAAATACCCAGTGACCATGACACACCCCAGCTCTCTGGGTGGATTGATCTTTGTGGGCGTATCAGGCCGTACTGATATGTCGTAGATTGTCTGGCTGGCTTTGAGATATGCTGCTGCAAGTGTCTTATGATCAACTAACCAATCCCTGCTTTTGGGTTGTTCTATATTGGAACAAATGAATGAATGGCCTATGGTTTAATTAGGGGTTTTACGGTGTTTTTTTGTGTATGTGGTTTTTTGAATTATGGGAACAGATTCCTATAGACTAAGCTAGTCTTTTTTTCTGGTTCCAGATGTTTATATGCTTTAAAATTCACATTATTTCCGATGTTTTTTCAATAAAGCATACTAATGCACTAATGCTTAAGTGGCAAAGGGGTTGTGCCCTCAAAGATTACCAACATAATACATGTTCTCATGTAAAACAATATTAAGATTGCTTTATATCACAGTCAAGATTCAGCCGAAATGTGAAATATTTAAACAGAATTGAAATCAAATTGGTTAGAGAACACCATCGTTTGAGCAACGGGAAAAACATGCGTGAAGAGAATTCTATGTGTGTTAGTAAAGTACAAAGAGAAAATCCTTGAATTCCTGTGGAAATAAATAATTTTCCTTCTTTGTATAGCTATAACAGCCTTGTCTTAATTTAAGATTTGAAAATGTGATTAACACCGCTTGGACGATAAGTCTAGATTTCTGTGATTAACAATAAATAGCACACTAATAAAAGCATTCTCTCTAAACAATGATTCTCTTTCAGCACTTAGCTGTCCGTTTTAGATGATAGGATTGTTTATTTGTAATACAAAGCTGTAAATATAAAAATGTGAAATGGAAAGTATTATACAGTTGCAGTATCCAATATCATTTAAATACAGGCATTATTATGTACATGTATATAAGGAAACTCTCAATTTTAAACAATGATAATTGTATTACGAATCTAACATAAAACTTGAACATTGTGGTATTACTGTATATCGTACTTCTTCTCCGCATTCGCGGTCATATCTTTAATACATCTATCAGTATCCCAACACATCCAATATCTGCAGACAGGGGCACACATGGCGAATTGTACTTGGTATGGGACTACACGCCCAGGGTGACTGCAGTGCAAGCTTTTCACAGGCTGCCCTATGTGAGGCTGGTCATTGGTTGTATTATCATGTCTCTGTCGGGTGGTTAAGAGAGGACTAGACCTGACATAATGGTAGGCAGCAGTGTGGTGCGGGGGTCGGGTAGGGTGGTTAGAGCGGCAGATAGGGAGGGGTGTGGGTCACTGGGCGTTTTTAGCACAGATCAGCAGTATTGGTCACATACGTATATGTACACATACACCAGCATGCGCCGCCCACACGTTATTAAACCTGTAACCCAGAACATGACAACAACCACAAAAACTAGTACGTGTATATAAACACCGCCGATATAGGATCGGGGGTCCTGAACCCTGCGTTAACTCTAAATTCACCGAGACTACGGGAAGAAGACGCAATTAGCCCTTATTATGGACGTATTTAAATATTCACTGGAACAATCTGAGGCCAACGCAAATATAGAGAGGAAGTTGTCATTGTTAATATTGTTGTCATATAATCATGATTCTAGGGAGTGAACTTTACACACGAGACAAGTAGAGAAAAAACACAACTTCCCGTTGATTCCGAGTATAACAGAGATTAAATGATTAATGGTTAAAACTCTAAAAATCAGCGTTACAGGTGGCACCACATTAAACTGAAAAGTCCGAATTCGCATTGAAATTCAATAGGTAAAGATTGCAATGCAAACAAGCATTTTTATAATTAAGCATATTGTAAATGGAAAGACGTGTGGAAAATGCTGGGGCACTAATACCAAGACCGACTCAAGACTACATACCATTGAGCTTCGTTTTTATTCTTTTATTTGTCCGTGCTAATAGTTTACGTGGTCGGTGACGAGGCGGTGCCTGTGCCAGAAGTGGCAATAACCCTTAGGATGGGGGTTTGCCGGGTACGACCGGGATGGACGGGGAGGACCTGGCAGGCTGCCAGAGTATAGACATCTGCCATGTGCGATAACCAGCGAAAAGGGAACAATTTGATATAAGTATACTAGATACTAAAAGAACAGGGTAGATATATCACGCATTAGCCTGATATGGCCAGAGAGATTTTTGGTCAGTATTTATCACATTGTGAAGGAAGTAAGACTGCAATGTGTGTGAGGCACATATAGATTTACTCGTACTTGTATAAGTCTTTTCATTATTCGTAATTCCCTGTATGACTTTCATAGAATACATTCTGAAATCGCCTATTCTACAATGGAAATCCCATATAATCCAATAGTTCAGTTGTTTCGGTCTTGAGACGGCGAAAAGTTTTAGAGAATAATCCTGGGTCTGTGGTAACAAACGAGAACTTGAAAGTGAACGAAACTTGTTGTTGCTGAGATTGAGGTTTCTGGTGGGAGTAGCACGAGCCATAATAAACCATGGGGAAAAAAAGACGGGCCGGCAGAAGGAATTTGGTAGGAGCATGCTATATTACATACAACTGGCCGGGGAGCGTTGCGATAAAAAGCTAGAACAGGGGCGACTTGATGATGGCAGTCTATGGTGGCGCGGTAGTTTGTGCAGGGCGCTGAACAGCGTTATGGCAGTTATTACCCGGCGGCGCGGGGCAGAGGTACAGCGTGCCAATCTGGTCACTGGCGAGGCGTGTGTGGCACTGTGACCAGCCACCATGATATACACATCAGTATGGGCGATAGATAGATGTATGAGGGGTGTGTATGCGTGTGCCTTACAGACTAGAGCTGTGGTGGAAGCCCGGCTAAGATGTATGCATCCTACTAGCTCGTTCAGGGTATTATGACAGGTACTCTGACTGGCAGAGTCAAGTCGAGTCAGGTGTTTGAGGATCAACTCACCATCAGCTCGCCTGAGCTGCTCGGTGGTAGGATTTACGTTGATAATCAATGAACTGGACATTATGATATACACGCGGATCTTACTTATTCTAAGTAGCTGAAGGTTGGATCACAAACATTATCAGCTCTTATTGCTGAATCTAACTCATCCCAATAGGTTTCCAATCTCTTTGATTATGGCAACAATGGGAGTGTAGTTAACACTGGATACTGCGGTCTTGTGATGACGTAGTCAGGTCAGCGTTACACCAACGCCAATTTCCGTGTTCACGCTATGACGAGGTACCTCTCCATGGAGTGTCTCTGCAGCTGCCTCTTCGTAAGTCACTGACCACTGGATTTAGACCACAACAGGAGCAGGCTTTGCACCTCAACGAAATCACTTACCATGGGCATCTGGTACTCCACTGTAAGAAGGACGATACGCCTGCCGTGTTTTGTTCTCCATCTTTTTCCTATGTTTGGTTTAGCGGAGGGTCTGGAAGTGCACTAATGTTAACCAACTGGGAAGTAACCTAAACACGATTTCCAGAACTGCGTACCCCAACACACACAGCACATGATGGGCTGCAGACTATCGTAGTGTTTATGATACTTGATGATAACTAAAACATATTTATTTCCACTCTTTCTTGTCCAGCTACACATACACAGACTTACTCCCACCACTAGTTCAATTCGCATTTACCGCATAAAACTAATGTGAATGTTTTAGAGTAAAATATTTCATTTCATGGGACAATGTTAAAGTTGTTGTGAAGCTGCCAAAAAGAAGTTTACTTTGAGCACAAATGAACTTGCTTGTAAGGTGATAAACTGTTGATAGTTTAGTGGTATAATCGTAGTAATACATGTCTCGTTTTCTGTGATGTTATTGCAGCATCGACACCACCAACAACATCAACACCACAAGCAGGACTCCCTCTCCTCAGCCTCCAGCGCCAGTGGTATCAGCCAGGGAAGCCAGGCTGAGCGCACCTCGGGCGGCGGCGGCGGGGGAGGCGTCGGCTATGTAAACGGAGACCGCGCCCCTCCCCGCCGCCGGGGCAGCCAGACGTCGCAGACGTCCATGTCTCAGGTGTACGGCCGGCGGGAGTCGGTGGAGTCGCAACCGCGGCGTTCCCTCGAGTCGCCTCGGACGCAGCGCGCGCTGGGCGGCATGGACCTGCACCACCGGGGGTCCATGGACAACATCTCGCCGGGCCGGGTCGGGCGGCACGACGGCTACTCGCGCGACGACCTGTCGGGGTACGCGCACGAGGCGCTGCCCGTCTACCCGGACGTGTCGCAGATCACCGCCGTGCAGGTGACGCCGCGGCCCAAACCCCGGGCCTTCCCGCGCACCAACCCCGCCTACGTGGGCGTGAACCGGCGCGACGGCATCCCGTCGTACAAGCGCATCAACATCGAGATGTCGGCGCCGCCTACCGCCATCTACAACCAGCGCTTCTACGACAGTCCCAGTCAAGGCGGGTCGGCCTACGACCCCAGCGGCGGCGGCGGTCAGCAGCCGTCGTCACAGAGCATGTCAATCCAGACGCAATTCTCAGGGGAGGCTGCCGACAGCAGCAGCAGGCACCAAACATACCGACACGAGCGGTCGGACAGTGACACTTCTCATTCCTCGTACGGCCGGCTACCGTCGGACATGACGGACAGCCAACTCTCACACCACTCCACCACGTCCGGCCAGCAGCAGCCCAAGTACCACCACCAGTACCACCACCACCAGCAGCACCACGGCGGGCGGGGCGGCGACCAGCACAGCGACAGCCACTCGTCGCAAGGCTCGCTACGCCACCTGCCGGACAGCCACTCGTCGCAGGGGTCGCTGCGCAGCTGCAGCCACGAGCGCGACCACTTGCAGGAAATGTCGTCTGCTCACAGCTCGCCGCGCCACGCCAACAACAACGTGGAGCTGGCGCAGGACACGAGCAGCGGCGTCAGTTCGCAGCGCTCGCTCACGCGCCGCAACTCCGAACCTGATTATGCAAACCTTCCGATCGTGGCTCATGTGCGCGGCGGCAAGGCCAACCTGTCGCTGCTGGACGACCCCATCACGCGACAGGAGCAGGAGAAGCTGTCGCGCGGCGGCATGGGCGCCAGCAGCGGCGACGACGGCGCCGACGACCTGCGCAGCGCGGGCAGTCTGTCGCCGGCCGAGTACGGGCGGCAGGACACGCCCTCCAGCATCCGGTCACACTCCACCAGCCATAGTCACACATCAGAAGGTACGTACCGGGAAGAAGGACGGAGCAGGCTGCTCACGCTCATGTACAAATAATAAAAATGAGGTTGGGGATAGGGCAAAGAACAGATTTCTAAGAGACGAAATGTGGACATTTAGAAATAAATTTGGTAATGAAGTTATGATGTTGTCTAAAATGGTAAAATATTCCTTTGAAGAACGATCGATTTCCTACTATTGAAAAAATATTTCTCACAGTGCTCAAAGTTCTTTATATGTTTACAAATACTATCTTGAAAAGTGGCCATCATTAGTGCATTCATACTAACCTCATTAACGGTATAGTCATAGAATGTGTTTTGTGTTACCTACAATATAACAGGGTATCGAAATTATTATTAACGTTCACTTTTAAAAGATGTTAGGATTATATTTCCTCGTAAGCATGCCGCCGACATTCTGTAGTTGTGTTGACAGTGAAAGCAGCTGAGACTGAAATAACATTGCTTTAATGTCCATCTTATTTATAACTGGTGCCCATGATAAGTTATGGCATTTTTCTGTATGATTAATTTACCAGAGTGTAATATTGCATATGTATATTTATTGTATAGTTAATTTGCATCATTGAAAGTGATTACCCAAATTTTTGTTACTGTAACTATTCCTGCATAACCAATTCACCTTATTTGAAATTAATTACTAGAGTATGGCATTGCATCTATTCCTGCATAGTTAATCCAACTTATTTGAAAATAAACCCATGATATTCCATTGCATCTGTATAGACTCATCCCATTTAACAATAACGCCTAGCTTATACCATCGCATCATTGCTGTAGAGTTAATTTATCTTATTTGATAGAGACCACATGGGATTTACTGTACGCACAGTAGATGCTTTGTGGAACCAGTTCCCGTGATTACATCTCATTATTCTTTCCCTGTGTTCGTTCTGCCTTGTGTGTGTTTTTTCGTGTGCCTGCCATATGCCACTATAACCACATGTTGCGTGTGTTGTTGACCCTTGTAGCCTATGTGACGTTTACGCCAGGTTTACCCGACCAAGGCTACGACGACTCGGACGATGACAGCAGCGTCTTCTCGACGCCCTCGCCCAAGACGCGGCAGCGCGGGGTCACGCCGCCCATGCACGTCACGCTCTCCGAGACGCAGCACGCGTCGCTGAAGCGCAAGAAGCTGCCCGAGAAGCCCGAGCCGCTCATTCACCGCACGCCACTGCTCGAGAAGAGCCAGTCCCTCCAGGCCGAGATAGCGCCGCAGCGCCCGCTCTCCATGGTCATCGGGTCGCAATCAGAGGCGAATGTCGTCAACCCTGCGACCGGGTCGCTGCAGCGTCAAGTCGGCCAACAGGTACGTCCCCGATCCCACCCTAAAAGCACCCCACCCCACCACCGCGCCGAGTTACCGGGGATTTAATATCGAATTTGTCACTGTGATGTCTGTACCGAAGTGGTGTTTCCCACCCCACCCGTTTCACCAGATCTCTGCTAGTATTTTTTCCCTACTTTTGATATATAAGAGAAAGAGTAATTTTTATTACCCGAGGGTTATTTTCCGAGGGTTATTTTTATAATGTTTCTGTAATGTGAGTGAAAGTAATTTTTTGTAGGAATATTTGTAGTGTATATGCTTCGTGGTTTATATATGAATAGTTGATAATGAAGGATGTAAATTCTTACATCGAGCAAACGAAAAAAAATATATCACAGTCCAGCGAAAATTGTACATTCACGCAAAACACTGAAAGCAGCACACTTTCACCATACCTACTAACTCTGTATTAAGTTTGTCCTTTTTTGGCGTTTTGTGTTTGTCCGGTTATACTCTGGAAAGAAAACACAACTCAAAATTGCCGTCTCTATCATAGCTCTGTACCGTTAGCTAACTTAAAGCCTATTGAATATTCGCCGTTAATTGTGCTTAGACTTGTAAAGATAATCACAGAACATACCAGAAATAGTATATCTTCAAAAGAAAAAAGTAGGCATTGGAGGGAGGGGGGGGGGGGGGGGTGAAACATTAGAAATGAAATCTCCTCTTATCATATATAGAAAGTTTTACCGCAATAAACTTGGTTTCTACTTTTTATCCATTGATTGATTCGGTAAGAATGTATTTGATCAGTGAATGTCTCCATTCCTGTGTATGAATGAAGTAATGGTTTACTCAAATGATTAAGTTATGGGACATTTAGGTCGTGTAGAATATTGCTAATAAATGGTTGCTAATTTACACAAAAAAAATGGCGGGATACCTCGGCTCTTCTTGTGATATGTGTAAGAGAAGGAAACTATTCCTGTGATGTGTCTGTGATTGCTTCTTTCGCCAGAGCATGTGTGAGAGTCCTCGAACGGCCTCCCTGAGATTATTAACAAGCGTGCTTTACTTGTCAGACATTTCAAACAAGTACAAATTCTTCCATCTAACATCAGGCTAGAATTGCTGATGCGGTAGTCTGAAAACAGAACTAAAGTGTAATTTTTTTTAATGAAAATACAGTCTGACATCTGTCGAATTTTTTCGTAGTATTAAACGACTGAGTTGTGTGTGTCTGTGTCCTAACCCGCCCACCGTAATACCCTTGCAGGTCTTTCTGGATGTACTGGTAATTAGACGTTTATTCTTGTTCAGTTGCTGGGTTACCATTGATGGGGGTACTTCCGGTAGCAGCTCCCTTCCTTACTGACGCGCTCAGCGTCCTCCCCACCCGCTGCCATCTGGCGGATTGTGGTGGAACTAAATCTCCCTCGCATCTCTCTCTCCAACCTGAAAAAACTCTTTTTAGATTTTAATTTTCAAGAAATTATGCATCTCTTTATGAAGTACCGTACATATGTACTTTTTTTGCTAAGGTTTTAAGTTGCTTGCTAAAATTAGACCAGACCTGTCCTATTTTGAAGGGCATTCAGACTTGCTCTTGATTACTTTGATGATATTCGGTGCTTGTGTTTTTTTTTTAATTTTGCGTATGGCTAAATTTCTAATATCCCTCAGATTAGCTCTTGCAGAATCTTTTTCAATAGTTGAAATAGTTGTCTTATCATTTCGTGTGGTACCTTTTCCAAAATGCTTCTGCAAACTAATATTTTTGGGGTGTTTGCAAAAAAGAAAAATGTAAATACAAAAAAGTATCCCTTTCCATTTATGAAATGGAGATAAAAGGAAATAATATTCTCAGACCAGCAAGGGGTGTCTGTTGCTTTGCGGCACTTACTGCCACCTGCTGGTTAAGCGTAGAACTAAGCTGTGGATGAATGGAGGATGGAAGTTTATGTGGATTGAGCCACAGCAAATTTTAAATAACCTTGTTATTGGTATAACTCCAGCATGCAACTAAAGAGTTAATTCTTGGGCTTGGGATGAAAGCTTTTTCTATCGGGCGAAAAACTTTTTTAAAGTTTAGTAAGTAAGATTTTACTGAATATGTGATTGTGTAGATGGGGAATATGTATCTCGAGTGAAGGCGTGTGAATGGTTGCTTTCCTTGGGCTTCTGCCTCACCTTCGTCCATACTATTAAGTATCATTTGTCTTTCCCTTTGTACTTTTGTAGTCCATAGTCTGTAGAGTAGTCTAGATCAGTTTGTAGTTGATACAGATCATGTTGAAACATTAAATGTATTTAACCTGCTTTATCATATTTTAACATATTTTTGTTCTCTCAAACATATGTATGTATTGTAATAGTTACTTGTATATGACACACGATTTAATGATTAAAATAATTTGATTTTAATATGTTAATCTCATATATGCACATCATACTCATGTAATACATTCTCGTGTAATACAACAATAACCATATCGTAACGGTGACTGGATCTTTGGTTATGCCGTGGGCGAGTGTGGTTCTCAAGGGAAGGGCAGATTGTCGAACTAATAATAATACAACGCGATTAGTCCGGATTTAGTTATTTCGTAAGGTCAGGGTGTCTTATTGTAGGCAACCAACGATTGAACAAGATAAAACGTTTTCAGAACCAAGATATGAGAAGATAGTACTAGTAGTGTTTCTCCGATGTTTGGTCTATAGAATGTAAGGCTTATATTTTAGGCTTAGGCCTATTGAAGGACGTACATGAAGGCTGCCCATAGGCCTGCCCGCCTCTCAAGGCTCGGCATGCTGTATTAAGAAGGAGCTGCTCTGCTCACTCTGACAACCACAGTGCTTTTCGCTTTGTTAACCTGCATGCATTTATATCAGGGATGCAAGTTTGCTGGAAAAATGATTTATATCTGAAATTCTCATGTCTTGATTTATATAGCCACAAGCATGATAAGAGTAAAATAAAAAGGAAATATTGTAGCAACAACGACACAGCAGCCGACTGGCCGCAACCCCAATTGTGCGAGGCCATGTCTGCGACTTGTCGGCAACTATCTGGCTACATGCTTACATGTGTAGGCTATATATGTTTGTAATTTCCGACTTTTTTTTACGTCAGTACCGACTTACATCCCTGTTACACGTGACAGCTTGTAGAATGCATTAGGTTGATGTCCTTCTTCTCACTCCCCACCACAGCATGGCCTGAGGCTTTGTTTTCTCAGCATCCTACTCAGAATTATTTGTCTATTTGTATATGTATCTCCCTCACCGGGCTTCTCCTGACTATTAACTACCGCACTCACAGACCAATGACATGCAGGAAATACATGCATCTCTCCTCACTTATTCACCGTGTCTTACAGATAACAACCTTCCTGAATACATTAACCAGATGCCTAATATATCTACCATGAATAATTGCATCGCACATACTACAAAACACTGGATCATGCTGGTTAGAATTACTAGATATACCCAATATCTGATTCTACTCACTAAAGATAATCAATAAATGACCTAAATCATTCATAATTAACAAATTCAGTTCTAGGATGTCGATCAGTATGAGAGAAATTATCAAGATATTTGTAAAGAATTTAGAAGAACATCAGAAATATCTTTTCAAAGTTCCTGTGTTTATTTATGAATATAAAATTTTGATCCTTGCCACTAAGGTCCAGTGTTATAAACCAGTCAATTAGCAATTTAAAGAGTTGATTGACAATGACATTTGTTAAACCGCACATAATTTGATATGCAGCACATACATTTAAACCGTCGGAAATATTTGTGAATTTCGAGTGATTGTCAGTGTGTTACCGTTTATATTTTACCCCCAAGAGACTCCATGGCGCAAAATATTTGATGGTTCCGACCGCTCCTCTAAATGAAGATATATTACCTGTTAATGTGAATATTTTTTCCTGATATGACGTGGCAAATGACCAGGGTGGCAGCGCATGTATATTTTCAGTATATCATGTTCATTGACATCCCTGGTGGATCCCTGGTATTCCAAGCGATTCCTTCTAGGAGTAACTGGGAGCAACACGATTTGCTTGTCACATTTTGGTAGAGTTTAAGAAGTTAAACTTGTCATGACGTCATGGCCTCTCTCGTGGGTAAACAGGTGTACATGCCGATGGTTGAAGTTTCCCAGCTAAGATCCGCTTTAAATGATGGCACTGCCTCTCACCAAATATAAACACACTCCTCACATTCATTTGTATTGAACTCAAAGGTCAAAGTTCCCCCAAGGAAGGGAATGGTCTTCAAATATCTGTTTACTATGAATGCTGATACGTATCTTATTCCACGTGGGGTGAAAAATTAATAAGTATAAATACACTATTATTTCTATTAATATGTAGCAGGGGAGTAAAGGTAGTATTTTTCATGGGCGGTGATTGTGGGGGAAGAATGTACAGATTTTCTTCATGTATTTTTCGTGGGCTAACACGTGGAGTAAATCCAGAAGCTCCGATAGCTCAAAACAAAAGGTTTCTCATTTGGTTGGTTTCACTTTATGATTTCACCTGGCTATGCTTTGTGCAATCAATAAGTGAGATTAACCTCACGATAGACCCTCTGTTCTGAGCCATCTTGAGCAGGTTCTGTCTGTATCTCCTGTATTCAACTTGATCAAGAGTCCGATCATCATGAGAAGTTCAAATTGAGAGTGTATGATGTAATTCGTGTATTTTTGTGTGTACCTGTGAAATTCAGCATAATCCAGGAGATCCTGAGAAAAATCTTTGTGGGATTTACAGTAGCCCTTACCCTGCTTCGTTGTCTGTGAGAACACTATGCTGTGGCACCTTCTTCTCTGTCCTTCCCTTATCTTATGGAGAACATAGACGACTGATGCCGCACTGTCTAGAACTCCTCCTTTATTGTGCACCATTTGTTTGAGCCGTTAATCACCGACAACATCTTCCACCCAAATGCCTTTATTTGTGTTTATTTCTTTTGTTGCATAAACATTTTAACGTTTTGTTCCGAGTCGTAAGCCCAGTCAGCATCAAGCCCAGACAAACAAATACTCAACTACAACTGTTTATCTCTGAACACAATGATGTATTATTTAGAGATTGCCCAAAGAAATTTTAAATTTTCTTTCTGCATTCCCATACAAATTTGATAAATTTATGAAGATGTTCGATTAAAACAAGCATCACCATTGTAAAAGTTCATTCTACCGAGCATAAAAACAATTCAAATTAAACTCGGTTACTCCTGGAGAATACAATTCCAATGGCCTAGATATATCGGAAGGTTTATACTATAAATTGTATCAACTTATCTAATCATAGTACATGTAGAGTCTATATATGGATAACTGAACTGACATTTTCAATGTCACGATATTCGGGTGATATCTGTCACTGTAAAAGTATAAATAATGGTAGTATTAGTGCTGACAAATTATGCTCGCTTGGATGAATTAATGATGGATCTAGCATCAGTTGGAAGAGGGTAGGCGCTTAGTACAATGTGTAAAACACTAGATACGGTCTATGGGAACCGTTGCTCTGTCGCACCTCGACTTCTTCCAGTTCAATACGTGGGATTTAATGTACATTAAAATAAGAGAAAATATTTGAAAAATAGTAAAAACTTCAAAATGTTGTTTCTGATTATTCCAACGAAAAATATATGCATGTTTTTGAGAGTAAACCAATCACTTTGATTATTTGAGACATTGAAAAGAATTAACTGAAATTAATTGCAAAGGTGAGAAATTTAAATCGTTGATGGTCCCTATATACCTCCAGGGTCCCCTGGGACCCTAACCACAAACAAGACCCCTCTCCCTGGAGCTGACTGGGCTTACTCCTCTCGCAGGTGTGCTGGGTGTTTTATTTTGGTATACATACATTCAGTAGTGTGGCACTAGCTCCGCTCCCTGGTGTGCATGCTTGTAGCAAGTCTAGTGTGGTGTGTCTTGTAGCCGAGCCTGCAACGGTCCGGCACCATCCCCGGCTCGTCGGCCGCCTCCACCCCGACCAGCTCGGCGAGCAACTCGCTGCACCGCGTCAACTCCGCGCCGCCCATGCGCCACCGCATGAAGAAAGAGGGCGACATCGAGACCTATGGCCAGAC
Organism: Alentia gelatinosa; assembly: GCA_950022655.1. Taxonomy (NCBI): domain Eukaryota; kingdom Metazoa; phylum Annelida; class Polychaeta; order Phyllodocida; family Polynoidae; genus Alentia; species Alentia gelatinosa. Next base: position 28,726,817 of record OX465584.1, on the reverse strand, counting down.
CAACTTCAACAGGCATACCAAGGGCATTTTTGGCAAGCCGGTCTCGCTCGCGAACATGCTTGAGTGGACCAAGGTACTGCTCTCTTGTTGATCGTGCTTAGAGTACGGCTGGTTTAGGGGGTGGGCTCACTGTGGTGGACCCACCCCGCGCTGGTTTAAGACCCCTTGACCCTTGCTCTTCACTGCTTTATTAACACAGCGGGGAGGGGGATACATCCCCCACCCCCACCCCCTGAAGCGGTCTTTGTGAATACTGTAAATCAGAATTTACATACCATAAGTCATTTCCACCTAACTGACCTCTGTTAGCGTAAGCAAGGAGACTAAAGGGAAAGATCATAGACGTAGAAATTAGCTTATAAAATCGGGGGAAATATTCATTAGCGTAATGCATGACAGTCGACGTATTTCATCGGAATTGATGCTGCTCTATAGATTAATTTAGATTGTGAATAGCCCATTTGGATTTTAAACAACCCCTCCAGGCTTGCAGTAGGATATATGGAAATATTCTTTCACAAAAAGTACAAATTATTATTCATGCGATCGTTATAAAAAGTTTCCTTTTGAAAAAATTCACATGGAAAATAACAGGTCTTGTTTCTTAAATCGAAACGTTGAAATAGATTAAATGAAGGCTTTGACAACTTTATCATTCTTCTCTCCTAATACGTCTTTTCGCCTTCAGTCAAAATCCAGGTCTCAGCCGCTTGGCCTTCAGGTAGGACGAAGTAAATTCCTGTTCAGCAACAGAATTCTAACTTCTTCCATTATCATTACAAACCTTTGACTTGTATTACACAGACGATGTCTAGTGACAGTACATGGGAAATCTCACTTCCCCACGCGTATAGCCAAAGAGTCTTCCAGTCTCCGTAATTAAGTGCTACAAATAGTAATAAGAGGAACAATTGGATGATGCTTAAACATTCCTCATAAGCATATCTAGTGCGTTGTAATGTTTCTGGTTCATATAACTTGTACCATGTTGAGTTCAGCGAGAACTCTGCATGTGCAGTCCCAGTGATCACCACTAGGAGTGCTGGTGTTGGCTTTTTGTAGACGGAGATTGAGCGGTATGCACAGGAGAACCTCAACCGGCACAAGAAAGGTCTGCTCGGCAAAACCGTGCCCGTAGCCAATATGCTAACGTGGACAAAGGTAAGGTGCACGGCGACCGCGCAAGCAATTGCCCATTAGTAGAATTTAAACCTATCTTATTGCACCAAATATCTTAAAGATAATTATTTTTATTTAATTACCAGTGTATTTATACAAAGAAAAAAGTACGAATATGTAACTTTTTTATATTCATCTGGAGCAAATACTTGTATTTATTTTTGCAGTTCAACTCGGTATATATTGATAAGGATACGTTGTTTTTATAGTATTTCATATTGGCCGCTATAAGAAAAAGGAAACAAAATGGGATTCCCTTTTCCATAGATTTTTTCCCCGAACAATTCCTTTTTTGAGGGAAAAAATCAAGTGTGATATGTCGATATTGCTTCGCTGTGATAAATATATCTATTAGATAAGAACTTAAAAATCTTCTAAACTTTGTATAAGTCCTTAGACGCCTATGCTTAGTCATAGATTTAAGACGGTCGTTCATTTATCAATAATGTTTTCAGCTTTGTGCTCCATGTGGATGTGTAAATACACTTTTCTATCTGCGTTTTACTTACTGTTCCTGTTACTTGTTTTAGCAGTTCATAATAAAAGTTAATTTTGAAACGTTTTACTATACTGTTTGGAAATATTTGTTAAGTATATCTATAAGACTAGACTGTTAATGTGATTATTACATATAAGTATTGTTAATTGATTTATGAAAAGAAAAAAATCAGGAAATTAACTTTGTAAATATAAAAGCCTAAAATATATACATCAAAAACCGTAGTTATACTCGAATCCGAGGAAACGTGTTGGAACCTCTCCTGAAACTTGATATGTATTATTACTGTCTAATCGGCCTTTTCCATGATTGTAGAGCTCGGTATTAGTAGAGATACATGTTTGCTGTCACGCAATACTCAATAACCATGCCTCGATGAATGAAGCAGTACGTGGTGTCCTAATGGGTTATTGGCTAAATCACGACGTAAACTATTTTACTATAAGAAGTTGTGATAATCGTGCTGTGGGAATCATGGACTAATTAACTCCAGTGGAAGATCTGCCCTCTAGGACAGAACTGGCTGAATAAAATTTAAAAAAAAAAAAAAAAATTAAAAAAAATTATGCCACTGACAGTGGTTCTCCCCGGCCACTAGGCCGCAGCACAATCCCGTAGGTAACTCCAGTTAACAAGCAAATCTTCATTAAACTCCTGTTGGATTGATTCACGCAGGACGAGATAAAGAAACCTATGATCCGGACCAACGATAAGGCGGTGAAGAAGGAAGCCGGGGAGGTGTTCAAACTGATCCAGATGTACATGGGGGACCGCAAATCCAAGGCCTCTCAGCCCGACATCGCGCTCGAGATCACCACTAAGGGGTGGAGTCTACCCACACTCCGTGACGAGGTCTACATCCAGCTGTGTCGACAGACCACGGAGAACAAGAAAGAGTGAGTACCGCTACTCAGTGTATACGTGCTGATACAAGTTGAGGGGTTATATTTTATGTAATATAAAGGAAACCTATGTGAGTTTAGGGTCTGAGCTGGTATCCCATCGAGTTTGAATCACGTAGTAATTTACAAGGCGACGCCGCGTGAATTACATAGTGATTCAAACGAGATGGGATCGAGCTCTGACACTAAACTTGAATGGGTTTCTGAATTTATCTCACCCTTCACATTGACTAATTGGCTGTCATTTGTGACATAATCCCCCATTGGATATTTTTCTCAAATATCTAATGGGCGTTAGATACGAGTTCCCAATTTTAAGTCTATGGAGAAAAAATACCAGGGGTGAGATAATTAGTAGGTAAGGAATATCGGTGATTATAAATGATTTTTTTTTGGGGGGGGGGGGGGGTAGGAGAGTGCATGGTTTAGGGCGGACGGGTGTTCGTATGCTAGAGAATGTGCTGTAGTATCCACCTCCTACAATTACCGTTTTGGATGTAATTCGAAGCAAAAGCCAGGAGGTTAAAAAATTGACAGAACCTAGAATTTCAAGTTACCCCTACTATTCTAGATAATCACTATCCTCTATGTTTATACAATTTTACTGAGCTAACTTCTCCCAACTACCCTGCCCGTCATATATACTAAATACAGAAATATAGTTGAGAAATAAACAATGTCTCTACCTTTCGTACCCGGCCCCTTTCTCTGGCTACTACACATGGCTTTGTGAGTCGGATATGTTGATCCACTGAGACACGCGTTTCTCTGACTTTCAGCGAGAGTCTGATGCTGGGCTGGGAGTTAATGGGAATCTGCCTCGCCTTCTTCCCTCCATCACTCAAGTTCTACTCGTACTTGGAGGGATACATCTACAGACACCTCGACCCTGCCGTCGATACAGAAAAGGTAACGCATATTCCCCTGTCCTGCGCATGAAGTGACAGTTTCAAAGGTTCTGTGAGTGACGCAAAGTAAATTTCTTCTCAAAGAATTCATCGGAGAGAAAATGCTTTGATAAGTTATCATCTGACCTATCCTCCTCGTGACAGCCGGACAGAGCCGAAAATGGGAAGAAATAATAAATGATTACATAACAAGAGCGAATTGTACAGAAGGTTAATTAACGGAATGTGAATTTTTTTTAAACCAACAAAAAAACCGGATACTGTCTTTAATCCATATTCGCAACGCCCAGTTATGACATTTCATTATAATGTAATAGCTGATAGTAGATTTACTGATTTGATAACCAGAAAATATCAATCTAAATGCATATCACTAATTATGTGATAGTTATGCGAAGAAATGATTTCAATCACATGTATTTGTGAATCCTTTCACAGTGGGGTGAATAGCATATAGTGGGCTTAATATGTATCCAAATAGTTTTACTCCAAGTTCTACTTACTAACGGGAGTCTCACGAACACCCTACAAGTACACTTGTGTTCTATCCTGACACCTTTTTATATAGGAAGAGGAGGATGGATTAATAGTTTGAGGTGTTCCTTCAGAATACCGGAGAACTCAACCCGTAACGAACTCAGCCTATTGTAAGAACTTAACCTGTAACGAACTCGACCGGTTTTAAATCTTCCCAACTCAAGTATTTTACTGATGCAATTGTGGATAAATACTATACAAAGCAGGAAGTATGTTATCTTGGCTTTAAATTTAGTCTTCTTGGGGGAAGAAAACAAACAGAAAACCCTATCCCTAACCCTATCCCTAGCCCTAAACCAAACTCGCTTAAATATTTTCCAAATCTGCTAGTTTATCCGTCTAAGCCTAGGCAGACCTTACCTTTAATGTGAAAAAGTATCTTATGACTAAGTATCTAGAATGGGTCGACCTCGCGGGTCGGGTTCCCCCAAATGGGTCTTATTCTCCTGACAACTACGGGTCGAGTTCTCCAGTAACCTTCGTGTACACCATGCAGCTTGCCGCCTCCCCATACATTGTGTAAGTAAGTGAGTGTTGTTCTGCAGGTCCCTGTGAGTCACTTCGCTGCTCACTGTCAACGGCGACTAGAACGCGGCTCTCAGACGGGACCCAAGCGTGGACTCAGGAAACCAGGACTAGAAGAAATCAACCAAGCAAAGGTTAGCATTGTCAGCAGTCAAATATTTAGTCAATATTAGCAGTTCAAATATAAGGGTGTGACTTGGCGTGATACAGGTTCTACCCCTATGGCATTTACGACCACAATGTAGAGAGTGTCAAATTTTTTCCAACGCAAATCCTCCAGGGTTACGCGAACGAAAGAATCACCACACAAATATTAGCAGTTCAATATTTAACTTTCCAGACAGTATACGCATTCCAATATTCCACCTTCCAGACAATTTAAGTTTTCCAAAATTCCACTTTCCACACAATATAAGCATTCCACCATTCAGCATTCCACTATTCCACTATTGTTAAATATTGCAACAAAATGTTTGTTTCCGATTAGGAATATTTACCTACTTTATATAAAAAGCAAGATTTTTGTCGTATCCACCTAGAGACAGACATAACCAGACCTATGCATGAAAAGTAAAAAGCCACATGAGTGAGATTCTTGTGTACAGAAAAACTCAAATCTGCTCATCTTTTATGGAGGTCTGTACTGAGATTGACTTTTTCTCTTACAATGCATTTCTAGTCATACTCGAAACAAAACTTAAAGCTGTAGTTTTCTGATTTCCTTACATTGAGGAGAGCTATAGAATGCCCTACTTTACGCTGGTGTCAGTGCGGAAATCTGTGTGGATGCCAGTTATCAGCTCAAACCTGGACTCGCGAGGTTTTATCTGGTGGCTACGCTGGTTGCCCGCGCACCTCCCGTCACCTGTACGGTCCACGAAGGTAACCAGCATGCCCTCAGACTACCGTGCCTCCTAGCGGATGACCTGGAAACCAGCGTTGTGTCTCTTATATTACCATCCATACTCACAACGTGACGCCACTATTGTCTGAATTCTGTAGGGCCTATCCCTTCCACAAACCTTAGAGGTGCACAGAGCAGCGACAAAATCGCTAGTTGAGTAAATACTGATGCTTATCCCGTTTCTTGCCGCAGAAATCCATTTTCCACCCTTCGATGTTTGGCAACACGCTAGAAGACATTATCCTCATGCAGAAGGACCGGTACCCTGATCGTAAGTTACCCTGGATACAAACGACGTTGTCAGAGGAGGTGCTTAGCTTAGGTGGTGCTCAACAAGAAGGAATATTCAGGTCAGTTTCCCATCTTACTGTCATTTCTTGATATGTCATAACTTTTGCCTCTAAACATCAGCCACTGATAGTCTGCAAATGTTCACAAATGTACAGCAGAATGGAAAATAAATTCATGTTTGTGTAGAGAAGGCAGCTTTCCACTCTTCCATGGAAATCCTTGTGCAAAAACAAGGTGATTTAATTTAGCCACATTCACGTCAATAAGAGTAAGACGAACCTCATCACAAATCCTCAGGCCCACGCCGTGGCCGACATCGACATGTTTTACTTTTTTTTAATCTCTCTGAGACAGCAAATTTTTCATGAAAAACGTTTCTACTTTGTTTCTATCCCCACTGACGTCACTGTATGACGATAGATGGGTATTACAATGGGTCTGAGAAATCAATCTCAAATTATTAAATAAAAATTCATATTATTAATATGCCAGGTGGCATAGACTTCTATAGATACTCATGACGTTTTGTTGACTGTGTCGGGTGACATTGACTTTTATAGATAAGACTCATGGCGATTTGTTGACAGGTGCCGGGTGTCATACTTCAAAGATGACATACTTGTGACGTTTTGTTGACAGTGTGCTGGGTGACATAGACTCATGATGTTCTGTTGATAAGGTGCTGGGTGACATAGACTCATGCTGTTTTGTTGACAGTGTGCTGGGTGACATAGACTCATGATGTTTTGTTGACAGGGTGTTGGGTGACATAGACTCATGATGTTTTGTTGACAGGGTGCCGTGTGGCAAGACTTGTGACCTTTTGTTGACAGGGTGCTGGGGTAACATAGACTCATGATGTTGTGTTGACAGGTTGCTGGGTAACATGACGTTCTGTTGACAGGGTGCTGTGTAACATAGACTCGTGATGTTTTGTTAACTGGGTGCGGAGTGACATAGACTTTATATACAACACACTCATGACGTTATGTTGACAGGGTGCTGTGTAACATAGACTCATGACATTTTGTTGACTGGGTGCTGCGTGACATAGACTCATGATATTTTGTTGACAGGGTTCTGGGTGACATAGACTCATGAAGTTTTGTTGACTGGGTGCTGTGTGACATAGACTCAAGATATTTTGTTGACAGGGTTCTGGGTGACATAGACTTGTGACGTTTTGTTGACTGGGTGCTGTGTGACATAGACTCATGATATTTTGTTGACTGGGTGCTGCGTGACATAGACTCGTGATATTTTGTTGACTGGGTGCTGTGTGACATAGACTCATGATATTTTGTTGACAGGGTGCTGGGTGACATAGACTCATGATGATTTGTTGACAGGATGCTGGGTGACATAGACTCGTGATATTTTGTTGACAGGGTGCTGTGTTACATAGACTTTTATATACAACCTACTCATGACGTTCTGTTGACAGGGTGCCGGGCGACATTGACGAGGTGAACGCGTTGAAGGTGCGCTGTGACCAGTGGTTCCCGCCGTCAAACTGCCCAGACCCGCACGTGCCCGCCTCGCTGCTCAAACTGTGGTACCGCGAGCTCTACGAGCCACTCATCCCCGCCGAGTTCTACGAGCGCTGCGTCAACAACTATGCAGACCCCGAGGCAGCTATCGGCATCGTTCATAGCCTTCCTCACATCAACCGCCTTGTCCTCTGCTATCTCATCCGCTTTCTACAGGTACACCCTCCAATCTGCTCGCTAATGTTTATATCCCTTCAGTTCTCCTCCTACCAGGTCTCTGTGGTGTGGGAAGTGAAAAGGCTCGCCCCTTGCTAAATGTGTAGAATTAGGTTTTCTGTTTGAATTCATCTTATAGATGTTAGCACCTTCCATGTGGCTTGAAACCAGTGACAAAGGCTGAGCATTGAGGGCAATATGAAAGGCTGAACTTTAAGATAGTTCCTTTTCACCTTCAGGGTCCCGTGGAACATGTAGCAAATAAAACCATAAACATATATATTTAATCGTTAATTGAATAACAATTTGATATATACCGTTAATTGAATAACAATTCGATATATACTTATATTATAATTTCTGTACATTCATCAGTACTCTTGGACATATCTCTAAGCCCTGAATAGCTTGTATTATCCTACCCCTCATATAAATCTCCATAGGCTTAACATGGTGCGACTGTATGCCACGATTATGCCATAAATTATTTATATGCCACGGGTGACATATGAGGTTAAAAACATGTGACGGGGTAGGATCAAATCTAAATGTCACTCAATTTCATATGATTGTTTACATGGCATTCATTGTCTACAGCTACAGATATCACTCAACTCTGCTTCGTGATATCATTCCGCGTAGACAACTCATGCCATGTAAACAATCATATGAAATTTCGTGACATTTCTTGATATTATAATCAGAACCATCACCTGTATGTAGGTGTGAGTGGATATGGTATGTTGAACGTGGGTGCCGTGACCGGGACTGATGAACCTCTCTTGTTTGTGCTCCAGGTGTTCGCTGCAGAGGAGAACGCGTCCGTGACCAAAATGGACATCAATAACCTGGCCATGGTGATGGCGCCCAACTGTCTGCGCTGTGAGAGTGAAGACCCGCGCGTCATCTTTGAGAACACACGCAAGGAGATGGCCTTCATTCGGACACTGATTGGTCACTTAGACACCTCTTTCATGGAGGGGGTTCTCTGAAGAAAACCACAGCCCCCTTCTCCTCCTCTCCCCCCACCCATCTAGCAACATGTACTCAACAGGAAAACCATCTATAAATCCATGAATAACCAGAGTCATAATAATAATAATATCACGTCGTTGCCATGGTAACCTTCTGCCGAGTGGAATCAGCCAATCAGAATTGGTGTTACATACAGGCTTCGTACGGCCCAGGATATACCATATATAGATGACCCATGCAACGGTTGTATTGTGAACCTTCAGTTGGTATGGGGGACTCTTTGAGTCATTCAGTTCACTAAGTCCACAATGATGATACTACTGTTAATAAGGATGTTGATAAATCTGTCATACATAATGCGTTCTGTATCAAAGTAATCAGACGGAGCCGATGGACAGTCCGCCAGACCAAAACTTGTACATATACATAATACTGACAATACGTAGGGTTCCATGCCTTCTTTTTAGTTTGTCATGAAGAACAACAACAACAACAACAAAAAAGGTAGATTTACTCGGGGTGTACACTAGGCAACGCATGTGACGTGCGGACAACTCATTATTTCCCCTGCGGGGTGTGCGTGTGCGTGCGTGTGTGTGTGTGCAGTGTCAATAAGTGACGGATACGGTGTTGTCAGCGATGGAGGCACGAGGACCACATTCATACCAACAACTCTAGTCCACACCACGAGGCTGAACAGCGATGCAGAAAACTCCTAGAATCACTCTTACACTCCTCATCGTAGAGGACGGAATTTGACTTCTTTTTAAGGGTGTATCATATTTTTTTAGGTATTACTGAACACATCGGAAAGGAGAGAGGATGAGGTTTTACAGTAAGGGTGATCAGTCGGGTGATGGTGTATATGGTTGTAACGATGAGACTGTTCCCTGAATCTTGACAACAACACAAATTATAAATATGTATATTTAAAGGCTGTATCCTCTTCACCTTGGACATTCATACAGACTGCAGAGATGTTTGATGTAGCGTGCTCTCTCTTTCTCTCTCTCTGATGGAAATATTGAGGGAAGAGTTTGTTTCTCACACGTTTGTTTTCCTACTTATTATTTAAAGATAATTTATATTTTTTAGTTTGTAGTGATACGGTGTACCGGCAGTGGTACTGGTTAGGGCTGGGAGTACCAGGGGAGGCGCGTGCTGGTTTTGTCGCGTGGTTCACCTCGTCGTTTATCTCAAAATGTCAAATGTTTTGGTGCTCAGAAACTCGATTTCCAGTCATCAGATGTAAACACACACTTGTCGTACCCATCGGCTTCTCCACAAGAGAGTTTTCTTATGTATTTATTTTGTTGGAAGAAGTACAACTGTATATGCTTAGACAAGGGACATGACTGGACCATAATTGATCCATCAGGAATAGCTGATTCAAACGCAGGTGTTCTTATTGAAGGGCCTGACCTGAACTTTGTACACTTCGACTTGTATTACTAGCTACATAATTACTACGAAGAGGAAAAGAATAATTAGCACTTATAAATATATAAAAAAAAAAAGAGCGAGCTGACGTCATAGCTGTGTAATATACGGAGAGCGTGAGCGAGGCGTCTAGGATTAGATTGTGACGCCATAAGTAAATGTGGTGACGTCACGGATGTACGTGTGTCGTGGTGACGTGCGGTGACGTGTAGCGAGTCGACGCACGTCACCATCGCTTCTTCCTGTACATAACTTTAGCTGACAGGTATTTTTTGTACAGCAGCTTTCTCTGCGTCCTGTATGTAAGCTTGGCGACGCACTCCCTCTGTGTGTGTATATTATACTACTGACACTGGACGATACTATAGCAAAATATAGAAATCACCCCCAGGGAGTTCTCCCTGAATGACTAACTCTTTTTTTCCCCAGGGGAACAATGGGAGGGTACTTTTGAATCGCAGTCCCAAGCACGTGTGAAAGATAAGTGATCATGACAAGAAATTGGTGAAATAGGTCAATTGTGGTGTCTCATGGACTGACTGCATAATGAATGTCACCCTTCTTATTTGTTGTAGCTCAAATCATTTCTATGTATAACCCACTCTAGCTGGTTCTTTATGCACTGACACTTATCTGAGGTTGCATCTCATTCGGATAATTGACATAAATCAGTTTTGTAAGAATTTCAAGTCTGGTTGAAATAGTTCATCCTAGTTAGAATTTAATGGTAACTGATATATACGCTGAAAATTCATGTTGGATTAAAAATACCGATATTAAAACTTATCTGCTCAAATATACTATCACGAAATTAGGCATTTGCTCTAATTTGATTCATTTTGTATCTATCAAATACATATAATCGCCTATTTAGAATCAACACTTCAGAAAAAGAATAGAATCATAATTGAGCACCCAGATCATTTCATGTTCTAATTGTTTGTTTTCCTCATAAAGATTTCGATGTCTATAAGTAAATGAACCTCTGGTGCTAAGGGATGTAGAGCTTGTGGAACAGGGGAGGTTGGATCGCATTTCGTTCTCCCTGCCTGTTGAAAACGCACACTGTCTCTGGTATTGTCACACTACTCTCAGTGAACCATCACATCACAGATGAACTCAACGTGAACTCCCACCAATACTTAATCAACTTGAAACGGCTACAAATTCTACACCCAAACTCCAATCAAAGCGAAGTAACCACTCCGATTATCACTAACCCTTCCGTGACTTTGAAATCTGTAGATCAAAATGAAGCCTGTTTGAACCGGTTGCAATTGAAAATACCCGTTTTCGATAGTCCCTGTGATGACACGGTGATAGGTGAATCTGACCACTTCACAAAGTCACTACCAGTCGTGTGTAAGAGCATAGTGTTGTTAGTATTGTCAGGTCCATGAATAAGAATGGATCGACAGTATTTAAACTCGCCGACACAGTACCTCACTACGGTTACAGTAATACGAGATTATCTTAAATCGGTATCTCTTGTTGCAGCCGATTCATTTAATGATAGCTCTAAGGAGAGGCAATAGTAACTTCGCGTAAAGAATCCAGAATAAAAGATGTACTCTGTATTCATTCCAGTCGGAATTCTAAATTTACTGAATAAGGATGATAATATTATAAGGATGAAGTCTTATAACTTAATATATTGATTTAGATTGTTTTCCTTCGCACAATTTGTATAACATATAACAAAATTTATTTCCTACTTAAGTTAGGTTAGCATATATTTAGGAAGCATTTATCAGCAAAGAAAACCCCAGTTACACTAATGCTCAAATACTTGTATCCGAAATTGTTTATCTGATTTTACACCCTAAGTCCCATTATATAGACATGATCATATTCCACTCTTTGCATTTTCTACGAACGGAATGCCTCTACGAAACGTTCATCAGGAACGCGAGTGATTTTAGTGAATAAGATTAGAAAAAGAAACATGAGATATTGTAATATTAAGCAGCGGTCTGTATTAAGTTATTAGGCCACACATTCCTAAAACTGTCTTAAATAAACGTCATTATGTATTTTATGTTCATAGTGTGTACACCTAGAAGGTGTAGTTGTTTTTTTTTAGTTTTGAGGAAAACGTAAAGATAGGAATGATAGCGTTACTGTATACACGGGCCCACATATTTCTAGACTACACTGACCCTTGTTTATACTTCAGAATGTGAATAGAATCAATGAGGTCCAAAGGAATATAACAGTTCATACTCATCTCAAACACTTTCGCTTGTCTCATCATAAGAATGCCCAGTATCCAAGAAATCCTATAGTTGTCACTTTCAACTTGGACGAGTAGAGTTTCTTGGTTTGATATTTTTTTTGTTGGGGGGAGGGGGACTTGTCTGAATCCAAATCAAAGCACAAGTAGTGTTAGGTAGCGTTTTGGGGGCAATTGGCAACGCACTGAGTGACTGCTAATGACTGAATTCAAACTTGCGTGTGGGTGACTGACGGTTTACGGGTACGTGTTGCGACTGTCGTGACGCTGTTCTTCATACAAAAAGGTGCCAAGTGTGGCCACACGTCTTAACTCTGTACAAAAGGTGGCCGAGCTTGTGCTAAAAAGTTCATCATCCCCATACGTCACCCCCACTGCTGGCCCATGTACTGATGGGAACGACGGCATTTTATCACAATCAGTATATATGTGGATTATCAATAATGATAATAATGATAATGACGATAGTAAATGTTCTTCTGATCATTCATAGGTATACACACGCCAGTTACTCTGTAGTGATCTTTTCTCTGGTGACTGGTCGACGAAGGGCAGTGAGCGACTTAGTGATCTTGAATAATTGACATAATTCTATCCTGTAATATATAAGTGAGTTGATGCTAGAGTCGTCAGACCCCCGACTAGAATACCATGTACAGACATTTATTTATGCGAGAGTGTATCGAGTGTTTCATCCCGCGCTGATTTTTCATACATATTCACATTCTTGGGTTGATGGAAGGAACTGTACAAGACTGGGAACTAATCCTTTATTAATTCAAGTTGTTTTTGTTTTTTTCGTTCATCTCACCCCATCAGTGGAGCCTCCACCCTCCACAAGGCATCATCGACTCCCATTTGATAATTGTCATCAGTATGTGATTATTGTGTAAAAATAAATACATGAAACAAAGAATGGGAGGGGAAGACTATAAAAAAAGAGGCGTTTGATATCAAATCATATTATGCAGAGACAAAACAATTCGTACGCTTCTTGTTTGTTGTATGCTGAATGAATACTAGAAGAAAACGAAGGACAAAAAAATTAGACTACACATAGTAAAAGCTTCCTCCGTTACCATGGTGACCGTTTCCATGGGTACTCGGTGTAAACGTGGTCAAGGCTTTCTTTTATTTTCATCTCGGGCAGTGTTGTGGTGACTGGGACCCATTGTTGTTGCTATAGCAACATGATCCTCACAAGACTGTCCTACACGCTGTAATTGGCGAGCGTCCCGCCTGGTGGCGCTGGTGTGACTCCAGGGGGCGCTGGTCTCCGTCTTTTTGCTCTCTCTTCGCCTGTCAGCCCCAGTGTGCATGCTTTTGTAACCTCAGCTATATATATAAGTGTCAAATAAACAACATACTAAATATTTAAGACAAAACTCTACAGTTGTTGCCTTCATTGATTGTTAGACAAATATACATTTCAGATTCAATGGGAAAGTTAAATTCGCGTTTCACACATAAGATGGTTAATTGTTCTTTTTACTCATTGTTCATTTGGAGTTAACATATGGGTAATCGAATTCTGGTGTTTATTAAATATATCCAGGCAGTATGAGCATTCATCTGTATTGATACGATCTTCCCTACTGCATAAGAACAATCAGTCGTTGATACGTAGAATGACATATGTAAATTAACAAGACATCACAAAACAGAACATATATTGTTGAAATATATACAGGTAGTCCTTTTATATCCGTAATCTGTTACAACATTAATAGAAATTGTTTAACGTGCATCTTTAAATTATCTCCATATGCCTTTTTTCTGGATTTCTGCTGGTAATTTTCCCATAATCTAGTATCAATATAGAGCGGTTATCTTTTTTTTATATCTTCTGTCAATAAAGTAATGATTTAAAAAAATATATATATATCCTATCGGAGAGTCAGTCCAAACGAAGACAGGGTATGGTTCAAACACTGAGGGTGGCAGTTGGGTCTTAACCACTATCTAGAGCGAGGACCTATTAGGAGGCACCCTGTGATATTCTTAATACATACATCACACCTCCCTCCTTTAACAAAAGAAAAGAGGTGTTTGTTTCTAACATCATATATCAAGAAATGTGTTATGCAATGTAGTATATGGCATTCTGCAACATACATTCACCTTTTGTCAAAATTACATTTAGTACCTTTTACTATCTTTGGGTAATAACACTTAAAACCATAGTATGTACATAATCAAAATAAACATTTAAGAAGCTTGTGACAATGCATCAGCACAGACATTGTCTACACCTCGTACATGAAAAATCTCAAGATTATATTCTTGCAACAACAAACTCCAGTTTAACAATTGCCTGTTTTTGTTTTTCATCTTTTGCAAGAATGTCAGGGGGTCATATACACAGGTACAGGATCTGGAGGGTATGACACATAAACACTGAAGTGTTGTAAGGCCAACACTAATGCCAAAGTTTCCTTTTCAACAGTTGAATAGTTCTTTTGGTGACAATTGAACTTCTAGGAAAGGTAGCATACAGGGTGCTGAATACCATTATCATCATTCTGCAGTAACACTGCACCTACCCCATGGTCACTTGCATCAACCATCAGAATAAACTTCTTGCCAAAGTCTGGATCCATCAAAATAGGTCCAGAACACAAAATAGATTTCCCTTCATCAAAAGCATCATCACACTCTTTGGACCAGATGAAGTTTTTCTTTTTCTTTAACAGGTTTGTTAGTGGAGTAGAAACTTCCTGTAATGTCCGCTAGGCAGTCAGAGTTTCTCGGACTAATCTTATGGTGATCCTGTATAGGAGACTGTGGGACGGGTGTCAGCTTTATTCAAGATACGCTCCTAAGGTTGTCAATGTCATGAAACCAGCAACTGATGACCTCAGAATCTGAACTGGAGCCTGCGGACGATTGAGAAGATTACTAGGGAGTCTAAATGTAGCCGGAAGGCAGCATTTCTCCAGGATCATCGACCACTGGTACGCTGAACTAGGTGTGAGCACTGCGATATCACCAGAAGGTAGACATGGCGGTAGCTTCTACGGGCTCCTATGAAGTATGATGCTTGGAAAGTGGTTCTGGTGTAAATGGACGATTTACCGTCAACAAGAATGTCTAGCCTTGAAAACTAAAGTTGAGTTTCTCTTTTTTCTATACTGGTATTCACTGTGATATTACCTGAATGTCAGTTTGTCATCTGTTGGCCAAATTTACAGGTAATAGTGATAATGAACGAATCCATGCTATCTATCAACAACTGTAGCTGCTAAACGCATGTTCTCTAATATATCTTTAATGAAGTGGCCAGTTATATACTCTTTTACCTCATTTTTCTTGTACGTCGGTATTGTAAATCGAGATTATAACAGTCACAAAACTGATTGTAAAGGCTGGCGAAATTGATGTCCCCTAATAGCACTCACCCTTGTTGATATGGCGTTTTCAACTCATTTCAGAGTTTACAGGGTATCTAACTATTTCTAAATGCTCAGACTTACCAAATGAATGGTGCTATGGTTCTAGTTACCTACTATATTTAAAACGTTAGAATTCCGTCGAATCCGCTTGAAGTGGCTCCCGCACATAGAGACATAGTGAACCAGACCTAGGGGTGGAGATTGAAGAGCCACGAGAGTGAGATTCTTGTGCAGTACTAAACTATAACCTGCTACTCTTTTTTGTATTTCTATACTCAATCTCGCTTTCTCTTATGATTCATTTCGAGCCATGCCGAAATCAAAGTTTAGTATTGTAGTATTCTGATCTACTTTTCGTGAGAAACCAATGAGATCCCAACTTTCGCTGGTAGCCCTTTCAAAACTCCGCTGATTTCCCCCACCCACCACCAGCCTAAGTATTTGACCCCATTAGAGTAACTGGCTCTGTGGAGCAGTCAGCAGAATGTTAGGCTAGGAATCCGTGTGTCGGGAGTTCGAACCCCACTATCGGGAGTCCGACATTTCATTTTCCTATATTTTCCCCTCTAACTCGGACTCGTATGGTAGTTAATACAGGGGGACAACTCCATGCAGTTTAGCGTGCAATTGTAAATGAATAACAATAGAAAGGTTTGTGTAACATTCAGTATATATGGATGGCTTCCTGTAACCCACTTGCACCCAATTAACTTAGTCTAGGATCCAAATATATCAAACACCATTAGGTCAATGAGGTAATTCGGGCTTATGGACAGTCCCTACGCATTCAGAAGATCTGCTTGGACGATTTCCACTTCCCCTAAGACTGCATCAAGCGACGCCGGAATTTCATGTTCCAAATTGTAACCCAATCCGCGGTTGCTGTGAGAGTGAATTTCAGTCTAGCCACATTTTAAGTCAGATTCGGAGCATTATAAACCAGTTTATAACCTGGATCCTGTAGAAAACTATTGAATATTGAAGTTGGTTTGACCCTGAGGTTTGTGCAGTGTACTTTGAGAGTATCAGAAGAAATTGCAAAAATATCTCTCTTAACAAGCCAGGTTAACATTTCGTGAGTAGTATATGGATTTGGGGAAATGACTCAGGCTAATACACCCATACATAGACTGGTTCCCTGCCCATATGAATAATCTAACTAGGCCAGGCTTCCAGACTAACCCATACACTGCATTAAGCCGGGCCCCCTCCTACCACGATACTTCCCGATAGCTACGAATTGAAATGCCCAAATCGTAGCCTATCGGGAGGTCTCCGATAATTCAGAACGTAGGACAGGGGTGAGGTGAAATAATAATTCAAACACAGGTATACGGTTTCCTTATTATTATATACCTCGAAATAATTACAATAATGTCAATAATTAAGCCGTATCAGCCATTTCTAGACCCATTTGGGCACACCATGGATGAACCGAACTATAGGATACGCTCCGCCCTTCAAATGCTGCCTATATTATATACATACAGCCTTGAAACCATTCTATTAAGTCGTATAGCCAGGATATAGATAGATATGTATCGCTACAATATTGCTACTTTAATATATATGTGTATGTATAGATAAACATATATACATGCATACAGATATATAGATACACCTGTCAAGCGCTCCTACGGACATTGAGCCTGGTGGTGTATTGGTTAGTACATCCGTTTTGAATAATAAGAGTGTGAATAATAATTAATAAGTCATCAAAATGTTGTTTTTTTCCCATCAATTTAAGGTATATGATAATAAGCAAACGTCCTCACTGTGGACGAAACATTTCTCGTTCTCGGTCAGTCTTTGATTACATACTGCCTTCCACCTATGGCATCAGGCAGTATGAAATCAAAGACTGACCTTGAACAGGAACCGTTTCGTCCACAGTAAGGACATTTCCTAATAGTTCTACCTATTTAGATTTTAAAAATCATATGTCACCGTCCTTGTCTGATCTACTTTCGTTGAGAGAAGATCAGAGAAGACAATGAGACAACAGCCTTTCGCTGGTCGTGCCGATGATCAGTTTATGTACCTGTGTCATGCCAAATAATAACCCATTGGGAGTTATGCTGTTTTTTTTTTGTTTTTTGTTCAGTAAGCTTCAAGACATATGTCAAACAAGGACAACATTACAGACTCTACAAGACATACAATACAAATCACCAGTTCGTGTGGGGGTGGGGGGGGGGGGGGGGAAAGGCAGGGGTGTGGTAATTAACTTTCTAAAATGTATTTTCTCTGGAAGATGCTATATGATTTCTAGTGCCGAAGGTGCTAGTGATGGGTAAAATCCTTGAGATCTACATTTATTAGCAATGTCAACAAACTTTGCTGCCTTGTCGCTCAATTCATGGAGGCTGCCATCTTGGTTTATCCCAGAGTGCTTTGGTGAGGAAGTGATTCCTATTTCCTCCATAGAAACCTAATGTTAGGGGAACCAAAAAGAAATCCCATGTTAAAAATCTAAAAAACATGATGTAATAATACCTCCCCATAATTTTAGTACCTGTTCCTGGATAAGCCCACAAGGTGAGATATTAGTTGTATTAACAAGATATGTTTTATAACTGCATAAGCCCTCAAAATAAGGTGCTAAAGAGTGATTGTTTGTGTATTGATAAAAACTAGCCTGACTATGTGTTCATATAAGCTAGTCCCACACACAGCATAAAAGTGTGTGTTCATGATCAAAGACACTTATTTTAAGTATTTGCTGCTATTTGTCAGCCAAAACTAGTCTTTGTGTTTGTCATTATATGTCAACACTTAAATTCATGTGTATTTACTAGTCATTATCTATGTCATACTATGAAACTATGGCTAAAAGTTTTGTTACCTCAATTTTGTGCTACCTTAAATTGAGTTTAACTATAGTCTAAACACACTGCTTGTGTTATGGTATTATGACTCAAATTATGTGTCACCTAAATTCTATATTACCTGAGATAGAGTTTGCCTATAGTTTGTGTACAACACGCATGTTGTTTGACTCTCATGTAAATCTTTTTCGTTATTCTAGTTCTTAAGGCATTACGGCATAACGACATAACCGATACGGCATTACGAAGTTATGAAATAAAACTTTCAACACTATGTCACCACTTGTCAGTCAAGACTTGTTAAAAACCAGGGCAGGCAGCTACACTGATTACGGAGTGACTGATTTAATGTAATTATTGTTTACACTGTATAATATTTGGCTTAAATATAAGTATTATTGTATATCTATACCAGTTATTATCTGTTTGATCTGTAGGGAAGCTGAGAAAACGTTTATCTCATCTGTGAGGATCCCCAGTACAACTGGAATGAATGGACCTCTAAATGACTTTGATGGGAGACTGGAGTGCTATACATAATATGTGTTAATGAGTCATATCTCCTTCTATGTAACCTTAGCCATGTATTCTTGATCGCATGTTACTATTCTGCTATGTCATATCTTCTCTTAGTTCCACTCATTAATCTCTTGCTGTGTAAATCAGATGAAATATATTTGCTTTTATGGTTGCATTGATTTGACTATGGTTCTTTTCTTTCATCTCCCTCTGTCCTATCCAAGCCGCTTATCTCTGCCTCGCCCCCTAACACAGCCAATTTCAAGGAATCCCAAGACGGACTTGATCTTGGGATTTCCTCACTGTAACCTAGTAGGTATACCCTAATAGGCTACTTACTTCTTTTCCTTCTCTTGTCACCTTCTTGATACCATCTCATCACCCTTATCAATGTATGTGAAAATATGTCATGCCATGGAAGACTATGATATTATTGGTATAAGCGAAACCTGGTTTGTTTTGGAGATAATATGGTTAAATTTAAAGGGAAAAAGATTTTTAGGGAAGATAGGGAAGACCATACTAGAGGGGGGGGGGGGGGTTGTTATTAACTCTCAGATAAACTATACCCACATGCCAAAAAACTGGAACAGTATTCTACCGTAAACTATTTTATAGAATGTTTAACAATTTCTATCAACAAACCGCAAAATAAACATATGGTGGTAACTACATGATATTGGCCAAGAGAAGGGTCTGTAGATGAATTTAATAATTATCTGGATACTATGTTGACTAGTAAGGAGTTAGAGAATAAAGAGTGTTGGATAATTGGTGATATGAACATTGATCAACAGTGTCTGTAATAGAAAAAAGCTGGCTAACTTAGCAAGAGATCATGGACTAACATAGCTGATTGACACTGTCACACGTCCGGAAGGAATTGGCGGTTCAATTATAGATCTGATGTATACGAACAGTGAAATGGTTGACTCTTCTGGAGTTAATTAGCGATATACTTCTAAGTGATCATTTGATGACCTATGCAGTGAAGAAAAAAAGTAGGGAAGTCGGTGTGAAGGTGACCTTTAGAGGGAGGTCTTATAAAAGATATGCGAAAGATCGTTTAATAGAATATATCAGCAGTTGTAATTGGGATTCATTTTGGTGTGAAAGTGACCCGAAAATACTCTGGCACATAATTTGGGAGTTTCTGACCATCTTCCTTGACAAGTGGTGTCCTTTAGAGACTATAAAAAAATTATAAAATGGCAACCATGGGTAACCAATGCGGTATTATAAAAAATAAGCCATATACAACAACTAATAAGGACCTATAAACTGTCAGGACACACCGAGCATCTACAAAAGGCCAAGAACCTTAACGAGGAAATTAGAAAGGACTTGAGAGCCTCAAAGGAGCTTTTATGAAAAGAGAATCTTGAACAAAGTAAGGATTGTTCAAGGGAATTTTGGCGTAGAATTTGAAACTTATTTAATAATGAACGAGGTAACTCTTCATGTAGCCTAGTAGATTAGATCGCTGCGGAAACAGTAGTTAGTGAAGACACCCCTGACTTTATAAACCGATATTTCACTAACATAGGCGCTGAGATATTTGAGGGTTGTGATACTGACAAATACCACAAATTGCTAAATAAACTAATAGTCATGGATGATAACCCGGAAAGGTGTGAACTCGCAACAGATGAGGACGAAATACTGAAACTACTTAATGAGATATCAATCCACAAATCTTCTGGTTTACCAAATGTCTCTGGAAAGGTAATCAAGGATCTTTTGCAATTAATTATCCCCGAATTTACGTATCTTATTAATCAGTCCTTGGAACACAGTAAAATCCTGCTAGAATGGAAGTAAAGTAGCAAAGCACCCATACCGAAGGGAGGCGACCAAACTAACATTTCAAACTGGCGACCGATATCGCTCCTGCCAATAACAAGCAAGATGATTGAAAAATTATTCATAGGAGGACTTACAAAATTCTCGAAGAAACACAGTATCTAAATGAAAATCAATATGGGTTTAGGCCGGGGATGGGAACTGAAGGTGCAATTTTTAAGCTGGCAAATGATCTTTATATTTCTAGAGACAAAGCTGAAGTAGTAGCCTCCTGTTTTGTTGATATTCGAAAAGCTTTCGACACCATTCCTCATGTTCTAATGTTACAAAATTTTTCGAAAATAACTTTTTTATCTACAAATTTAATAAGCTGGTCTAATTCATACCTCAAAGATAGGCGACAAAAAGTGGTTGTAAATGGGAAAGTTTCTGATAATGTGGTGGTTCAGAGTGGGGTCCCTCAAGGATCAGTACTGGGTCCGCTTATGTTTATATGCTTCATAAACGAAATGTGCAATGAGGTTGTGAATTGCCAAAGCATTCAGTACGCTGACGATTTGATCATATATTGTAGTCACTGTAACCCAATAGTAGCCATGGATAACCTACAAATTGCATTAAATAGTGTGCTGGAATGGTGCGCTACTAATGGGCTAGCAATCAACAAAAAGAAAACCAAAGAGGTATGGTATTGTTCATATCAAAGGAGAATGCACTTACCTGATATTGACTTAAAATGTGGAACTTCCAAGATAGAGTTAAAAAAGTCTTATAAGTAGGAATCGACCTTGATTGTGGTCTAACCCTAACTAAACATATTAGGGAGATTACAAAACTATTTGATAATAGGGTGTTTCGCTCGGCTAAAATTAGGCGATTTATTAGCAGAGAAACGGCTCTTTTGATCTTTACTACAACCTTCCGTCCGATGTTTAAGTACTGCGGGTTTATGATTGTTGGAGCTTGTGTGGAATAGCTCCGTAAGTTAGAGGTACTTCAAAATCATGCCCTGAGGGTTGTCCAAGGATTTAAAAAGTTATGTCAGAGTGCAGATGAGTTGAGAAAAGTTAGTGGATGTGTAGAACTGTTGGGTGAAAGAAGAGATAGGCAGTTACTAAAAATAATGTTTAAAAGATCGAAAGCTGAGATTAACTTAGATTTGCGGGAAAGGGGGACGAGAAGAGACAAAGGCCTGAGATTTAAACAACATAGACCCAGAAGTGGTAAATATGAACGGTCCCCTACATACAGAGGAAATAAACTCTGGTGGGCTCTAGATCCAACCATACAAAAGATAGATAGATAGTTGCTTCTTATAAACGGGCCATCAAAGGCTGTACTAATTGAATACTGATTGTTATGTGTCCGGGAAACGTGTACAACTTATGTGATGTATAATAACCACTGTAATATTCCTCATATTCTCTCATCCTTCCTATCCACAACTTCCTCTATCGCCCTTATCTCTCTATTTGATCATCCTCTTTCACCTAGTATGAACTTAAGTGGAGTTTACTTCGATGTATTCCAAGACCCAATAGCCATTGGAAGAACTGTAAACACAGAAATGGTGAATAAAATCCCTGTTAAAAAAAAGAAGCTTTGACTATCTTCGGAGCTGAGACATTTCTCAGTGGTATAGCCTCAGGAAATCTTGTAGAAGCACACATTATTGTGAGTAAGTACTGATTATCAGATCGAGTTTTGGGCAAAAGACCTACACAGTCAATAATAACATGGCTGAATTCTTCTCCCACTGCAGGAATTGGTCGCAATGGAGCAATAGGGATTTTTTTATTAGGTTTCCCAACTATTTGAGATGTGTGACAGGTTCTACAAAATTGAGTAACATCTTGCCTCATCTTAGGCCAATAGAAGTGCCTCATGATCTTTTCAGATGTCTTGTTAACACCCAAATGACCACCTATGTGTAGCTCATGTGCTACGTTAAGAACCTCAGAGTGATAAGCCCTAGGAAGCACAATTTGGTAAACAATAAACTAGTTCTCTGATGCTAGGACATCTGGTAGTCTCAATTTTCTCATGAGAACACCATCTTTAAAGAAGTACCCTGTGGAGATTTTGTCAAGCTCCTCTCCTGAAAGTGCATGGCAGGAAAGTGATAAAACCTCAGGATCTTGCCTTTGTTCAGCAATCAACTTACTCCTGCCAAGAGGGACTTCATTATCCATGTTAGTCTTGTCATCATTTTGACTTGACCCTGGTCGAGAACTGACAAAAGGATGACTTTTAAGGTGTTCATCCTTTGAGTTGATAAATGCCTGAGACAAATCAATGATATCATCCTCAGTCTCAACATCCACAGAATGTTTTTGGCTTAACTTTTTAACCTGAGCCCTAGTCAGAGCACAAGAGGGATAAACTCCACCTATCTCCTCATCAATGACATCATCTTCTGATGACAAAGTGACTGGCTCAAGAACTATTTTTGGTTCAACAAAGACTTTTACCCCTGCTAGATCATTTCCTAGCAACATTGATACACAATCAACTGGCAGATCAGATTTTACTGTAAAATCAACAGTCCCTGATACAAAATCAGACTCTAATCTGATTCTGTGAAGTGGAACACTCATGAAACCATACTCAACACCATGAATAATGACATATTCACCAGTGGCTGACCTTGAACTGAAAGGCAAAGCATTTTCTAAAATCATGGGTTGAGATGCTCCAGTATCTCTCAAGATACAAATGGGTACAGAATCTGCAGCGTCACTATCTAGAGACACATTACCTTCAAATACAAATGGTTTGTATTCCTCTCTGATTTCAGTCACCTTTTCAGTTACACATGGCAAAATGACACACTCTGACCTATTAGACAATATAAATCCATTGGGCTTGGGCTCAGCTTTCTTCTTTTTAAGTGCCCAACACTCAGACATGATGTGACCCAGTTTGTGACAGTAGTAACATTTTGGACCTGAACTTCTTCCTGAGTATTTATCTTGTTCACCTTTTGGCTTTACTCTAGATTTCAGATCTTTGCTATCACCACCTTTTGCTCCCTGACAAGAATTGCTCCCTTGGGGTTCACTCTTATTTTGTTGAACACTAGTCTTATGGGTTATGGTATAATCATCAGCAAGAGTGGACATTACATGCAAGGATGTTACTTTCTTTTCATCAAGATAAGTTTTGAGATCACTGTATGTGCAACGCTTAAATTCTTCAACGAGCACAGTTGTCTGAGTTTATCAAAGCTATCTTCCACTTTCATAGATTTACACCACCTGTCAAAGTACACTTCTTTTTCATGGGCAAATTCTCTATAGGTTTGATTCTCTTGCTTATGGTAACTCCTAAACTTCTGACAATATACCTCTGGTACCAGTTCATAAGCCTTGAGAACAGCAGCTTTGACCTTTTCATGATCTAAACTGTCATGAGAAGATAGTGCCGAATAAGCTTCGTGAGCTTTACCCTTCAAAACACTCTTTAACATCAGTGTCCACTTCTCTATTGGCCATCTCATGCTTTGGGCAACCATGCTGAAAGTAATTATCAACCTCCTTTTCATTGAATGGTGAGCAAGCTATTTTTCCTTTTCAGCCTGAACATGCATATGCTTTCTTTCTCTTTCAACCTGAACTCAATGCTCTCTTTCCTTTTTGGCCTGAATCTGTGCAAGCTCTTTTTCAGCCTGAATCTGAGCAAGCTCTATTTCAGCCTGAAGTCAGGCATGTTCTACTTCTAGTTGTTTGAGTTTGATCTCTCTCTCTAAAACTCCTTTATGACCTGTTCTGAGGAACCACTAGTATCCAATTCATGTCACACATCCTCTGGCAATAACTCATCATCAACCAATATCTCAACAATAGCTCTTTTCCTGTTCAGCCTTTCTGCTAGACGTTTTCAAATCAAGTTCTAACTCCCTAGCAATTGCTAACAATTCTTCCCTTCTGAACTTTTCTAGTTCCTACAGAGGGTGACTGTAGAAAAGCTTGGTACTTGGACATTTTGATTCTTTGTACTAACTATTACTGAGAGAACAATTTTTCATTTCTCGGACAAGCCCCCAATTTCTGTCATGTACCGTAATTAAAGCCTAATCTAATAGACTAGCTAACACAGTGAGAAGAAAAGAGAATTTGAAATATCCTTATACTTAATGAAGAAGGCAAATAACCATACACAGATATGTATTCATAACATTATAACAAAGTATACAGTTACCCGGTACATAACAATTCTCATCAACATCCAAAATCACATTCACTTCATAGTGTTCATAAGATGATACAAGTCCTGTTTGTTATAGCAGTACTCACAGTCTTTCACTTTCTGTTAATGTCCAATGTCTCCTTGACTTGTGGATATAGATGATCCAAAGCAGTAGAATATGGTGGTAGCAGTCATCAATCTCTGTTCCTCCAGTGCCGGGGTGATAGCAACTTATGGAGAAAAGCCCAATCCTCATTAAAGGCCTCTGTAGCCTAGTGTCCTATGGTCTTCAAGCCTCCTCACTGAAGTGGTGGTAATGCTCAGCAGCCTGGGGTTGTTGACACCTTGGTATCTGGGTTCCAAGTGAGCTCCGAGTGGCAATCTGCTTCCTTATAACTATACCCTATCAGGGGGTAAGTCCAAATGAAGAAAGGGGATGGTTCAAACACTGGTGGTGGCAGTGCAAACAGTTGGGCCTTAACCACTATCTCGGGCGATGACCTGTTAGAAAGCACCTGTGATATTCTTAATACATACATCACAATAGTCTTTTAATTACTATACCACATCAGTTTAGATTTCTTGTAATTTTCTATAGTTTATTTATTCTTAGCCAGTTTTCCAGAGAAGTTAAATTATAGCTATGGGTAATGATTTTCTCCTGATTGGTACCTGTTGTTGTAAAGACTGTCATCTGCATACATCGTAATTTTACTATATCTTATGTTATGCTCCAGATCATTAAAGAATATCAGAAATAATAAAGGTCCTAAGATCGAGCCTTGCAGCACTCCATTGGTAACTTCAGAGATAGGCGATTTCACCCCATTTATTATAGTATTATGTTTTCTATTTTTTAGATAACTTTCCAGTATAAATTGTATTAAGTTTTTTTTCTAATACCTAGGTTGGCAAGTTATTGTAACAACAAATTTCAACTTATGCTATCAAAAATACTTTTCAGAAATCAATATAAGTTGCATATTATTCTTTTGTCCTCAAGTTAATCTGTTGTTGCCGATAAATGGACAGTACTCTGTAGAGTATACTGTCCATGGTAAAACTTCGGCTATGATTTATCATCATGAAACTTCGTCAAAAGAAGTCTTAATTATGAAACTTGGAATGACTTTGAAGGTACTCACCAGATGGCAGTACTGCTCACTGCTGCAGATTATGTAAGGTGAAATGAGAACATGGAGAGCTCTCAAAGCGTTTGATCCAGCAAATCCGTTGTATAGCTCCCGAGTTATATATATTCCACGCCCTTTGGGCGAATTGATAAATTCAATGTGTGGGTAAATCCATGCTTTTGGACATTACTTACCTAGTCATGAACCCTGTATTTATTCCAAAGGAATAGTGCAAATATAGAGTTATCAAGGGTTGGGCCCTTCTCTCCCCATCTTTTCTTTTGTTTATTAGAGTAGTTTAATTTGTTCAATTAGACTCCCCATCACATCATGTTCTCTACCTGTGTGTAGTAGTAAAGAACTACACCAGATAGCAGCAGAGATCACAGCTCCAAAGTCTAACAGTATCGAGCTTGGGTGCTCGTGTACCAAATCAAACTTAACCAATACCAAAGGACAATTGATAGATGTTATCTTATAGAGAGGTGTGTACTAATCTATGTGCCTAATACAACAAAAACTCAAATATATTTGGTAGACATTTTGTCAGTTGTCCTTTAGAGGGGGTGTCCACCAAGCTCCCGACGCGCCCCATTATTGCCCTCCCGATTCAAAATCCATATCGTAGCAAAATCGTGGAGCTTACCGGGGCAGTTGGTAAGTTTTCTACGATAACGCTACCGACACGCACCGACGCGAACGGACGCAAAACCCGTATCGTAGAGGGTCTACGACAATCGAACATGTATCGATTGTCATAGCGCGTCGGGCCGCGTCGCAGTGTATAGATGACTCTTTAAACGTGAAGTCATATGAAATAATCGATGGAAAATTATGAGATTTTCAGAATATCTAGAATATATAATGCTGATGCGGTTCTGCAAAAATTGTGAAATTTGATAGTAGATAAGGCTCTCAAAACGATCTTTTTACACTTTAACTTGGAACTGTTTCTTTTTCATTAGATATTATTATGAGGTATCATATATTGTTTTGTATCTACAGATAATATATCAGTCTTAAATATGCATTATTTCTGGAATTATAAAGGAATTATGGTTGATTACACTGGTTGCATCCTGAGCTATATCGGGGTGTATCGGGACCATGGCACCTTTTTCATGCACCCTCCCAATACGTTACGACGCGCACCGACGCGAGCCGACGCAAACAGATACGCTACGATATGCCTCCCGACGCGCTACGATATGGTTATTTTGTATCGGCTCGCGTCGGCGTTGGTGGGTGCGGGGTCTAACGCACGTAATAGGAACAGAGGTCCTCAGCAGAACATCAAGACCAGGGGTCTGTTGAATAATTTAGGTTCATTCATGAAAATCCTTTTTTTTTTTTAAATCAACGATACCCAGACCTGTATGATGTAGGTCAACTTTATTCAATTCAAATGGACGACCTTCTCTTAGCTAGGACTGTTAGCGAACGTGCTTGAATATTATCAAACGATAACCCTTGTATAAGGTCTCATTGTATCCTGTACTTCCGTAGGCATAAGTTATTCAACAGACCCCTGATGATGTTGTTAATTACATTTTCTTCTAAAAAATATTGTATACTTTTTCTGTTAACTTCTTGGACGTTTCCATTTTCATTTACGAGATTACTTCATAACTTTAGTTGAAGTTTGTGGGTATTTTAGAATCAACCCTCTCATTCAGCTGCACTTATATTCAACCAATTCATCTTTTTCTATAACTTTCAGTAATAGATGCTAAATATTTATCGGAAGCACTTCTGATGAATAAAAATATTACTTGGCTTTGTTTTAATGAGCCCAGGAAAACTAAAAAAGTGTGTGGTGGCTCTGTAAGTTCTTGTATTCTTACGGGCGAACTCTATTAAACATAGGTTAAATAGAACAACAGACACGTTTATTTAATATAAAACAATCTTTATTTAACTATTAAAGTCAGCACCGGACAACTATGTACCTGACACTATGGTCACTTCACAATGCCCTCTAGTGAGACGCAGGATAACTAAAGCACGGCGTCCAATCTATGTATTCGGCGTGCTTTTTTTTTTTTTTAACTTACGAACATTTGTCGTATTCAAATATAATGAAAAAATAAATCCCACCGTCATAAGCTCGAGGCACCTGGTTCAAAATAATTGAAACAATCCCATTGAGTCCCTTCTATATGAAAAAATATATACCTGGTGGCTAAAGGAATAAGCACTCCTAATCACTGTGATGAAAATGTCTGGATTTTACCTCGGACATATAAAAGGTGGAGTGGTCAAAAACGGGCGAGAATTCCGTTTACATCCGACATATTTATGTATGGTTATATTGCAAGTTGACATTAAAACCATGAGTAATATGGACAACATTAATTTTGCATTAAAGGCTATAGATGATAATTTCACTTTATCCCTATCTTGATCAAAGTTTTTAATTAATTCAAATACTAGTGTGGACTCTTTCCTAGAAATAGGCATTAACCAAACTGACATAGCATCATTGTGGTAAAAGAAGTCCAAAATATATCTGGCATAATTTTTTTCTCCAAAATCATATTTTGTTATTTTCGTCGGAGTACATAAGTAAATTGGATGCATGACCAATCACATGTGTTACACGTGTTACAATCAATTTCACCAGAGATCATTTTATATTCACGTTTTGTCCTCTCTAGCGACCTTCAATTTAAAACTATCTTTGGTTGCATTTTTCATTTCCCTCCTTAAAGTCGGTAAAACATCGGTACAAAAAGTTCACATTGCAAATGCCTCGGCTTTCCCCTCACAAAATCTCAATGCTGAAAAAACCTTATTTACACGCAGGGACCTCTCTGTGTGTCCTGGCAATGTTTTAAATGAACACCCTAAGTCTTCAGTGGCACTACAACATGGCGAATAATCAAGAACTCATTCGTGTGTGTACGTAACGTGGGGAGCTCACAGCACCTCCATAAATCCACATATATATCTGTCTGGTATTAGAACTCAACATGAGTCAGCCCTGCATGCAGAGGACGCCTACTCGCTCCTCCATGAGGCTCTGAAATACAATCAGGATAATGCAGGCTGGTTATTATAATATTCGTTTGGCAAACTTGGCACGCTTTCAGCCCGTACAGGCATTTTGCTACATCTAAAACGGGCGGTATATCTCTAAGTCGCTCACTCGCATCGTTGCCGAGCGGGAACGGCAGCTGGCATATAAGTGTAAATACAGCCAATATAAGCATATCCTTTTATCATGCAGTGACTGATGTCAACACCACGAGGAGTTGATGTCTCAGCAATATTTCTCACCCTCCTCCTTCACTGAACAACCCGTCAATTTGTCGCCACTGAAGAGCTCCGAGCTACTCCAGAGCAGCTCACGTAAGCATATACGTGATGACTATTACAGTTTTCCCGCACGAAGAAATAAAACTTAGTTATCAATCTCCATGGTGTTAGGATTTTAAAAGTCAGTCGAGCACTACTTGACAGCTGTTGGCTGCGTGTTGCGGTCTCAGTGAGTGAGTGAGAAAGCAGCTCGACAGCACACCGCGGTTTACGGTAACGCGTGTATGAGCGACCCGAAGAAAGGCGTTAGTTTGGCTGGAGTCTCGGCTCTACACCTGACAACTCCTCAGCTTCCCAACACAGACTAGACAGCGTAATTATAGCAACACTCGGATCGCACGGAATCTGTCCATGACTACCTTATATAAAGTGATCTCAGAGCGGATTGCTTTACCGGTATGATATTCTAACCCCCCCAACCCAATCAACAAGCCCCCGTCATGTCCCTCGAAGCCACTGATAATGGAGCATTTACATCACAGTTCTTCCCTGATAACTTCACGAGGAAGATAAACATATTCTAATACTTATAACAATACAAGTTCCCAGTATATATAATTCTGTTTTCTTTACTTCCACATTGCTCAGCGCGTTCACCCCTTTTCAATCAGTCTCTTTGTCTTCCAATCAATTACAAAAAAAGAATATTACCAAAACAAGGTATTCCATAACAATAAAATACAGTATACATATATATTTTTGATTTTTTTTTGTCCATTTTTTCCCCTCATCTATCTCTAAGCATTGTGCGTACGACTGGCTTTTCGGCAAATGAAAAACACCCAACGCCAGCGTCTGATGTAGGTGTATAGTGAGCTTTACGGCTAGGCCGGCCCCACACCTGCTACTCTACAATATCTCCTGATCAGCCCTTATCATGGCAACGTATCACCTCTACACTACAAAAGGATCATCCCCGGCGCAACCGTCCCTCCTTGGGGAAGGCAAGGTGCGCGTGCACAGGGCTATGTACGTATGTGTGTCCGAGAGGAAGTGACGTCACAACAGGAACCGGATGTGGCATCCACGTGAAGCGGAACCGGAAACTGGCGGCTGCGGTGGCGCGCGCACGTCGAGTGCTCGCGATCCTCGGAGCGGAACAGGCGTTCAAAAAAGGAATCCCATGAGAGGTAGAGAGACGGTCGGCTCTCTACGTGTCTGTGTGGTGGCGACTAAAGCTTGCCCATCTCCATGGTGTTGAGGCGTCGGCGCGGCAGGTCGCCGAACAGCTCGGTGCCGTCGCCCGTGTGTACGCTGCGGGCCAGCGCCTTGATGCTGGCCGCCATGTTGTCCATGTCCGGGGCCGGCACCTGTAGACACATCAAGACGACAGGGATTAACTCAATGTCAGTCACCTCCAGTTTATAACATGTCCCAACACGGGGAAATCTCCAAATACATGTAGTCCAATTCTTATTTTAAAGAAATGCTATGGTAATCCCAATACGTATAGTTCTACAAATTCGCTCTATATCTCCAAGGGGTGATATTTTCAGGGTTTCGAGGATCCTATCTTCTAAATGGGCTCAACAAAAAATTATCATCACCTGGGTATTTATTTCAAGACTTAAGTGAAACATAATGCTCGAATTGATTGTAAGACTGGCCAAAAGCAACACAGGTCAAGTGGCATAAGATGGAACTAGCAATGATAAATGAATTTAAAAAAAACTAACAGCCCAGAAGGTAACTTTCCTATGCTACATATGGAATAGCAAATTATGGTGGGACTACAGAATATAACTATAAGGCGTGCCATAGCATACTATGCTACATATTGACGTAGTCCGTAATGATACAGAAGATTGAGAATACTAACCCGGTCGTCCTCCTCCTCGCCCAGTGCGTCCTGCATGTTGGTCGGCCGCCAGTTGTTGGGCACAGAGATGGGCACTGAGGACGAGTAGATGTTGCGGCCCGAGCGGCCCGAGTAGCGGTTATAGAAGGGCACGTCGTCCGTGATGCTGCTGTCTGCAACACGCAAAACAAGGAGCCACGTCAATGACAGTTACAGGCAAAATGACGGGCACAGAAACGAAAAAGTCTTTTCAAGCATAATCATCGTGTATTTGTATTACTGAGCACAACTGTTTAAATCAGTACAGGGGGCTGGATATGGGCTAGGGACTCTCGAATATAGGCACATGTAAGTTTATTTTTGTGTGATATTTTTGTGTGACGTTTCTTTTTTTTGCTTTAATGATTACAAACACGAGCATTGTCCATTATATGCCGTCTGGATTCAGAAAGATGTATATTTGCCAAAGTTCTGATAAGAAGTTTATAAAAAATAGATACAGAATGAATTTGTTAATAGCCTCTAGCCTCCCGCTACTCCTGGCTGTCATCGCGCCTCATTTCGTCTCGTATCATCAAGTACGACCATGGTAGGGTTGTTCTATGTAACCTACTGAGTGGAGACTCACCGTCCGTGTCCTCGTTTTCGTCGTCTGACGTGTAGAAGGGGCGGGAGTCGTCCTCGTTGATGTCGTCAAGGTCAAACAGGTCGTCGTC
This sequence comes from Alentia gelatinosa, assembly GCA_950022655.1. Taxonomy (NCBI): domain Eukaryota; kingdom Metazoa; phylum Annelida; class Polychaeta; order Phyllodocida; family Polynoidae; genus Alentia; species Alentia gelatinosa. The sequence continues at coordinate 28,695,023 of OX465584.1, read as the reverse complement.
GTCACGGGAGGGCACGCGCGACGCCTTGACGACCGGCTTCTTCATGTCCGGCTGGCGGACCGGGTTGTACAGGGTCCGCGGCGGGCCGTCCACCCGGTCAGGTGTCACCGCTGTAAGACAAACCAACATTGTTAGTTACACTTAGTCCAACACAGCGCTGTAAGACAAACCACCATGTCGTGTTACACTTAGTCCAACACAGACACCGCTGTAAGACAAACCAATACGACAATATGGAAACCACACTATTTGCGTTTTAACATAACTTTAAAAAAATCATTTTTGTCAATTCTCGTCCTAAAAGTAGGCTCATTACATTCCTGTACCTCACTGCAGCGTTATTCAAACTTGCAATAATTCACATACTGTCGACAATTAATGATTCTGAAGAGCTTTACAACCCCAGAGCGGATCATGCTAATGCCGACTCCTATCTTAATGGGGACCTTTAGTGCCCTGGACTCCATGCTATCGGGTTTTATTCCACTCCCGTGTTATCTTGAACAGCGAACGTGGTATCGAATACATCACAAAGCACTCCTACTGATAACAACCATGGGTACGGTTTCTGATAAAACAGTAGCAAAGCCAGGCTCTATCTACGTCTATGAACTCGTGACAGGAAGGGTGAAGGTTTTGTGTTGGTATGTTTTTATCTGCTGTGTAAAACCGCAACGGGTATATACTATAACCAATAACACGGTGGTTTCATTGACCTTGTTGTACCAATGACAATTTCATAGAAGAGTCAATCGGGGATCTATTGAAAAGGCATCAGATCACCACTACAGATGTGTAGCAACATCGACTGGTAACTAATCTTTCTAAGACTGGTAACCAGATATGGGGGGGGGGGGGGGGGGTTAGAAAAGCAGTGACCTTTTTGAGGTCGGGCATACAGCGTCTACTCATAGAAAGCTGTCCTCATACCAATCCATGATCCTCTCTAATACATGTAGGAACACACCAGGGTTGGTATTCTTTGACTGTAATATCGGTACACAGCTGGGGGACTTACCGGGGTTGTTGAGCGGGCTGAGCGGGCTCTGCAGGCTGACGGCAGACAGCGCCTCGCTGAGCTCTCCGTCCTGCGCCGAGAACACCAGGCTGATCATGGCGTTCTTCTCCCGGCGAACCTTACTCTGCAGCGCCGCAAACTGCGCCTGCTGCTCCTCCTCGTACGCCCTGCAGAAAGAGAATACACAAATACATTAAAAAAAAAATACAAACAAAAAAACCCAGAAAGTTAATACACAGGAGAATCAGCAATGGGCACAATGGATGAAGATGTCATACTCATGGGAGGCCATGGTCGACATTTTTTTCATATATATTAATGAGATGGATGTCACAGATATGATCTTTGTCACTTTGATAGCATTAAAATATCCTGTTTCAAAATGTTCTAATTTCCTTGCGAAAGGAGAAAATAGATAGTGCCAAAAATTTGTGACGTCACAAGTCCACGTCACGTCCTCATTTCAATCACGCTAGGGTCATACCCCTGACGTTATCAATCACGTGATATACATGCAGTGATAGCATGGATATGGTCCAGAAGGCAGGTAAGGACGGTGACAGGGAGGGACATGAAGCTACTTAATCCCCAAACACTTTCTATCTAAGTCTAAGTTTATATCCAAGTACGTGAGCTGGGTTGCATATTAGGCTGTCAGTGTGACGATAGACCTGTAAGTGATATCTCTTATCTCTAGTCATAATCTGCGTCCTTGAAGCCAACTTTGATGATAAAAAAAATACAAAAGGGCATATGGTTACCACATATAGGGCACTCGGTAATACTAGTTATCATGCCCCTCTTGTAATAAAACAAAGATAACACTCATTGTTGTTTGATGTTGCATGTACATGTATAACCCGAGGTAATATATCTGTAGGTATGGTTACTGTATGGTTTGTACAATTAAACATGGCAACTTATTTATCACAGGCCTAGTCTGAGGTTAGCTCTAGGTTTCTGATCATAAGTTTTCGACAGTGATCAGACCGCATGAGGGAGGGAGGATATCATATGACAAAGCGGAGGAGAGATGATATTTACAGGATGTGGAGGAAAAGAGTATCAGATAACAATCAGAGAAACACAAGATAAGACTCCGCTGACACCAGATTTGACCCCAGACACACAACAATATGCCTACTATAGATGAGACTAGAATGAATTTGACTGATAACAAACAAGGTATTGCGTAGTTCGCAAGGTTAACGCTTATCTTGTAAAGTACAGCCAGTTTTTAATCTAAATATTTTGTTAAATGAGGAGCCTATGAGTCTGGCAGTCAAGGTTGGAGTGAAGCTTGACGAGGCGGGTAGGTCTATAGACTCCCTTTACGAAACAAGTGCATTTTAATCAGTCTCCTATCTCTCCACGTCCACATGCTATTATTGATAGTTTGCCGACTCAACCACAGAGATATCACTTCTGTGATGTAATGGTTAATATTAGAACCTCGTCAGCTGGACATTTCAAATGGTAGGTCAAATGTTTTAAGCCCTCTCACCGAGGGTGTTACCTTAGGTTTTAAAGGGTATTCATCCACTCTTCACTGTTAAAATCCTTAATAATAAGACCCGTATATGTATAAGAATATCTCAATTTCCATGATTGTTTCATCATAACTCTCGTAGAGCAAGCACTTGTATAATGTTTTAGTCTTAATCTAGCTATTGTGAAAGTTTCAATCAAATAAGGTTGGCGGAAAGAAACTACAGAGGATCATGACCTACCGGATGCGCTCTTCCATGGCGTTCTTTTCACTGTCGATGAACTTGTTGAGCTGTTCCTGGATGTGGGTCAGCGTCCGCTGTGTCCGCTCGTACTTCTCCGACTGCAGGCCTGAAGAACGCAAGCAGACGACATTTTGTTACAATAAGTTCAATGATGTTAGATTATTTTAATGTGAATTCATTCAACGATTTTTGACATAAAACGAACTTTGGACTGTTTTCGATGCCTTAAGGTCAATGTATTTTAATGTTCCCCACTGTACATATCATATCATTTACGCAAAAAATTAGGAGTCGTTAATATATGAATAGATGGCCTTGCGTTGACAAATGAGGGAATTAGCAGTCTTGCAATTATATCGTCGCAATAATCAAATAAATCGGGACCTTAATCTGAAATATAACCATCTGGAGTGGTCGCAAATCCAGACAAAGAGTAGTCCTTAATAAAACATGCTGGTCCTCCCAATTGTAAATAGGCGCTATGAAAAGAACCTCCCCTAACAAACACTTTCCATTGTTCCACTGCATCAGGAGAAACTCAATTCTAAGCCTTCCTTAGTTTAAGTACTAACAGTGGCTCTGTAGTAATCAGCGGTATGCTAGTGCGTCTCTAGTGGAAAACAATACGCGTAATTAAGGGTTGGCTCAGTGCGTAACACCAACAAACTGTTGTTCCACCTGCTGGCCGGCAGACTGGCCGCACGCTGTGTGCCCGTGTCACGCCACACGTGCCCCGTGTCTATTGTCGGCACGTTAAACATCTTATCACCACGGAAAATCCCCCACCAGTTTTCTCGTACATTGCTCCTTGCTGAGGACTTCTGAATTACTGCGTTTTTGATACAGCGGAGATGATCTCATACCCTAGACACAAGGGTAATGTGGTCATTCACGGGTGGCTCAGCCGTTTAACACCAAGTGGCCAACACATTCTGGTAACACAGAACATTGTCACTCGGTGTTTCCACTCGTGCATGCTACTTGTAGCATCCAACTTAGCATATACCCATACATGGCCTACTATTCACATAAGACAGGGCAGAGACTATACACTAAAGCTGCAGGTATTTATTAGCAGAATATGAGACTCGTTACACCCAATATTCTCCATTCGATAAACAAAAACAACAAATAAACTTGAAATATCCTGTCCCGATATTTTGGGGAACTGTTTTTCCACAGATATTTTCTTTTCTTCAGTTTCCTATTTTAAGAGGTCTGAATGTTAGGGATTACAACTAGCCGAGGCAGTATTCCGCGATTTGCGCCTGAATCTGTATGCACACCTCACATGTATGTCTGTCAGGTGGACGGTGACTGGTGGCCACCTGTTCAGCTCTGTGGTCCTTGATGATTTCGACATGGCCTTCACAGCCACACAGCTGTGTGATCTAAGGTCTCACAGTAGAGAACCAAGGAAAATTACCTAGTGTCACAAGCTAAGTCAGCATATCTTACTGGATCGCATTACCGGGTATGGACAGATGTTATTGAATAAAGAAGGCATTTTTCGTTTCTATTGATTTCTCTATGATTAATCCTTGAAAGATGTGATCAGTGTGATTTATCTGATACAGACCATTATTAAGGGTCTAACACAAAGATTTTTTTCTCCCACTAGGTAGACCTTTCAATTAACAGTAATAGTTCCGTACATATTTAGCGCGATAAGTAGCTTGACTTTGATAACCCAATCATGGGGTACCCTGCCTTTAAGAGCGCATGAAGCATCCGTAACTGAGTTAAGGCTTGGGTAGTGGGTTTTAAGTTACGTACGGTTACTGGTTATGTAGGGGGTAGATGTAAATACCCCTGGATCCATATCTCCCCATGCATTCCCCACACTTGCGTGTATTATTCATGGCACGAATTTGACTATTTACTCTCACTGCAATCACGTCCTAGTCTTCAAGAAAAAGGAATCATGTTTCTATCAGTTCCCATACTCTTTTTGTTCCAGTCTTTCGATCTAGCATTTCAGCGGATTTCTTTCATTTTGTTTCTTTTTCTTTTAAATTTTTGTTGCTTGTCCAGTGCAGTTCTTGGTGTAGCCACATCCTCAATTACATCTCTTTTTCATCTAAAAAGGTATCGTCATTGAGAACACAAGCCATTGAACCCAATAGCTTCATAATTATGTCTCAAAGCCGGAGACAATTACCATACAGTAGAAGAACTCGATCGGAGACCAACCTTGTTAGTAAACCGCATGAAAAAGCGTTCAGTGGCCAGGGTCGTTTAACCTTTACTATCACAACGCTGGGCAGATCTAATACGTGAGGACAACCGTGAACTGCGCAGCGTTAGAATCCGTGTGGCCACGGTCAACTAGACGGTATTTAGTAACCTGGAGAAATTTCCCTGTATCAACGCCAATAAAGGATATACCACACCTCCCTAATCATATGATACTATTTGGCTCAGTTTTGCCTTATCTTAATGATATATCTTAACATTTATTTATTTCGACAAATACTATATTGATCTTAACCTTCATATCGACTTGCTTGTTTAGTTTTATTTAATGTCCAGTCAACCATTATAGGTCTTTACCAGACTTTCTCAAGGTTCTTTTACACCATGAGGGTGGTGATCGCATCTATGTGATGAATTCCGGTAGAAATCTCACCCCCACACATTTATTGAGGTGAGAGTTCTTTTACTTCCAACACCACATAGACATGGTATGAGAAGGATTGGCCTTTGATATAGCAATAAATCTACCACTGCTGGGGGTGGGACTCGAATCCACAAAGTCCTACAACATTGGGGTTATAAGTCCAGTGCCCCAACCGCTGAGCTAACTCCCCAGCCCCTTCATATCGACTAATAAATATTATTTATCAATATAAATGAAATTTAACTCCTATTATTGCCCCTTTCTCTTGTCTGAAGGAGGGAGAGCTATTGATTAAGTGTACACGTTACATCTAACTAGTTCCCTTGTTTTGGTGGTTAGTCTGAGACATCATCAGTTAACCTGGTGATGAGTTACAGATCTTATTTACTCACCAAGCATACTGGGCCGGTTCTGGTTGTCGTTTGCGCCTGAGTGTAACACCAACTTGTACAACGGTGAAAAATCCGGCGACTTCTCCAAACTCTCAATGATCGTCGGGTCAGACTGAAAAAAGAAGCCAGGCCATACATTTAATATTCGTTCACTGTTTGCATTTACTAATTGCCCCACTGAATCTCCACACTATTCTCGGTTAAAGGTACAGGAAAACTGAAAACTTGACATAGAACTAAATTTTAATCACAGGAATAGATGGCATTACATATCTGCTCTCCATAGATTTGCACCATGATATACCTTGACAAAACCATCGTTTGTCGTATATATTATACATCTTTATGAATATATTAAATAGCCATAATATTGGGCTCAAGTCTATAATACGTCTATAAGTAGGACTATTCCTTTGTTCTCCAGCACAAAGGGAATACAAATTTGTTTGGAAATGTATTTTGCAATAACCAAAGACTTTGGGGCTATAATTAATGGGTTTCAAATCCGCAATTAATGGTCATGGTTTCTGACAGCCTAGAGACAATGGGTAGTGGTTTACTGTGACCCCATACATTATAAATGGGATCTTTGTAATAGCTGGATAGCGGTTTGTATACAGGGCGGGTTGTACACCCGGAGGTTCACAGTGAGGGTTTCTCGCGTACCTTGAGGCTGAGGTTGATGAGGAGTTTGTTGTGGCCGTCGACGCCGTGCGTGGCGTGTGTCAACATCTCACAGTTGGCACACTGGTGTACCCGCCACCCGGACACGCTCCTCTGTTTTATCAACGCCGGCTGCTCCTGCAAAACGCAACAAACATTCTTCATTTAGCAATTAAAATAAACACTGTTCACTTTGCATAAAATCAGGGTTGCCAGTTGAAACGAGACAAAAAAGTGGAAATATTTTTAATGTGGAATTTGCTGCCACAGAGAGACCAGAAAAACGTGGAACACGTGTCAGTGTCAGCCACGGTGCGAGACTGAAGGTTTGATGAGGTTCAAACCTGTATCATAGGAGTGAAGGAGAATCAATTAATAAATCTTTGTTTTACACAAGAAAAATGAATTATATACTGGAAAAAGAGGAAAAGTGGATTTCTACGGAAAGATGGAAAACTGGCATCCCTGTAAAAAGGAGTCTGAGAAGATTTGACAGTCGGCTATATTGTGATTTTTTTCTATAATGGTGCCTGCAGTGCACGTAAGAGCCATTACTTGTATGACAGATTTGGATTTGTTCGTATGGGGTCTCAACAATCACGACACTTTATGTATGTATTAGAGCTTTCCCTAATTAACACGGGTTTCTGATACAATTATGAAATTAAATCCTATTATATGGTGCAAGTCATGTATCTATAAATAGCGTCTTTATACTTATTTGGGTAACGAGAATACATGCACCATAAATCAGGGTGGCAACAAGACACATCTTACGATGGAAATTGAAACTACATTTATTCAAAATTGACCATCTTTATATGTAATACCGCCCGATGTTAATATTCCACACGTGCTATCAGTGATATGGTTTTATACGTTAACCACACACATGCAGCCCGGGTAGGCCGCACATGGCTGTTTAAGCACGCCGTGTTTGTGCAGCCTGGTCAGGTCAAACCGGTTTGAGTCTCACTTACCGTGCGGATACCTTCCAGAGCCAGCTGAGCCTCGGCGATGTTCAGCGAGAAAAACTCGTCTGTCGCGTCATTCCCGATTCCTGCAAAAAAATAAAAAAATAAACTAAAATATTAAAAAAACAACAACAAAAAAACCCACTTAATAATTGTACGAACTAACCAGAGTAAAACACTCTACATAGATTATAGTCAGTATTTGTAAAAGACAATCTATGGGAGATCTTGAGTTAAATGACATAAAAGTGATTGATGACAGTTAATTCATAGGCTTCGCTTTAAGGGATTACAGGTTGTATAACACATCCGCACTGACCATGGGTCATTAAGCTTTATAACAAATACCCGGATTTCAGCGTCATCATTCAGTGTTTAAACATTACGTAAATGAAAGGGCAGTCTCACAAGCAATATGCATGTAAACAATATTACCACGTAGTACTGACCACATGGTTTCCGCGTAGTAATATCCAAGTGGATGCGAGGATTTTGGGTAGTGTCAACTACAAGGAGGTCAAATAATACATGAGGTAAAATCCCACTGACCACGTAGTTGCCGTGTAGTAATATCCAAGCGGATACGAGGATATTGCGTAGTGTCAACTACAAGGAGGTTAAATACTACACGAGGTAAAATCCCACATGGGGTGAGATCAAACATCTAATAGAGGGAACTATTCTGAGCAAAGGTGTCCCCTTACACGAGGTGCCCCCTTACACGAGGTGCCCCCTTACACGAGGTGCCCCCTTACACCCCGTGTCCCCTTACACGGGGTGACCCTTAAGCGGGGTTCTACTGTATCTGGCGGAGCTGAAGGTCACCGTTCTCGTTCTGCGCGGTGCCTGGCCGAGATCTCGGCACAGAGAAGGGCGTCACCGGAGTGCCGCCCTGTACTCTGCCCCTGATCAAAGCCTGCCGCAGTCACAAAATGTCACCGCTCCCCGACAGCAGGCGACTGGACGTGATATACCCTCAGAGGTGAATAAGGCCGTCCGCGGCCACAAATCACAAAGGTTTGCAATGTGAAGTACCTGGACCTCGGCGGAATATTTTATATTATTTCCTTAAATAATTAAAAGACCAGGGTTATCCCACTGACTGAAAATAAAATTCATACTTTACTTAAGCTAGACAGGAGAAAAAGTTCATCTGGGGTCCTGCGTATTTCTTTGACTGATTATTCCCGTGTTTTAGATGTATGCGTGTATAACTGCATCTATTCAAGTCATTAAAATGACCTCGTTCGTTTCTTATAAAAGCAGGCCATAATTGTAATACATGAGAAAAGTGTTTTGATTTCGACAAGTGAATCAGTAGTTTAATAAATCATAACCATTTCAGAATTAAACATCAGCATGTGAAATCATCATTAGCAGAGGTTACCGTCATAATGATGACCTAATCTTTTTATTTGTTTGCCACAGTGGAAAGTTTTTACTTGTGATTAAGGTGAATAGGCTATTAGGATCTAAAGGAAGTATCCTGCTCAGATAGATTATAATAATATGTAGGACGATCTATGTCAACCTCATTAATCACATTAAATGGACTTTTAACCTGGTAGATAACCAAGATACATGAGTTAAGTGAAAGGAATAGCAGGTGTGTTGGGGAGGGGTGGGCTAGTATACCTCTAAGTCAGACAGTGGTGCACTGATTCGGTTGAAGGGGGCGGGGGATGGGTTACACGTGCACGTGCACTCATGCTACACTCATGAGTCACATGTGACTCAGGGGTGTAGACCTGGATAACCATAGCCCCCCCTCCCCCTTCCCCCACACCTCACGTACTAACGTCTATCTTCCCTAGTCTCTACATTTTCCAGGTCTCCTAACTACTGGTCTTCCCTAGTGTAGGAAATCAAAAGGGAAAGTGGACAGAGGCTACATCTAAACTGCTTAAAAAGAGTAAAAGTGGAACCGCTAAGGCTGGATATTGAGTACCGGTAATGACTCAGAAATCCTGGTTATTTGTTTTGCAGTGGCGGATTTTCCCTGGTTGGAGGAATCGGAGGTGCTTATTCTGTGCATTATGCCAATAGCCACACTCATGGTGTTACCCCCATTGTATCTCTATTCAGAAATGTTGTAGGTCACGCCATTCAGATATGTTTAAATGAGGTGAAGACCGTGCCCTTCTTGTGTACGTGTAGGTCTTCCCTATTCACTGTACAGTGCTGGAAACGTTTATCACTATTACCGCCCGTGTAGGCCTTTAGACCTCGCGAACTTTACCCCCTTCTGAATACCTGGTGAGAGTGACGGTGCACTAACACCCTGCCATTCGGCCTGCTCGGAGTGGCTGAGATCAACCCATTTTCTCCATCGTCAGTAAAGTGGTTTTATGGGTCCCTGTAGAAAGGAACTGGGTTTGGGGGTTGAAGATATGGCGGTCACTTTCCAGCTGAGATAAGTTATCAGTGGCAGACCAAGACAAACAGATTAATCAATTGCATAATGGAGACACAGGATGAGTCAGAATATGGTTTTTAACATTTTTCTTGGCTGTTGTAATCTAATCAGTCAGGAAGAATTAAGAGATATCTCCAGCTTGTTGACTCTGCAATGATACGGCCCGCTTCTCATTAGGAATTACATGAAATAAGCCAACATTTGTGAGTTAATCCATTATTTCCTCTTGCATAGTCCTAATCTGTCAAATGACTTCCAGTCAGCCTCGGTCTCCTTAATCATCATTGATTAAGTTTCTTACTGGCCGTGTCTCCACGAACAATGATAAGAGGTTGGCAGGCAATTATCATTACCAACAAATAAGAATGCATTTTTGTGTCTTGTACTTGATCGATAGCTCTGACTAAAGCTTAGAACAGAAGCCTAATGAACACATAGAATAAGAACTTTTAACATACTCGTCATTTTAGTGAATGTAGCCCTTATCTCGTGAATGCACATGTAATGGGATCTCAGGGAACGTACCCGGGATCTCAGTGAATATACCAGGGTCCTAAGTGACTATACCCGGGATCTCTGTGAATATACCCGGAATCTTGGTGAATATACCAGGGTTCTCAGTGAATATACCAGGAATCTTAGTGAGGTGTGCGGTTCACATCAATACTTCACTTGATAATTTCCATAAGAAAACAGGTTTATTTTCATGAAAGAAATGATTAAAAAAAACCACCCTGACACTGGCACCAATTGATGAAGTTAACACCCCCCCCCCCCCCCCACCCCCAGCCTTTCTTCCACGAACAGACTCTTAGGGGCAGGGGAATTGCATCCTGCCCCTCCTCCAGTTAGTCTAGCGGAATGTCAGTTGGGATCAGAAAAAGGAAGAGTGGAGGTATTTCTCATAGGGAATTTGTTGCCTCAGAGAAACACGTTGGAAATATATTGGTATTGATCATGGCAGAGAACCGAAGGTCCATGGGGATATTCAAATCACCGTTTCATTGGCGTGAATGAGGCTCAATTAATATGATCTCAGTTTTATCTCCCCGCCCATTTTTTTCCCCCTTTCAAAAAAAAATCAATACATATGATCTCAGTTTTACACAAGGAGACAAATTCATATACTGAAAAAGAAAACATCTCGGAAGCCTTGTATGAGAGTGGTCCGGGTGAGGGGATTGAGTAACTTACCCAGCTGCGCCACATTGACGATGGTGTTCTCCACCCTCTTGGCGTAGACCTTCACGTTGAGACAGGCACACGTTAACTTCTGCATGTTGACTGCTCTGTGTGTCTCCACCTGAAAATACACACATAATACAATAGGTGAATAGCTGAACACGACCGGGTCAAATTGATGAACGTATTATGCGGTAACTTAAAGAGTAACAAGGAACCGTTTATTTTCATATACATGTATTTCAAGAAGTATGAGAACATAGCACGACTTTGTGACGATACCCTGTCCTATTGTCATATCGTAACGCTTGACTCTTCTAATACTACTCTTCTAATTCTACATCAGCCCCTGCCTTCACACTACCTCCTCGAGTACTATTTATTGACAGTGACCTGAGCAAGCCCAGAGGGGTTCACATAACGTACACTTACCCATTACCTTCATAATTATTTACACAAGTCCGCTATGAAAAGAAAAGCAATCACACCAAGGTGAAATGGAATATGATTCCTGCGTATAAAAATAGTCCCTTTAAAAATTAACAATTCGAGGCACAAGCCTTCCGACATTAGCCGATGCTGAGATTAAAAAAGAGAAAGAAGTAAATTTCCCTATCAGTCACAGTACTTTCCAGTGGAATGATAACAGATGAAAATTTGGTTTGGAGGATTCTGGGGGAGGTGGATACTGACCGCGAACCACCACCAGTTTATGCAGCATCCGCATGTTTTCTCGCTACATGCATTTTTTCCCTAATTTTTTCCCCTGTGCGGACATCCTCTGTGGTATTATAGCGCTATAATCCTCCAGCCTGGTGTAACCGACACTGTATCAGCTGCACTTGTGTCCGCATTCCCGGATGGACAACACGAGAATTTCTCAATACATCAACCCGCACTATACGCTCATTTCACCACTGAGAGCGCCATCTGGTGTGTAGAAAAGGGAACGTACGGGTAAGCGCCTATGGCGATTGTTGTCGTTGTTTCTCACGTCACCATTAGAAATGAAATCATCCCCCTTTTGTGGTTGAATCTGTTTTTTTCTACTCGGTTATACTGTAGTTGCTGTTTCGGACAAAATGGTGATGTCATAACCAAGGGAATACCATGGTTACAGCAACAGTAAAGAATGTTTGCAATATCCCTCAAGGCGGCATTTTTGCCTCTCATACAAATTATGCTGTATGGTTGTTCACATTTATTTTTACTTCTAAATTATCCAGACTATTTATGATCATACTAGCTCTATCTTATGGAAGAGCTAGTTGCTTGTTTGCTAAAAGTCGTTGGGAGGGGTGAGGGGCTAAGAGTATATAGGGACAATCTCAAAGTACAGCTCACTGTTTTGAACAACAGCAGTGGTGATCGAATATATGAGAGAAATCATGTTGTAATTTCAGTCACAGGGACTGTTCACTCTGGATACAATTTGTATCACTCTGTGTGTGACTGACACTATCTTTGTTGCAGTTCCCGCTCACGTGACCTTTGGTGGGTCGTACAACATCAACATAAATTTCCGGTATGAAAGGGCAGCAATTTAACACGGAACGGAATTTAACTTCAATAACCTCGGGTTTCCGTGAGATAACATCCGCGTGGCGGGAAACCACTCCTCATGACATGCTTCACTGTATCGGGCAGTGTGCGCAAAGGTGACCAGTGTCCGCCACTCTCCTCTATACGCTTTACTTCTTTTTTTTTTAAAACTTTTTTTTTATATACATATATTCACACATGGAACTAGGAAATAACAATTAGGCATGATGTTTTTTTCCCGCTCCAGGGATAGTGCCCTGAGTGAGGGCCCAAAAAACCAAGGCCCCGAAAGCTCCCGCATCTTGAACTATTCTAAATGAATTCATGGCCTCAGCCTAGAGCTAAAAAGACAAAAGAAATCAAGAAAAATAGGCAGGATATTTTGTACTACTCCTGGGGTAGTGCCCTAGTGAGGGTGCCAATGGGTGCATCTTGTGTTATTCTAAATGAATTCATGGCTTCAACCGAAAGCTAAAACGACCATATTTGCACACATTTTACTCACCATCTTTACAGTTTTTCTTTTGAACCCATACCGCGCACCCACGTCACGCTCTCGGATTTACCCTGATCTCAAGAATGACCCTTTTGAAGTACGGAAAATGCATGGAAAATCCCATACATATATTTTCAAAAGTAGTTATACATGAGTTTCCGTTAATATGGCTTACATGTGTAGATATATCAATGTTTATAAACCATTATAGAGAGATATCGTTATACTTATGTAGCTGTTAAAACAAACCAAAGATATTCTATTAAGTAACTTATTGTTGTTGTTATCACCAGCATTACCGTTATCATTGACACAACGAGAAGGACAATACATGACATCAGGCAACTCTCCACTTTGCAGACCCAATAAATTTGCATCAAGCGACTCCACGGTTCGGACCGCCATTAGCTTGCTGAGTACTTCTAACACCCATGTTAATGTTCCATTTTAAATGGGGCAGATTAATGGCACGAACATTTCTGATAACACATGCAGTAGAGCTATGTGGTGCGGAGGGGTGGGGGGGCGACTGAAATACATAATTACCCGAGGTACTTCCCTTGATAATAATGTATGATTTGTTTTGGTTTTTTTTGCGATAGAGTGCAGTTAGGCCTAGCCACGTATCATAAATAATGTATGATTTGGAATTTTATTTCTCACATGCCTCAGACAACACTGGGATGTCAGAGGGAGACATTTCATTGCAGTCCCGGCGGTCTGCTATGAAACACAATCTATAAAGAGTTCCGCGCAGGGACTTATTCAGCATAATGTTGATCAACACGGACCTCCCCAGCTGTTCTCAGAACTATGGCGGATAGTGCTAAAAAGGTATAAAGAGCACACATTTAGGGCATCCACGACCTTCACCCAGTTAGATCAGGCGATCGTACGACCCGGCCTCTTTTGGCAGGCACCCATATTTGTCAGGTCATTGACACTATACCAACCGCAGGGCGAATGTAAATTCTGCATATGTTTATAATATACATTCAACTTCCCTATATAAGAGTCCATCTCCGTTGCACGCTAAGAAATGCACCTAGGATTAAGGAGTGGACTAAGGTTAGCTCCACTCCCTGCTAGGAACACAACACCCCATTATCATTCGTTGGGTAATATTTGGCGGTCGATTGGCAATATTCCAGCCTTAGTCAACAAACCAGGACCCTGGCATTGATATGAGTCTCTATATATATACACAAACCTGGCGGCGGGCCAAACCCCCAGTGACAGGGGGTTGGTCACGTGGTGAATGTGACATCACTCCCCCTCAGGTGACCCTGGAGAAAGCCGATTGGGCAGAATTTCATATCTATTACACCCTTCACTATGCACCCTCCATTGGACGCCTCCCCCCCCCCCCCCAACCACTCTTGCCGTTTTGTATATGCTATAATCTTGTACGCCATTCGGTAAATCTCTATAAAATATGAAATAGATTTAGGTGTTCACACAAGCCAGCGTATAGGGATGGAGTACCAGTGTAATATCAAAACTAAAGCCATGAAGGTGAGGATAAAATGGAAGAAAATCGTCGCTGAGACAATGCAAGTAGCAATGGTGGAAGTGTGTTCAAGAAAATGTTTATGAATACAGATTCTCCCATTTTTATTTGGAAAATGTGTTTTTTTTATTTTGCAGTTAGGAGGATCTTATGACGCATCATCAAATTTCAATTTTAAGAATGTAAATATTGATATTTCATAAAGGTTCTCTAGCTGGCTTGTGGTAGTATCAGGAATTGAGAAAATCTGTTACTTCCACTCGACCTTTTTCAGATTTGTCAAATAGGCTTCATATTAATGAGTTAGAGGTTATCATAACATCTAATATCACCTCATGCTCCTGGCAACATTCCATAATCTACATATATGTATTTAATATCCTGCAGCGTGGTCTGTCACATGTGGACATGGAGAGGCCGACATGGATGACACGGGAAGAACTCCATGTAAGGAGGCCTTGCTCTGTCATCCACAGTGACAGGGATCTACTGATGACCACCTGCTCTCATCAATCACTAAGTACACACAACACTCTCCAGGGCAGTCTTACTCCAAGACACAGCCGCACTGCACAGTCAGCAACACTAAGACTCAACCTGGAGACTGACTAGCAATGTCAAGGCTCTCGGCGGTTGAGAGGTCACTGGGGCAGTGGGCTCCTTGCAGTGTAGGGTTGGTTGCCGGGGCTAACGGTACTGCGTAGATGCTGCCTTGAGGTAGGAGGGGGTACAGCGGGATGAGGGATGGGTTAGGATGGGATGGGGGTCCTCTCAGCAGGGTATGGGGAACGGGAGGGGAGGCCAACATAACCCAGAAGAAAAACCTACAAACAATATAAACAACGTCTTGTCTCACAACGAGAGCATTGCTCCACTCCCAACCTTTGCGTTGTACACCAATCCCATTCTTCAAATCTCTCATAAGTGCACACATGTATTTGCGACATATGTGGTCCGAGTGCGACGATCATTTGTGATAATTAGTGTTTAAATGCCATCGCATGACGTTCACGGCTTTTTAATTTTTTTTTTTATCTTACTCAGAGGGGGGAGGATGAGTGCGAGTGGTTGCCTAGTTACTTATCGCGTGTCGTAGGGAATATTTACACCCGGCTAATCTATGGGGGGACCAACCTAGATGGGAGAGGTTCACCCTGCCTTGTGTCATCGTGGGAGTGCAGCTGTACTAAGGGTAATCTACATATAACATGTACATGTACACAATAAACTCCTTCTAAGACACTGACCTCTCTTTGTTCTCATAGGCCCTCCATATGAGTGAGTGATTTATACACTAGATCTAAGCCAGGGGACAGCTTGTTCACATTATTTGTACAGTACATTAAGTCAGATGTAGATGCACCATTTTTAGGACTCTTCGCGGATGCTTAAGCCATAACAAAAATTGAAAACTGCAACTATACATTTGATAATTTTTTTTTATAATTTACATTCTAAATACAAATATGATGGCTTGGAGTGCATTTCATATTTTGCATAGGGGGTCGTATAGCATTATATTGTATCATTTCCACTATTTTACTGTACCATGGATCTCTTGTAACAATTCCCTGATTTCAAGGGATGTATTCAGACAGTATGATAGCGTGCACGTGTCTGGATCTTTGCACGTGCATCGTACGCGTGACATGGGGTGATGTAGCTTCAGCTGACGGAATTATCTAACTTCATATGAATGTTACAGCTCATGTAAATCTATACCCACCATGTGTCAGCCCACAGCCACCCAACTGTCGCAGCGCATCAGTATAGCGCAGATGTACAGCACTGACATGTGCAACTATAGATAACTTTAATACGTGTACCAGTGGTGGCTATATCACAGATGCATAACGTACATACTTGTTGGAATGAGTGTTCAGATTTACAGGGCGAACTGGTACAGCATAAGTGTCATCCAACCAATCATGAGCTAAACAATTACAGATGGCGTCAGTTTTCCATTCTAAATACATAAAGTTGTGCTCAAAATACGAGAAGTTGGAATCTAATTTGTACGTACTGGATGTAAATATATGTCCAACAATACATTTGAAAATACAATTTAAAAAGAAGAAGAATAAATTAAACTCATAGACTAGTATTTTGAGCACAACTCCTTACGATACGCAACATCTACGCACATTACTAGCCCCGGTCCATATTTCTAATCTTACTTTTCCAATTCATTGCCAGGAAAAGGGATTGAAACCTGCTCAAATCGGTCAGTGCACCTGGACCTAATCCGCTATTCCCCACTCCTCTGCCAACCCCGTCCGTCATCCATTTTAATACATATTCCTTTGTGGTTATTTTCTACTAGTTGTAAAGTGTTACATCTTATCTAGGTCTACCTGAGAGCTGAGGTGACATGAACACACTGCGATCCCGTAATGAAGCTTCCTGAACAGGCGTGGTTAACACACACCTCCACACCACGTGCAAATGAGGCCACATTTTGTAGCACCTCCATATTCACAGTCAGCTGCACATCCAGGTGAATGACTCCCGCCCACCTCCTCTTTATGTGTCACTCAGTCAACTCGGGGCAATCACTGCCTATTTTAAAGAGAATGATGAGCATGGCCTGCGGGCAAAGTTACCATCGCCTGTCGTTTAGTTGTGTTTATAATAGAAACGCCATGGCTTTTATGTACATGTATACCTGCTAAAAACAGTGCTGCCACTAGTTTGAATGAAGGAATACAAACAAAAATTTTCAATTTCTTATTTCATTTATTGATTTACGTAGATATATGTTTTAACGAGGCCCAAAAAATCTTGTAATGATTTATATGTACAAACCTCTGGTTATGAGATCAACCCAACAAGAGGTCACACATGGGAAATCCTTTTAATGGTGATCATGATTTGAAAATATAGGGACAGTGCTAGGGGGCACCTGAGGTGTACGTTTAATTCTGGCTAACGGAGAATAGCTCAATGAAGTTACGTGTATGTGAAGGTTGTTTGAAGGTCAGCCTCTGTCTTAGCGGTCAGTGACCGGTCAGTGTGGTTATCGGTGTATCAATACAAACCCCCGTACGTTCAGATCCCCCTGAAACCACCACACCTCCATGCCCACCTCAGCTGACCCCAGCACGGCTGAAGTAACGTACGGCGTGAACGAAAGTCCACTAGTATGCGGCCTGTTCAGTCAAGATGGCCGGCCATGGACTGCCCGCTGCAGCGATCGCCAATTGGCTTTGTATCAACAGTTTACATCCATGCCAGGTCCCCTCCTTCAGTGATCCAATATGTACTCTGAGAGAACCAGCCCTGTATATTGATCACATGTTGGGTCTTTGTATCGTCAGCCCTGAGGCCTTTGTATATCTTATCATGAGTTTCAATGTGCCATACACTTACTGTATGACTACTTATATTGGCATGTAGGCAAGATATAAATTCTACTCATTCTAGCACCATTTTGTCTGTCAGTACTGGTTGTAACTTTTCTACACATAACAATCATAGTTAAAAGCAGCTTAAGTAAAGTTCTATGCCATATAAATAAAGAATGTATGGATATATAGTGTGTTTCAGTCCAATAAGATAGATAGTCCCTAGCAATATGGAATGCATCACATATTATCAATATAACTGCACTGAATGGAACAGATGGTAAAAGCTACATATCATCATGAAATACTAAATGCACACATACAGTTTTCCATTACTGTTTAACTTTGCTGCCTCGCCCCTGGGGAAAAAAACCCAAGTAAGATTAGGTATACTCGCCCACACGGGGACCTATGCCAATACGTATCGATTTATACGCACATCTCTTCAACTGATGGCCCATCCCACAGTAGCAACTCGTACCTCCTCACCCTCATCTCTGTTTCTCTACGTCCCAAAGGGGCACTATAGATGATAGATAATTCAGGATGTACCAGTGAAAAGCCCACAGTGGTGAAGAAAGGGAGAACGCACCGGGAAAGGGTTTTATTGTGCATTGTGGTACGTTCAAAGGATCGGCATTGTCACAAGTGTAGGGGAAAACATAGCATAATATTTGTGTTTTTGATTATTCTTATAATATACACACATCGCATGCGTATGATATATAGTATATAATACAAGTTACGGCTACTCGGATAACATGAATATAGAATATGATAGGTTCTTTGTATTAGGGTAATCTAAAAAAAAAAACTCCCACGGAACAAGAGGTTAAGAAGGATGTTCACCTTTCGTGATAGGTCTTATTTCATCCGCAACGGGGAGAGAATCCAAGGATGGAATCTTTTTCTATTTGTCTCACTTCAGAAGCTGACAGTAATTGTATTTCTACATCCTGGAGTGAGCCGGAACTGGCCAGAAGAGAGATGCCTGGATCGTGTACTGAGATGTCGAGACTGGTTTGAGGAGTCAGTGTTAAAGGAGGCTGGACAGAGAGAAATCATCTTATGTCCAATCCCATTTACATTTTTACCATCTCCATCTTCGCTTTTGTTTACACCAAAAACATGGGCTAGAAATAGCCATTATGTAGATGGCCCATATGACACTTTAGAAGTGGACAATGAGCCACTGTCTCCAGAATGATCACCATAGGGTCACCCTGTCATTGAGGTGACATGTATAAAAAGAACCGATCTTTGCCATATCATACTGAGCAATGGTGAAACGTTGCGATCACACTAAACTTCGATAAAGGATATTCTTTTTTCATACCTACTGGGTCTATACGCCCAATTCTTAAGAAATTAATTGTGGATTGCAGATAATACAACGAACTCATTTAATACGATTCACGTATTAAGTGTTAAGCTCTAAACCTGGATTTGCTTCTGCTATTGCAACTTTAAGTAGTCAAATTATGTAAAATGTACCTTTGTTTCACATCCGATAATCCTTATAATTACCCTGAACGACCTGATTACAGCTAATAAGGCCGCCCCGGTAAATGGACACTTTGAGCCTCAATAAACAGCGACCTATTAGAGGGACTTGACTCTAGAAAACGACATTACCGTTTCAGTACAGTTACATTAACATGTATATAAGTGTATAATAAAGTACAGAAGTACTATACAGGGTGATTAAAGAACTTGTGATTTTAATTCTATACGCAGAGTAAACAGTCTATCATTATATGACGATTGCATGTTGAACAAAAATTGGCCAATTAGCAGGCTCTATGTTTTATTAATTAGCAGAGGTGGATTAGCACTATAGCTGGATCTAAGGGAATGATCCTTGATCTAATCCTTGATCTGCATCCGGGATCAGGATATTTTTTCATACCGAAATCTCCATGAAACCCCGCTCACTGCTCAGTACCTACTGCCCTTCTTCTCCACTCACACAGATAATCCTACCGTACCCTTTTTAAGTGCATACCACCTCACCTTCCCACCACAGGGATAGCGCTCAATCCTCTACTCCCAATCTCGCCCACCCATACCTGAAACTCTTTTTACTCCTACACAAATAATCTCACCTGGACACGTCGTCTTTTCGATTCTCGCTCACTTTCTCTCAGCCTGCTTCAATCTCCAGGTCAAACTCATCCCCCATCCCTCCTCGCCGGGACATATTTCATTCCTGTATATATATGCTACATTTTGTAACTTCCTTATCCTATTCCGTCTCACAAGGGTGTCAGATGGAGAAAAAGAAAGACAGTGGAAATATTTGTTACGCTGAATTTGCTGTCTCAAAAACTGAGAAAACGTGTCGCTGTCGGCAATAGCGTAAGGCTGAGGATCTGTTAAGGTTCAACCTACTTTTTTCATGTTTGTTTTACAAATGTGGAAAGCTGCCATCTCAGATTAAATCATCATAATCAAAGAGCACGCCTCTCTGTTCTGTGCCTTTACTAAGTAGAATTCGGTACTCGGATTTTTTTCTCTTACTCAAAAAGTTCTAGATTGTTTCACAGAATCGCCAGCTCATACCTCCTGCCCCTTCCCCACCACACCTGTGTAACAACCAGGAAACCTAAGAAGCTCTTTTGTATCATATACCAGGAACCCAAGGAGCGGCTCACATTAGTGACGAGCTGCACGTACTCCAACCTACTGGTCCGATGGCGCAGGGATCCAGCGTTGTTAAAATCAATAGGACTCTCAGCTGATGCAACGCACTCCCCCCGCCCCTACATATCGCGCCACTCGCTGAAACCACAGGCCCATCCCGGACGTTTAATGACACCGGCGGTGCCGGGGCCGTGACTGGGCGGGCGGCAGTGGTAGTAGGGAAATAATGTGTCTCTTGCATCAGGCATCGCACGATTCTTGGCCCTGATATCAAGTACGAGTTCTCTGCATTGACAAATGTATATGGATTCTTTGTAACCCTTAAAAGACGAGTGACGCATTGAAATATCTTCGCAAGGGTGATATCTTATAAGAAATTTTGCGTATGGAAGAGTAATATTCATTATTAACAGGATTTTACAATTAGTAAATATCCATGTGGCAAAAGTGAGAGACGACACAAATCGGTAGCATTTCCTTGATACAGTTGGGGGAATCATGGTAGAGATATAATCCAAAGTGTTCTTTCCGGTTATATTTAGGTTTTTCTTACTGATAGCTAGATTTCTTTGGAATTCAGAAGAATTCAGAATAACTGTACATCAAATATACTGTTCTACTGGGCCAATCTTTCTCGCTACTTAAATGCATGTGGTACATATAATTTGTAGGATGATAAGAAAAATTCTCTAATTGAAATCGAAAAAGCGATAGTTTAAAAAATATACTGATTCAAGGCTGAGAAAGAATGGAGAGACCTTCAAAATTTGATGTTTTAAATTCAAAGCCCACGTCATGATTATGGTTCTATTTTCACTCGCAGGTTATTTTTGATGTGGCATTTGTCCGCGGCCCTTTTTGGCATTGGCGTTTGCCTCCAGTAGGAATTAGGTAAGTGGTTTGATAACTGCATGGTTCAACAGTTACGTTTTCGTCTTCTGACTGGGTGACATTATTGACAAAGCGTAGGCTATACCTTCCAGGTATATACCGGTTTTGTAACACACAGTGTTCCTAAGACACTGTAATTCCTCCCATAATACGATGTATCGTCTGGAGAAGTAAGATCAGGTTAAATCTTTAATCCCAATGTAATTCAATGAAATAATCATGCGATTTTAATCCACTTTTGTAAATGCCACTTTCCTGTATGATAATCACTAGAAGATTAAATCAAACTGGATTTTTTCTAAACTGTAATTTGTGACCTTTAAGATGGTTAACACGTGCAATCACAGCCAGGTATGCGACTTCTTCGAGAAAACTCTATAATCAGCACAATGATGAAACTACAATAAGCCATATATACATTTCCCAAATACCTTCAGTATTAAGCCTTTTAGAGAAATTGGTAGTTAAAAGGTACGAAAATGGTGGACATTACGTCACGTCAACAAGGTAAATACATTCAGTTTGATCATATCAAGCGACTAGAACTATAGTTAAAGCCCGTGACATATCATCACATCACAATTGACGAGTACAGAGTGACACCCACCTCTATCAGCTGTGACTTGCGGTCGTTCTCGTCACCTGCGGCCAACCCGAAGCCACACACACCACTCACTATCAATGTCACAAGTCACCCCAGCGTCCAGGCCGGAAAATAGGTGACCACTTCAGAGGCCTAACATAGGCCTACGTTAGGCCAACGTGCACAGAGTGATGAACTGTCAGTAAATTGGCTAAACAGTAGCAAATCGTCGGCGTGCAAACCTGCAACCTCACTGTGTGAGTCCCAGTGAAGATCGCTGTTTGAAGTCGCTGGGTTTCAACACGAATTCCCTGACACTGCTGGCAGTATGCACACAGGGAATAGTCTTAGTGGTTTCTAACTGTAATAATTGTTCAGTACGATGCTCAGAAGGTACAAAAAATCCTGTGGTTTAGCTTCCAGCGATCCCGTACACACAACAACTGACACGACTCACAGCTGTCAGTACACTGACTAGAAGGCAAGGTAGCCACTCGTGTTATCTATGTGTGTGACATCACTACCACCACCGTGGCGCCATCTATGTAGGTCACCGGTGACCGCACTACACCATTGGCGCTACACTGGTTCCACTGTGCCTCTCATTGCTTATGGAGTATCTAGGGACAGAGTGGGAGCGCAGTGAGCGCAGGTGTTGTGTTGTGTTGTTGGGCTCCAGTGGTGGAAGAGTAGGCTGGGGGAGGTGGGGATATGATGGCACGTGCGCCTGGACACTTCAAATATGGTGTGATTCTTGAAATGACCCGATATGACTATAAACTGACTCACCAGGCATCTGGTTTTTGTTGCATCTGCCAATACAATATGTACTTTAGGCATACACATTAAACCTGGCCGCGTCGATGTGGGCTAGTTAATAATTTATATGCCATTATGCGTAACGTGAGTGGGTCTCATATCTCACTCAATTAGCAAGATCCTCATTTTACATAAATTGCATCCTAAACTACAGACTTTGTTTAATGTGTATGCCTTTATGTGTGTGCCTATATGACAAATACACATAAACCTTGGCCGCGCCGATGTGGGCTAGATCTACTTATAATTCACACACACCATTACCCCCGGTACGTGTACCGTGAGTGGGTCTCAAATCTCTATTCAGCAAGGTCCTCATTTTACGGCAACTGGAAGGACTTATAAGATGGAGATACGTGCCTGGACAGAGAGATTTGAGGGATTACATTGATGCACTGACCTATATATAGGGCGGTGTATTAATGTAATCCCTCAAATCTCTCTGTATATATACACCCAAGTCCATATTCCTCTTTACAATAGGTCCTCGAATCTTAACTATTTAACGTCGAGACAATGTGCATTGAATAAGTTTCTAACCTTTAAAGACATGGTATTTACAAATTCCCATACATCTAAACGTATAATCTCGTTTGTATTTAGCATGAGTTATGTTTTGTGTACACACCTACACGTGCCTCTCAGCAAAACAACACCCATTTACTGTAACCCCCCCATCAACATATGAGCCACGTGACAATCTCCACCAATGAGAGGGCGAGTTTGGACTTAATATCCAATGAGGTATAAATGTCAACACCATGACGTCATTCGTAGTAGCACGTGACTTGTGATTGATGCGCTCTGAGCCACTCGCCCACCAGCAGAGGGCGCGGAGAGCTGGTGTACACAGAGTATTTCTGTCCCCACCCCCACCTCCGCACTTTTTTACTACCACAGGTCCCCAACCCAGGAGCCCGGCAGAGAGCTGGGCTTACCTCCCCTGGTGACATCCAATTTATGTCTGTTTATCTCACTGCAACACATTGGGGAAGAATATAACCGAGGTGATTCATCTCAAGGGCAGTTGTGCCATTATTCTTATTCTCATTAGGGGCTTACCAAACAGTACGTACGCAAAACTTCTGATACCCCCCCCCCCCCCCACACACACACATACGACGACCCAATCTTGTACGCAGTAGAACAAAGAAAGAGTTTTTTTGAAAATTTCCAAAATGTTAGACCCCCACCTCTTACCCATCCCCCTCAGTGCGTACGTATTTTATGGATGGCCCCTTAATCATACTTTGGTTTGAATCGATAAGTTGATAATAGGAACTAAATAGAGCAAAAGAAGATTGCCTTGGTGTCTGCACTAACTTGCCGGTACATGTATATCTTAAGTCTTTTGAGTGAAAATACTTACATTTCTCGAAACCATTATAGACATCAATGCTATATCATATACCCTGCCTTTTCTTGTAAACGGAACAGAAACCATATATTCAATAGTGAGTATATCGTTTAAATTGGCTTTTCCAGTGAAATTAATTGTTATTTAATCAAACCAATGGAAGCCCGCCATCTTAGTTAAAAACCCGAAGCGATAGATGACACTTGTAACGACAAACCAATAACGTGCGTAATTACCTCCGGGGTCACAGGTGCCTGAGGAATAAGCATCTATTGTAGTCCCCATCGTCCCTAAATAGACTCTTGGAGTTCCTTTGTTTTACCCAAAGTAGGATCCTAAATTGCATTCCTAGCGGACCGGGACACAGCGATCACCAGATTTAGGTGGTGCGCCTCAGGAGTGGCCGGGAGCTCGGGTACTTGGAGGGTTGCCAAGGTAGACTGCTTCCTCCAGGGCTGTTTCAGCACTGGTGGAAATTTCCTACATAGAATAGATTATCCATCGCCCAGGCGAGTTCTGAGCATGCGCGTGGAATTCGTGGTACACCGAGGATTCCCACGTCGATATAGTAATTACTTATATTGACTATACATAACTGGTAGGCCAGGCATTTATTGTGATTCTGAGCACTTGTATTACGCTCTATTTTCCTTTGAGTTTTTTGTTGTTGTTTTGTTTTAGGCAATTTATATTAAGGGAGTATTGTGTGGTTTATATGATATTTTGTTACCTGGCAACAAACACACTCCCAAACAAAGGAATTCAGATGTACAACTTATTTTGATAAAAGCTGCTAACAAAAAAAAAACAGGGAGTATCGTGTGCTCAATCATCAAATTCGGCGATAAAGCCGTTTTTCCATTTGTATTCCTCTTAACCCATTCACGCCGGGTGATGCCTTGAGGCATCAACCAGGGCTGGCCGGGTGATGCCTTGAGGCATCATTTACAGAATATTCGTTTTTGTGAATAAAATTGGAAATATTAGCTCAATAAACATGAAATTTTCACAGAATGGAGGTATAGCATCATATTTAATATATCTATGCAAAATAAAGAATAGCTTTAATGATCACGTGCCATGTCACGTGATGCAAGGTGAAATTATCATGAATAGGCCTTTATACCCGGCCATTAGCGGTATTCACTGGCACTATTACCCGGCTCCATGCCCGTTCTATTGCCGTGGGCACCCGGCGCGATAGGGTTAAAGACAAAGACTTGTCCAACCACGATCATTTATCACATGTAATCCCCCCCCCCCCCTCAATTCAAGGTAGCGTCGGCAGCAATGTAAGTGCTCATGCCTTGTTCTGTTATTACAACATTTATCTTATGTAGAATATTTCTTGCTACTGTAAGCACCAACAGTTACAGGACTGTAGATCTCTAATCCACCACACAAAAACTAACCCAGACTAGGTATCACTAACCTATACGAGTTCCGGGCATAAACCTTGCTTAGAACTAATATCCGTGACCGTGGGTCCAGTTTTTATACACGCCACCTTCTGCTTAGTGTACACGTGCAAGACATCCTTCACTTACACTCGCCCCTATGTACCCAGTGAACCTATTTGCAGGAGCTAGAATGACGAAATACACCTTCGATGGGCGTTCATTATGTTTTCCGTAGAGTGAGGGGTGAAAGTACTCAGTTCTACCACACATAATCACTTGCCCTGCAGTCATGTCAGGACTTGTTGAAAACGATAGTGAGATAAACAGTTAAAAGTTCATTTGGTTTTTTTTGCAATAAACCCACCCTCCCTGCAAGTTTATCATTATCCTTCATTAGAAATCATCCAATTTTACCTTGAAGATATTCTATTGCTACATTCCGGTTTTTTTTTACCAGGGTAAATATCAATGCCTTAAAAAAACACACTTTGAATCCATCAATCATTTTTCATATAAGAGACAATGAGTACAGGTGACCTATTTCACGAGAGATCCATTTAGGTTGTGAACACAAAAGAGTGTTAGATGCCTACAGGGTGCAATGCGGGCACATTGTGTCTGATATGACTGTCTAAAAGATAACCTGGACAAATATAAAAGTAAGTTGAATTAAACCTAGGCCATACTCCTGTCTATCGAATCACGTGATGTTAAAGGCATTAATATCATATTCATTACGTAGTTATGTTCTTGCAGTATAGGGAGGGAAAAGGATGGCCTGACGAAGGAGCTCGGTTTTTCTTTCGGAAAATAGTTAAAGGATTTGTTCTTGTTGATTCCAATATCTCCATAATTAAAGTAATCTAATCAATTTATTATTTTCCTATATATTTCAAATGATTTTATGAAATAAGAACTGGTGGCATTCACATCCAGTGCCAGACGCTAAAGTTCAGGTATTCACAGAGGAGTGGTCAGTTGTTATGCCTTATGTTGCCGGCGTAAACAAAGGAATTTACGTGATTCCTATCAAAAATATTAATTTTCCTGTGATCTCCAGGTTTTTCTCTCTTAGAGGACGACAGAAACGTAAATCACAAGGAATATCTAGGTACATATAATTTCCAATTCATCTGGAAGCTAAGTATCCGTAGCTTTTCCGGTTCATTTTCTCCATAGAAAATGCTACCTGCCTCTGTATGTACTATCATTATGTACTAAGCGAGTCAGATATTTAGCGTTATACACTACTTTGAAAAAATACCAATATAAGTATCAAGTAAGATGAATTGGCCTGGTGGTGTAATATATGGAGTCTCTCGACACACGCAAGGTGAGGGAGGGGGAGCACCCGGATGTTTTCAACCAGCTACTCTCCAGACCAGGTAAAGTGAACCAAAGTACATGTACAACCATAGACAACGAGACACTACCGAGAGGACATGCAGATCGAGCACAGCTGGTGTGGGGGGTCTGTGGAAAACTAGCTGGTAAACATGATACAACAGAGTTCAGCTTCTAGCTCTTTTATCAATGCTCCAGGGCACTTCTCTGGGACAGGTTTCTGCACGTTATAGCTACACATTCATGTCTAAATACTTAGGGAAATTAACTATATTTGTATTATATGTGGCAATGGATCCGATTGAAACCAGCTACTTATGCTTAGCTGACGGAAGTGACCGCTTTATTATAGTATCTGATATGATATTTCTATCTTGCATTTACCCGAAAACAAAGTGATATAATACAGAACAAATAATTACTGGCACTTTCTCTTATATCTAGAAACACTTAAGAATGGAAATGAACAAATCCACAGATAAATCTATCGGGAATAACTAACTACTGGCATCAGTTCAACTCGATGTGTTGGCTAAGGTAACTTTCCAGGTAGCCCCAGGTACAAGGGAACATTTCCAGGAACCCGGTGGGGAGGATGATGCAAGGTCCCGGCCCTATTTACTTCACCGTGAGTTTGAGGTTTCAGCCAAATTCTTACTGTCGGTTATGTAGTCCTAAACAAGTATGTACAATTATATCTAGACATCTATTAAGTGATATATATTGTGTAATTACATACATGCATATAAGCAGGTTATGACTAAATTCTTATGACTGCTTCAAATAGGTAGTTCAATAGTTGTACTCCCCCAGCAGGTCTATGCAGGTGTCTAGCTCTTCGACACAGTCCAAATGTACTTGGGTCAAAAAACTTTATTTGAAATCGGGTTATATTTTAAGGAAGTTGTTACTGTTACTATCACTGAGTATCAGCGGTCCAATGAGATTCCCGAAATATAAATTCAATAGGTGACTTTCCTTAAGCTCAAAAATATCTTGCTTTGTTTTAAGGAGCCTTTTAGTCCCAGCCTTATTGAGTTCAGCTTGTCCTTACTGGAATGGTAAGGTACCTGGTACCTAGGTCCTAGACATCTCAGATCTCAGGTGGTATAGGTGAAAGGGGTCTATACCCCAGGGTTTATGATAAAACATTAAACGATTACAATATTTGTATTTTACTTTGGCTAATTATGACTAAATCATAACAATGCTCAGATGAACAAGCGATGGAACTGCCCATGTTCAAGACCAATATATGAACTTTTCACAGTGTGAAATTAAAACTTTTAGATCTAGCCTACATAAGTGAAACAAAACATACAAAGAAAGAGAAGTGGCTCCGTATTCAGATATGATACACTGGTAAACTTAAAGTTGCTGTTGGCCTTGATTGATCAGTTACTGAGTTAGTACTTTGATATAGTACCGGTATACACTTCAAATATGAATCATAGGCCGTTTTGAGGTTTCCCATAACCTCTTGCGGCGCTGCCAGTTTCCGGTGTCAACAAAGCCACCGCGACACCCGCTGCTACACTATGGCATACTCGGCAGACAGGGAGAACCAAACTGTATCTTATCAAAAATTGACAATATCGGAGGCATATATATATACTATATATAGTATTCGGTTCACTTTGCCAGTCCTTCACCAGCAGACTAATTTTACTCACAGTTACTTGGAATTCCCTAAATTATTGTCAGTTCTTGCACATTCGCGTTTAGAATGAGAGGGTCCGAATGAGAGCCATGCCTTGCGCAAAATGTAAACAGACAAATTTGGTTTGTTACTCTGTACTTCTAACCTCATAACCTGAAAAATACTTGACATAAGTCATTGAAATAGGCACACATATGAAATCATTACATACATTTCATAATATTTGCGGAAATTGCATCGTTTTTGCCGTTTTTTCGCGCTAAAAGGCGCAATTTTCCGCGCTTAAAGCACGGAAGACACACTGACAAGTCAGTCGGGAATGGCCGTATAGATCTAGAACTTATCATTGTGAGTTCTTTCGATTAGAATGGGAGCAATGCCTCTCGACACAGTGAGGAATGACACAGGGCATACTACCTGCCTGTAAATCGTCCGACACAGGCAGGTACTAGCCAATAAACACTCTAGATAACAAACAATGTTATAATTGTAAAAATCGGCCGTTTATTAGTGTTGGCTTCACTCTAACACTTCAGTTTTCACCGCAAAACGTACACCTCGGAACCCGGGTAATGTCACAGCAAAACGTTCAAACCCACCGCAAATCGTACACCGCAAATCGGTAGTTAACGCAAATCGTCTAAGTACCGATCTGATGGGTTCGTGCCTAAACTGACAGTAACTTGAGTAAGAAACTGAGAGTAATACTGTCAACCTGCTGGTTACCAGTCAGTATATCTTATAAAATCACTAATGTGAAAAGGCTCTGGCAGTCAGTCGCAGCAGAGTGGCTGTGGAACACGCATCACGCTACCGGTACCGCCTGCGGGAACCTGTACTCTACTCTGTTGTTAGTTATTTTTGTTTATTAGTGAGGAGGCTGTTATTATTCGGACACAACAATAGACAAACCGTTTAATGAACATGTCTCCAATATGATATTGACGTTTTTTAATATGGAGACATAGGATTCACTTGGCAAATACTGAACCCAAACACTGAGCTTGAAGTTGTAAACAAACCTATTTCGGTTGATCGATATTTAATCTTGACTCAATTAAATGAAACCATAGACCGATTGAGAACTAATACTTCTAAATTGTATAAACCGCCTGTTATTAGCATTGTCAAAATTTCTGGCAGATTCCAATACCATATCAGACGACTTAATGTACTTGAAACATCTCCAGACGTCATTGTTTACATCGTATTGGTGGCCTAATGACGGCCGCCTGCTGCACCGGAACCTGGCTGCGAGAGCGCGAGAGAACCCGAGACTTGGGATTGTAAATGGGCCTATGTATGATATCCAGTATCACTATAATATTTAAGTATCCCTATAATATTTAATTATCAATTCCGTTATATCAACTAATACTAGTGACAATGGTCAGAAGTATGGGGACATCTATGCTATATAATCACCCGAACTCCTATGAATAAAGTATCCTTTGCAAAACTCCTGAAGGGGCATTGTTATACTAACGAGCCATATATAGCGCAAGCGCATAAATTAACCTATAAAGGGTGAGGTGGGTTCTTTCCACTGTGCACAGTGTTTCCCAGGGCAGGAAGCTAAAAATAGCATCAGCTGATTCCAGTGACACTCTTACACTGTCACAGGAAAGTCGGAACGCTGTCACCAGAAAATCACTTTTGTTGAATACAACACTCAATCTCATACTGTGCATTGGTTAAAATGACGAAGGACTATGTATTGGGCGGGAGATTGACGTAAACAACCCCTTCCTTTACTGACAACAACTCTCGGAAACTACAACATATTCTGGATCGAGTACTGACTCTCAGTCACTGAGTGTCAATGTAAGCTCAGAAATAGGTCACCTTTATAATGCAGACTTAATCATATAGTGTCCGCGAGTCATCAGTTAATAAATGTAAATGACATACCTTTCAAGAGTTCCAAGCCTGTCTGGTTGAGATACTGTGTCCAGTGTAGCTGCAATCTCTTTGTGAAGCACCCTCAGTTGAGTGGACCTTCCCCCTGCCGTACACCGCAGGTCATCAGCTGGCCGGGTCACGTGACTGACACTGTCTCCGGGGAGATTCTCTGTCGCCGGTGCTTGGAGAAAAATCTGCTGGTACCCGGCCTCGTTTTGTTCTTCCAAGAGTCTGAAGGAGAGTAGTCCGTGGTACCAGTTTAGGTAATTCTTTCACACTTTCACACTGAAATTGCTGGAGATTTACAGATTAACAGTCATGGTCACATAACAATGATCTTATTTCATCATATTTGAAATGGTGTCTTCATATGAGCAGGTGTTATCACAGAGTAGAGAGATGGTGTTTCCGAAGTGTGCCGGTTCGGTAGAGCATCACAACAAGTTGTCGCGCCATCTGTAGGGTAAATTCTAAAATAACCACAAGGTAGTTTTGTCGACTCTCGCTAGGTGAGTTAGATTGGCTGGGGTTGTCTTAGTTTGGCAACCAACCCCTCCTACGATATTAGCTCTGGTTGCCAGTGTAGGGTTGTCTGTGCTCAGCTGCGACTAGCAAACTAAACGTCTGCTCTGGTGACCAGTGTAGGTGGGAGTTGGAAAAACTATGGCTTGGGGATTAGGCTACAACCAAATATTTACCGGTACCACAAATCTATGTACCGGTACCTCTTGTTGAAATATTCTTCCTGAACATTATAGGCCTGCATCAAAGGAGAACACAAAAAGGTTGTCATTCTGTTTCCTCTCAAAATTAAAATCGCACTATGATACAATCTAAGTTACCTTAAGGCTTTAGTTCATGGTCACGAATTCATTAACTTAAGTTAAGCCAAGGCATACTACACTGCGAGACACAAGACAAAGAAAGGGATGATTTTGCTATATGTATACTCTGGACTTTAATAATATTTTCAAGTTTTGGAGTTTTCAAGAGTGACCTCATGAAAATGAGGGATTTCTGAAAGATGAAATAAGCTAAAGTCACCCAAACTCTGCCACTTGTTTGGATTCTCCCAGAAAGGCTAGACCTGTAATTCCAACTATTCTGATTCGGTTTCTGATTGGGGAAGACAGCTAAATAGTTTATTAAAGCCTGCTAGACTGGGAATATAGTTTCAAATTTTGGAGTTTTTATGTGTTTTTATGGCTGAAAATGGATAATTTCTGAGGGGCACCATGAGCTAAAGTCACCCAAACTCTGCCAATTATTTGGACTCTCCAAGAAGGGCTAGGACTATTATTTTAACTGTTCTGAGTAGGTGCAAGTTTGGAGAATACTTCAGCAGGGCCTGGTTGAGTGGGGACATTTTTGAAACTTTGAGTTTTCACAGGTTAACCTCCAAAATATGTCATTTCTCAGTGGTGCCATCATCTAAAGTCACTCAAACTCTGCCAATTGTTTTGACTCTCTCAGAAGGACTAGGGATATGATTCTGTTCTGAGTAGGTAACAGATTAGGGAAAACAGATAAATACTTTAGCAATGCCTGGTTGAGTGGGAACATTTTTGAAACTTTGAGTTTTCACAGGTGAACCCCTAAAAAGCTGTCATTTCTCAGTGGTAGCCTACATACACAAGCCATTGGAAAATCTAGGATGTGTCACCCTGAGATGTCAAGTAGTTGGAAAAGTTGGTCCTTACAAGTTTCCTGTGGTTGATGTGAAGGACCCACCACTACTTGGAGTTCAGGCCAGTGAGGAGCTTGGGCTTGTGAAGGTAAGGAGGCCCTCTAATACCAGCCCCATCATCAAGGATAGTCTCGTGGAACAGTACAGTGAGCAGTTTAGTGGACTTGGTTGTTTCAGTGAGCCATATGATGCATGGATAGATCCAGATGCAAAGCCAGTCATGTATCCCCTAAGGCATGTGCCGATCAGCCTACATGAAAAGTTTAAAAGTTGGATCTGATGGAATCCCAAGGTATCATCAGCAAGACAGATGAATCAACATATTGGGTCAGTAGTCTTGTGGTAATCGAAAAGAAGGATGGATCATTGTGTGTCTGTCTTAGTCCTTGTGATCTCAACAAGGCTATAAAGCATGAACATTTCATGATACCAATGGCACAGGATGTGATTAGTCAGTTAGGTGGAAAAACCCTATTTACAGTACTGGATCAGAAGGACAGTTACTGGCAGGTACCACTCACACCTGAGACAGCAAAGCTGTTTACCTTTAACACACCATTTGGGTGGTACAGTCTCCAAAGGATGCCAATTGGTATTTGTAGTGCAAGAAAGGTGCTGCAAAAGAGGACCTATCATGTTTTTGGGGATATACCCAGAGTGCATATCAATTCAGATGACATGATTATTGTTGTTACCTATATATTGACGACATGTAAAAACGCCCTACGGGTGAATGTTGCCATGTTTACTTGAATAAAAAAAAAAAAAAAAAATTGCGACTGAAACCGAGCAAGAACATGACATGATCCTAAAGATCATGGAAAAAGCCAAGGCTAACAACATCTATTTCAGCAAAGACAAAATGAGATTCAAGGTGAAGGAAGTAGTGTACATGGAAACATAGTGAGTGAAGATGGACTGAAACCAGATATGGAGAAAATCTAAGCGATCAATGAGAAGCCTACACCAGAAAACAAGGAAGATCTGAGGCACATTCTCGGTATGATCAATTATCTCACTCAGTTCATACCAAATTTGTCTGCTATCACAGCTCTGTTATGTGAACTTTTGAAGAAAGACGTGGAATGGCTGTGGTATCCAAAACATGAAGAAGCCTTGAAACAACTGAAGGACATCTCATGTAGTAAGCCTGTGCTAACTTTTTATTGTGCCAACAAACCGGTGACAGTTCAGTGCGATGCCAGCTCATATGGTGTAGGTGCAAGCTTACTACAGGAAGGAAGCCCGATAGCCTATGTGTTACAAGCGCTGAATGAAACTATGCTCAAATTGAGGAGCTGTTGGCTATTTGCTTCTTGATGGAAAGGTTCCACCACTATGTTTATGGTAGGGAAGTGACAGTGTAGTCCGATCATAAGCCGCTGGAAGCAATTATCAAGAAGCCGATCTATAGAGCATCACCCTGTCTACAGCTAATGTTGCTACATTTGATGAAATACTGTATGATATATTTATGAGTGACAACATGCCATTTGTTTCTCGGAAAATGAAACAGTTGGCAATGGACTGGGGTTTTGAACTTGTTACATCCATTCCAACTTATCCTAGGAGTAATGGACTTAGTGAGCGCTATGTTCAAACTGTGAAATAGCTACTGAGAGAGGCTCATTTGGAAGGTAAGAGTCCACATCATGCTTTATCGGACTACCATTCCTCACATGTGGCTGGGATGAAATACTCACCATCACAACTCTTGATGAGCAGGTGACTGAAAGGGACATTACCAGTGAAGGAAGAACTGTTACAGCTAGAGGTAGTTGCTGATGCAAAGCACCAACTGGAGAACTGTCAGCAAAAACAGGAGTGGTACTATAATCGAGGTACCAAAGTTCTGACTAAGTTAAACCCTGGAGATGGAGTCAACATTCGTCAAGGCCGCACATGGGAGCCAGCAACTGTACTCCAAAATCATAGTGCTCCTCGTTCCTATTTTGTCATGAACACCGGTGGCCAGGTATATTGCAGGAACAGACAACATCTACTGGATACAAAAGATGGTCCACTTATGAACGTCCCAATAATGAATGATCACTTTGAAGATGCAGTCCACCAGCAAACTGCCCAGCAGCCTGCAGTCAACCAGGTAATTGCTTCCCCGTCAGTACTTCAGCCAACACCTAAGAGAGCTGAAATACAAGGAACTCCACAGAAGCTACCCACACCAAGACATGTACCACTGCCACTGCGCACACCAGGGAGCTGTTTCAAAACCATAGACTTAACCCACGTTTTGAAACAGCTCCCAGGACCTCCACAACAACCAGTCATGCACACAAGTGGTAGAATTCGCAGAGCACCAATCAAACTACAGGAATATGTTACTTAGTGTTTGTGCTAAAAGGGCTGGTGCTGTGGATCATACCCCTAACGGTTGGTCAGGCTCTTGAACCTAGACCACACATATGTATCTATTACCGTGTAGGGGAACGTGGCTTCGACCTCGCAACTACTGAGTGAGTGACTGCTTGGTGCAGTCTTCCAAACCTCGGGGCTCCACATTTTGGCGCGCCTGCTTGATGCTTGGTTCTGATTGGTTTTTGTGAATAATAAAAACTGTGTCGACTCTCTCGATTGGTTTCTATCGATCACACGGTGGCGGGATCGAGTCTATGCCAATGACATGTGGCCTTGTTGCTTGACATGTCATGTAGAGTGGCCCAGGTGCCAGTTGGCTGGTGCAGCCACCTGGTGAGTTTTTCTGGGACTGGTCCCCTTGCTCTCTCTATGTGCTTCTATGGAAGGCGTTTCAGAGGAGGTGTGAAGCGCAGCGCCCCCTATCATTTTGGCATGGACTCAAATGACAGCTGATGCAGATTCCTATGCAAAAATAGGCTAACTAGTAACAGCTACTACATACAAACTGTTGGAGCTCTATCAAAAATATTTTCAGATATTGATAGAGTGACATCTAATCTACTCCAAACCACAATAGAGCTCAATAGAGCTCCACGTTTTATGGCTGTTTGGTCTTGTGGAATATAGCCTTATTTCTCATAGGCTAGGGCTTAATAGCCACACACAGTCCATTCTGAAGAGCTCCTTCCCCAATGCTGGCAGGTTTGAAAGTGGCACCTTGAACCCTGCCACGATCGCATATATGAGTCGGGTCGCTATATGGGGCACTGCGCTTCACACCTCCTCTGAAGGCGTTTTATTGGCAGCAGGGGCCTGTTTCATATCATCAGAACCATTTCAGTCTATTTCATTTTGTGTTCTTTTCTCAGTAGTTTCGATTAGGAAAATCTCGTCAGGCATAGTCTGAAGCTCTTTGTTGTTTGTTTGAATTTATTTAATTCATTGTTTCCTTTTTCTCAAAAGAGAAACTCATTTTTTGGCACCTTAAAAGCAGTCACTATCAGTGGTCTGTGGGTAGAATCTGTATGGGAATTTTATTCTTAAAAATTTAATTCGTGTGGTTTCCCATTGTGGAAATTTTTTTTCGCGATTGGAAACCACACAAATGAAATTTTTAAGAATATATATCTATTACCACCTATATTACCTTTGAAGCTTTTAAAAAGAGAACTTGAACAGTTAACATTTGACACTTGATTAGTTTTAAAAGTTGGTTATATGTCATGCTAATGCCAATTCATTTTCACAGACATTCATTTAACCCTTTAAGGATGGCTGCCTGCGGCCGAGGTACCCCCTAAAGGACGGGTGCTGGTGGCACTTTATACCGTTAGGAGACGAGCACTTAGTCGTTAAAACCCATAATTTGAGTGTTTAATCATGTGATACAATATATAATCTTAAATATTTAATTGTTCCTGAATTCAAATACTATTTATGATGTTAGACCTACATTCTGTGAAAATTTGATTAATATTGCTCCATTATTTCCATTATTTCTCCATTCGCCCTGGACTGGATGATGCCTCAAAGCATCATTCACCCTTAAAGGGTTAAGTACCGCATTTAACTAGAAATAACATTGCTTTCTTTAATTGTAGATTGAACAATTCTTCAATATATGTTAAACACATACTCAAAAGACAATTGGTTGAAGGACAATGTCATACAGCTAAATACTATTAGCCTATATTTTTATTCAAAAAAAAGGGAAAAAAGGGAGATGTCATATTTGTTCATACTGTTGTGATGCCTAAATAAATAAACCACTTCCAGTTTCATGGATGTTGCGAGGCACTCATATGGTTAAAGAGTGACCAATCTGTTGTCTTTAATGCGAATATTACACTTTCCCAACACCTTTCCAGAATGGGCCAAGTAGCCTCTAAGCTTTTGGAGTTAGGTGACGGATGTTATGTCAAACAGATCTGGACAACCCCCTGTGATTTTTAGGCTGTGTCATACTTTTCAATCCACCCCTCCCTCCATCGCCCCCCTAAGTGTGACATCATTCATTTATGGATGGCCCACAATCCATATTCTCTGAGAGGTTGATGCCTAGTAATATCCGAACGAAATTGAGGATATTGCCCAAGTTAATATTGTATTTAGTATATGTATTCACGTGTTCATATATTAAAGATATA
Organism: Alentia gelatinosa; assembly: GCA_950022655.1. Taxonomy (NCBI): domain Eukaryota; kingdom Metazoa; phylum Annelida; class Polychaeta; order Phyllodocida; family Polynoidae; genus Alentia; species Alentia gelatinosa. Next base: position 28,658,324 of record OX465584.1, on the reverse strand, counting down.
CAAATGTGAAGAATTTTGTTCAAATTGTCATTCCCAAATTTTGGAGGTAGGCTATGTCCATAATAATTTGTAATTATGTAGTAAGAATTAGGCTATATCAAATAAAGTCCACAGCAAACATTTTAGAATGATAGAATGAACTGGTACAACTCTTGCAATGTCTGAAATATTTCGCACAAATTGACTACCATAGACGTTCAGAATTCTTCAGTAGTTTGCAAACATAGCTTGTTAAATGTGCAAACAAAAGACGCCAGTGTCCTATACATAGTCTTGTTAACATCCGCTAGGTGGATATTTTCACCTAGCGGGGGTCTCCAAGACTGAAGTTGTACTCAGCTGAGAGGTTATCCAACGTCTCGCCAGATGCCGCCTACAGTCGCATGTCACAGTGGTCGATATTGGAGCCCTGTTTTTTTTTCTGTATGCGAAACATTGCACATTTCTTCGTTATCTGATCATATGAGAAAATATACTTGATGTATAGACATTAACTTCCATCGATACTTTAACAGTTAACTAATCTGATCGTTTCAATCTCTCTATTATATAGTTACATACATTTTATATATTTTTGTAATCTGACATAATATCATATAATATCAGACCATCCATACATAGCACAATTAATCGTCATCTTAGAATTATTAAGTTATCACTCAAAGGAGGTTCAAGGAAGTCTGTAATACATATAGGTACGGCGATAAATTTTATAGATAACAATAAAGGCGATTGTATGAGTAGGCTATACAATAGTTGACGTGTCCAAAGCATTTGGTGCTGCCGATCCCACAATTTTACAGTCAATTTAATGATTAAAAAGAAACATAGCAGCTTTATTTCGTGACATGAGTTTAATACAATTGCAAGTACCAGAGAAAATATATCGAAATGTCTTTCAGTCTACCATAGCTATTTGGAATAAGTACTGAATTATAACTAAAAACACAAGACTTGAGTTGCAGCTTATTTTTTTATCATTTTTTTGTATATAATTGTATTCATCGCTAACATAATATGATGCTATTTAATCTTTACTTTGTCATAGTAAAGTGAATATTTATGCACCTAAAATTCTATTCAGTAATGCTAAATTCTATCATAACATGCAACCCAATTTGAGGAAGTAGTATAATGAAAGGCATTTCACCTTTCATGTAACCACGAGACCATGCATCTGTATGTCCCCAACATTCCCAACTGTTTGCATTTCGTAATTAAGTATGTATCATGTAAATTTAGTTTTGCAAAAGCCCGATAGAGGCACCATAGTCTCCTCCATTACAAGACAGAGAGACCCCTAACCGCATACATACATTCATGTTTACTCTGAAAACGTCGCCATACGTGTGTGCATTCTTGTATTAGCCAGTGCCACAACAGCGGTGGACTCTCTGAACAGACAAGTATAGTTTGTCCTCATATGCCTCATGGACTCTTGTTTGAATTGAATTAGAATTGACATGTCGTCAGCTTGAACTGAATCGACAATTTTATTTGCTTTAACTCAAAACATTGGTTGCCAATGAGTGTCACACAGATGCATAGTAATACATGTACATAGCAAATGCCAAACAAACCCATGGTCAGACCCGTTATTGAACAATGTTCTTAGATATAGTGTGACCACTATGATGAGGGTATTTCTACGCACTTCGATATGAGTATTATTTAAACATTTAATACAGGTGTTGCCGTTCAGCGCCGCCTAACGGCCCACTGTGTAGTAACGCGGCTGCTCGGACAAACACGTCCGAGTCCGGGCTCCTGCCCATAGAGCCAGATAGTAATCACACCTAAAGTGTGAAGGGTGGGTGTGATTACAGGAGTGTTGTTTTTTGAAAGATTAAATTGTTGGAGCAAACTCGGGTATTGTATCAACAAGTCTGAGCTGTCTAAACTTTATAGTTGATAATTCTTTTGGTTTTAATTAAGAGAAAGATAAGCATATAAGAGCTAGGCCTGCCAATGTATTAATGGTTATTCAATTTTGGTGATCCGATGTTATCTATGCTATCTCTAAAGTAATATGGAGGCAATATGCATGTGTGGCATACCAGATTTGAGCTGGAATACCATAGAATACGATGCAATCGTTATTATTTCTCTGGAAATAATGTAGGTGGGTATTATGAACGTATTACGCTCATAAATTCAGTAATCCAATGCTAAAGTATACGTTGCCAGGTGAATGTTTGGCTTCAGCCTTGACGTAACCAAGCAGATAAGGTGCGACACCAGCCTACGGAAAAAGGCCTATTGCATATAGTACATTTAATTGCAAATAGGTTTCATTCGATGGATCAATTCGAATGCTGAGAAAATGAGTGCCAAAGGAAACAAACCGAATTACAAATGTTTCATCGTCCTCCTTTATTTCCTCGTCCTGCGCCACGAAATTATAAAGGTGCCCAGAGATGATATACGGAGACCGGGTTACTGTATCTGTACGAGATAGATGTGTAAGAAAATTGACGATCAGATGAACCGATGCCAGAATCAGAGGTTCATCTAGTCGTCAATTTTTAATACCACGTATTCATCATATATACAGTTACAGTATGCCTGTTTTCGTAGTATTGTTATATACCTAAAAATTCGGAATTATACCTTCGAGCACGAACTAGTATACAAGTCATCCAAGTCCATGCTTCGAGTAAAGTCAGTCGGCTGTGTTGTCAAGTGCGTACAGTGCGAATGATATTCACTTGTTTCATTTATAAAATGTCTGCCCCTCCCGTTTAAATCAAGTATCTAATGCATTCTAACAGAGAATGCGATATTACTTTCCGGATGCGGTACCAATACGCTCGTAGCGGCGGCCAGGTTGATTTCTGGGAGCTGTTTCAAAAGTCGGGAGGGTGCTAAATGAGAGTACTCATCGCCAATGCGAGAGGCCAACAATGGAACTTGAGGTGTCGCTGTCGAGGTGGAGGTGCCGCTCTCAATGGGATGTTGGTAGTAGTTTTGCTGCCGCTTTGATTTGAGGTGCCGCTTGCTGTTGCCGGCCTCTCGCTCACAAAATGTGACGTGCCGCTGGCGAGGCCTCACTCGACTTTTGAAACAGCTCCCTGATCCCTTCAGTCTCATCACGTGATAATACACCCCATATGCCATGTACGTGCCATACGGCCTTATATTCGTCATGGGTAGCAGCAGGCAGTATGTGTGGGAGATACGACCAAAGGTATATGATAATGTCCCAATCTTGAATCTGAAGTAGGGTCTTGTTGTTTATTTACACTGATAGTCCTAGCTTTCTCCAGGTTTCCACTTATATACCTATCCGAGTGGAAAGAAATAGGTTTATTTATCAAATTGTAGTTGAACAGATTTCTAAGCAAAATCTCGCAATATTCTTAGAATAATCAAATATATATATATATATTTGTACAATGAAATCCTTGACGTTAACAAAAGTAAGTATCTCATTAGCAAAGCATGCCGTGTAAACAAGGACGCGGAAGTGAGTGCCAACAGGTTTTAATGGGACCTATAGCTAACTCAGATCTCTTTAACTTGTTCAATTTGTTCTGGTATTTTTGAATTGCATCTACCATATTTTCTGAATTAAAAGTAGGCAACTATAATTCCCATAGTTATAAATATCTGTGGCTGACAAAAATATGTCTATATTGCATTTCGTTCCAGTTTTTGGAGAGTTCCGGTGGCAACTCTGCCATTGTAGAACCTCCTATGTACCTGCAACACCGTTCAGTAAATAACATTTGTTGCGTCAGTAATCACCACGTCTATTGTCAGGCGGAAACGCTGGAGGGCAGCCATGGTTAGAGTTTAGTACTTCCTCGTATTGTCGTATGGTACTGTTCAATCTGCTGCATTGTCTGTCGAGTTCCCAGAAAATAGAGGACAACAATGTACCCAAGGTTTCCACGAAACATCAGCGACGACCTTCCGTTTGTATTGCATGTCATCGTGATGTGGTATCAAAGGTACTTTACATAGGTACACCCCGAGAAGCTTTGATTGTGATCATGTTATTTGATTCTTTTATTGTGTCGCCTGCATCGAAGAGTGGGAGGGAGTGGCACATTTGTAAATGCGTGATTCTGTGTATAAAATAACCCATGTCCCCGTTATATGACTCTAGTAATTGCCTATGTCGAAATTTATAGCAAATATTTCACACGCCAAATTACAGGACAATAAAGACAGCTTGATAAAACCAGGAGAAAATGCTACTTTAGAATCACTGGTTATTTATCAAATTAGACCATGGTAGCCATTAAGATATATGATTAATTTTATCAAGGTGTGATGTTCTTCCATAAAACTATGACGAGAACATAATCGGGCTAATATAAAAATTAAGGCATGTCATACAAATATATAATCAATCTTTGTGCACTCTTCTAACGTTTATGTTTTTGAATACACAACAATGTGCATTGTTTAGACTGCTCATCTTGATCAGATGGGTCATCGCCATTGTCCACAGATTATTTGATTGAATCATTATGCACGGCCACGTATCACCCTCATATTGTACAGAGAGAGCCTCCTGCCAGTATGTACATGACTAATCCGTCATACCTCTCTCCGTGGTTCATTATACGGCTCTTGTAAAATGAATCAATATATAATTTCCTTTTTAATGAAAAAGAAATTAAAAAGCAATTCATTCACGTTTAACAATACGATTTCATAATAGGAACTCTCACACGCACGTACTCTGATAGTGGAGCATCTGAATCAACGACTGAAAGATAACTGCGAAGGAGTATCTCAGCTTGTTAATAAAAATCCACAGGGTTTACGGGAAAGATCAAGTCAAAATGATTGCAATTAGCAGTTGTTAGGTTGAGCTAGCTTCAGTCTGCAGCAGTATGTGGCAGCTGACTTCAAGCGGGTGGTAGAGGAATCCTTGGTTAGCTCTTACATACAAAATGCGTACAGAGGTTTTATAAGTTGATATTTGTATACTTCCTATTTATTTGATATACTTCCACAGACGATACACTTCTCAACAAAGTCAGACCATGAAGGACCCAAATCGCTGGATGTCAGGGGCCTATATGGCGACCTCTATTTCAGATACATCGAGATGTGAACGTCAGACACATTACCATATTATAACCGATGTCAGGGCTGCTGCCCCCCATATTTTTTCAGTATCAGAAAGTAGTGGCATAAACAGCACTTTATGTCACATCCGTGACATAAACAAATCCCATGTTAAGCCTATAGCGTTTTTTTATCAGGGGTAGGATAAATACTTCAATTCAAATATATGAAGTATCAACAGATCTATTACAGATTGGACAATGGAGATGAGAGGTGCACAACATCACATGCGGAGCCATGCTTGTTGCTACGCCGGCTCAGTTGGAAGCCATTCTTGCGAAATTAGAACTGTCAAAATGCTAACAACGTTGTCAATTATGCCAATAATGCAAGGGTATTATACCTGTGCAGTGTGGGAGAGATTAGTTGACCTAATAAAAAACAATATTTGTTTTGGCAAGTTCAATAAACATCCAATTGCTTGGCTCCGAGCAAAAAAACCAAAATCACATATTTTTGTTGGTTTATTCTATTGCAGTACCTTATTACTAGAACGATGTGTCCTTATTTAAACATGTACGCGTAAACATGACACTTAAAACCATCATCTGCTACTGCTAGGTTTTCATTTCAGATGTTGAAGGAACATTGGCAATGGCCGAGTAGTCAGTAGTCGCGTGCTGAAGCTGTCCAGGTTGACTTACTATTTCGGGTGCATGCACGGGTAGCGGAACCCTATTCGTCGGTGTCATTTATTTATAAGCCTATCGAGATTCTACTGGTTTAGCTGACACAACATGGGACCTAAAACGAAAGACAAGAAAGCGGCCTCCGAATCGACTGTAGTCGAATCGACAGTGACGGGCGATAAAATATGGTGATTCTCAAAAACATTACGCAACTCATGGAAAACATGAAGGATGACAAGGAAATCTACCTGGAAAACTTCGCAAAGCTCAACTCACGGTTAGATGATCAATCCTCTAGTCTCCAAAGCATCAGAGAAACACTTGAGAGTAAAGTCGAGAAACTTGAAGAAAAAGTAAACTCCAATGCATCACGATGAGATGGAAGCGCGCATGAACAGTCTAGTAGCCAGCCGGGATTTGTATGAAATAGCCACAACTAAACTCCAAATCCAAATGCAGAGTAATACTGCAAAAATCAAGCAGGCTGACGACGATAGGCGCAGGTGCAATCTGATAATCGAAGGGCTTGGTGAAAAAGATGGTGAAAATACAAGGAGACTCGTCCTGGAATTGTTTAATGACACCTTTGTTATTCATATCTTGTAATAAGCTAAGACTATGCCTATTAATGGGAAGTTTATTATTCAGTAACGATTGTGTGAAAGAAACATTGTGACGAATCGCGTACATCACATTTTTAAGTATTTCATTCATGCTGGAACTTAGTTACCTATCACTAGTATAGAAGCATTTTTGGACATCTACTATATGAAGTATTATGGAGAAACAGGCTTACTGTCTCCGTACGAGTAAAATACGCGGTAAAATCGGAAATCGGATTCACCGATGCCGAAGGCAGAGGTGAATCCGATTTCCGATTTTACCAAGTATTTTACCCGTACGGAGTCAGTCAGCCTGTTTCTCTATTATTATATACCTTAATTTAGCCATTTTGATACTTACAATTTGCTACTTTTGTCGTACTTCGCCACCACGTCTAGTACGTACGTCTCCTGACACTAACTTACCAGTTGCCGTCCACGTTTAAAAGGTCGAATCTGATTGGTCGAGACCGTTTAGCCTCATCCAATCAGAGAGCGCCTTTTAAATCTACACTCCCATGCGGAGGTTTCGTTTTCAAATCGTTGATTCGACAGTAGCGGCGGCCATCTTGAATGTCTCGTTTCCTAGTATGTGCCTGGAGAGTGATTAGCGGTAGGACGTTCCGTGTGTACGACCGTCGTTACGGTCACGTGATAACGCTACATACACCATGTAGGTGTCGTACGGGTATAAATACGACATGGGTAGGAGAGGGCGGTATGTGTATGATATACTAACATAGGTATATAATAATATCATATATATTGAATCATATCCTCTCCATCCCTCCGGAGATGGTCGGCCATATCTCTTGCGGAGGTGTGGGCATGGCCAGTGTATGTACAGTAGATGTGCTGTTCGAGAGAATATGTAAAGATGAGGGTGTATCTATACTTTGTTTTTGTCTGAATTGACCGTCTTTCTAAAAATAATTGTAATTTTAAGAACTAATTTGATAAAGATACTTATTTCGTACTCATATACTCGTGCCGAGTCATTGTATTTTAAAGAGAGCAACATATAGCTACATCTGAGTAATGTACTGGCAATTTAGGTCACTAGAGACCTTGTCTGTACCCCCTTTGAGAAAAAATATCAAGGCACCGAACATCTATCAAATCTCCCCATGTATTCAGAGAAAGGAAGAACATCTTGTTATATAATTCAGTCTAGGTGACGTTTAAAACTAAAGAACGGAAGACATGATACAAATATAAAGATAGATGACACGTCACATATGAGTTTATCGATTCTAATACTTTGCGAAAGTAAGTGGCTTGACATTTCTTTTAAAAACATTCAGTTAAAGAAGCCTACAGTCAAGGTTCCCAGCCAAAATAAAACAACGCATGGCACGGAAATGGAACTTTTACCTTTCAGTCGGCGGACTCCCAATCTCATCCAAAGTGCAGTGGGTGTTACAAGTACCAATTACCATCCGCATCTTCCTCATGTGTTTGTTTTTCAGAAAGAGGAAGCTCTGGCTGAAGTATCCTGTTCACGGCAACTGAGAATATCCTTATATGGAATCGTATTCCCTGTCTGAATGAATTCTCAGGTGGGTGGTCCGACCGCCAATGTTGAGGAGTTTTAAGGCGGACAAAGGTTCAAAACACGTGGGGGAAAACACATAATAGCCTTTGACGTATTTCCTAATGACCTTCCTATATTAGGAATTATTCGTACGAAAAGACAAGGAAATTAAGTAAATTAGTTTCCAAAGGTATAATAATGATACATGTAAAGTAGTTCAACCCAATGTCTTCCTAAAATAGGCGTAGGTGGTAGAAATGGTTATTTGAGATAATCGGTCTTTCATTATCTGACAAGGTCATTAATGAATGATTTCCATGGTAATTGAGGCCAGAAACTTATATGTACGTCCACAAATTGCAATTTCCACCGGTTGAATGACTCACTTCTCAAATACATATGATAATATAAAACGACAAAATAAACGACAAATAAAAGAATATAATAGAAAAGAAGGAGTCTGAATTAGACGGACTTCCAGCTATAAATGTTTGTACGGTAGGCGCAGAGCCTGGAAATAGTACATGTAAAACGCACTGGATGGAGCGGATTACCCCATGAAGGGGACCTTTTGAAAGGGGTGTTCCACTGGACCGATGGTTACCGATTACGGGCAGCCAGACTCTTGCCGATCTGTATCAGATGTCGTAGAGTTGTTCAAGTCTTTGATTATGAATATTTATTGAAAAATCTTATTCATCAGGATTAAATACATTACAATAGAATGTGTCCCAGCTGTGGAAGACGCCCGAGGTGGAGGGGAGCGGTGGGAGTAATTATATAGAACGTCCTGACCATGCTGTACAAGTAAGAGAACGCGATGGTAATTTACGGTTTGTAGGCTATTGTTGAGGAGTTCTGAGTTATTCAAAGCGCGCTTTACGTACATTGAGGGGCTATCTTTCTGTATGTAAATTTCTTTTTATTAATTTATTCACTTAAATTCTTTTAAATATAATAACATGGAATATAAGTAAATAACACATTCGGTCACGATTGTGTCTTGGCTAATGACGTTACACTCTTTCATAAACCTTCAGATATCCCCATATCATAAGCCTCGTTCGGTGTTTCCTTCCATAAATCAGTACAAATCGACTTTAAAATAAAGTATAAATTACTTATATGTGAAAATGGTTTAATTGCACTTGCTTGCCTTCAGTTGTGTTTTCCTATTATAGTAGATACATAAACATCAGTATATCAGGGCACATGTATTCTGAGGAGCGATTCAGTAAATACATGGTGGTCTATATCTAAAACAACATCTTAAAACAGATGGGGGTCAATACGATTACTCATATGCCCTTTGGAGGTCATATTGCATGAAGGACGGGCGGATGGATTGGGTTTCCGCTGCACATTAGGCTAACCATTTACAACGGTGCCATTATTCTCACTTACTCATGAACGATTCTACCGGCGTCCAGCTGAGAAAATGGGATTATTAGAACAGGATATATACACACATGCAATGGTCAGAAGTACAGGAACCTCCCCGTAATCCCAACCCCAAACTCATTCGCAGTGACCCCCAGTCCCTCCCCAAACCTGGGGATACTCTCCAAGCACGCACTGCGGGTAGCTCCACATTCCCTGCCAAATGAACCCCGGGGCTCAGATCCGGGTGTGACCTCCGTGAGTGCCAGCGTAATTTATCCTTTAGGGTATCGATACGTGGAACCCCGCCCATACACCCACCAGTGGTATTAACCCCTTGCTATATGCGTGCCACGCTTAATGGAGCCGCACGCTGAACGTCCGGGTACAACCTCTCTGCAAACCGGATTTTACTCCAGTACAGTCTCTCCTTTTTCTGAATTCTCAGTTGGTAAACTGTTTCTGTAATTACTAATGGCTGTTGGCTCTCTGCTTGGTAAAAAATATCCGTTTTAATGGTACTAGTAAGGCCCGGCGTCCACCTACTAAGATAGAAATTTAGACCTCCCGATTTGGCACCGATACAAAAACCAAATATCAGAGACATATCGGGAAGGTGCAAAATCGTAGACATATGTCTAGACATGCCACTTCACAACGCATTGTATGGGGTTTTTATCGGTGCCTAATCGCAGAAACCTGGTCAACTGCCCCGATATTAGGTGACCTTCCGACGCGATTTTGATTTTTTATCGGGAGGTGCATCGTAGACCATATCGGAGCCATATCGTAGTAGGTGGACGCCGGGCCTAATGGCAGCGCATCAACTTCTTTTTTTCATAAAAAACCCATTTGTTAAATCCCACTTTGGGTATACATTAGCGTTCTTTCATGATCTCTGTTTATCATTGACTCCCCTCCCTCGATCTCTCTCCTCTCCAGGATGCACATGTTTAACTTTTCCTTTTTTTAAGATATCAAAATTGATTCAGAACGTTTTACATTAATCGTGTTCGTAATGCATATTGACTGAGAACTGTTGGTCCAATGGTTGGTTACTACTTGTATATATGAGTGTACACATATTTCAGTGAGATATCTGCTCCCCTCATTTTTCCCACGATGGGTTCGAGTAGGATATCATTAGTAATGGGGAGTTGGTGAGAACAACAGCATACATATTGGGTAACGGGAGACTCGCCCACACATACATCAACCCCCCATAACCATCTCCCTCAAGCTGAATGGACCCTGGAAAACAGGTCCGGTTCTTGGGCTCTAATTAAAACCTTTCAGTCTAGTCCTGGGCTTTACTGTGCATTGATACATATGAAGGGGTCTCCGCCCACCCCACCCCAACCCCCGGAGCCCGGCACGCACCCAGCAGCACGCCGGCCGCCCACGCGCCCCTCCCGTCACATGGCGGATGTTTACAGGTGTGCCTGTCGTGCGTCGTGATTCATACCTGTCACAGCCACGTCTCACTGCCTCTCAGGTATGGCTGAGACCGCGCGACTCAAAAGTGTTTCCATGTCAGGGTTGACACTTGCCCCATCCCCAGCCACCCGATCAACGATCTCCTTCCCCGGCTGCCTCACCCCTCCCCCGGCTGCCTCACCCCTCCCCCGGCTGCCTCGCCCCTCCCCCGGCTGCCTCACCCCTCCCCCGGCTACCCCTCTCCGCCCCCGGCCACTCCTGTTTGAGCTGGACGATCGTTGTAAACACATGTCCTGAAAATGTTTACTCCTTGGTGTAATCTCAATAATGCCAAGATTGTAATACGGCTTGTGTGTGAAGTGTTTTTTTTTTCCAAATTGTTTTCAATGATATTGCATTATTTTCCATAACTATGATATCCTCGAGAAATAATATTGTATTTTCCTATATGCGAAATGTGTGAGAATGCGATAAAATTCATGGTGTGTGTCTTTAGGAGGTCCGTGTTATGATGTCCCTAGTCTTGGAAACATCCATGTACCTGGCTGAATTAAGTACATGCCATTCTCATTCCTGATGTGCTAATAATTTCTACGAATAGCAATATGGAACGGTGTAAACCTCAGGTGAGACTGCATGAAGTGATTGTTTTACATATAGCATCACCGCCCCCAGAATAGTGTGAATTGTGAGGAAGATGAGTGTGAAGTCACACCTGACGTTCTGCTAACTGGGTAGGAAGTGGAATATCCTGCTTCCAATTTGGAACTAATGGAAGTAACTGTCAGGTAATCCGAGATGGTGTCCGGCCGGGTGTCTCGAGTCGGCAGAAGGATAACAGGCAACTGCTGACTCAGTGGCCAATCGTTTCAAGTACCCTCGTATGTGATTAATCATCTGAAGCACCCTTATCTGGGAAAACCCGTGACGAGTAGCCGTCTGGCCAGGTATGCGACAATCTATTATTGGGTCATGAATTCTCTTCCCCACCATTGTCGCCTACCCCTTTTATTTGTTTGCCCCAAGCTCAATAAATCTGCCTGAAGTTGCAACTGAATCATCACCCAGAAATAGTATACGGGGTTTCCAACAAAAATACCAAAGGGTAGTACCATAGGCCTGCTAGAAGTCTGGGGATGATCAAAGTTTTACCCCAGTAATTCTCCATATAATAGGAGACGATGTAAAATCTACTTTTAAAAAAATCTATTCAAGATATTGAGGAACGTTTTTCTAATATTCATTCGTCTTATTGTCCATCTCAATTATATATATAAAGTGCGTAGGTAAGGACATAATTAATAAGGGTAAACATTGGCATAGCACACGGAAGCTAGAAGGAGCCCCTGTTAAATTCTGTTGAAATCCCTGTACCCGCTAGCCTTCCCCGCTGTTGGTGGTTTTTCCATCAGCATTTCTGATTGAAATGAACCTTTATCTTTAGAACGAAACTGATTTATTTCTTGCATCAGCCATTAGGATACATGTAATTACAAACACATCTGCATCGATTTGTATCAAATGAAAGATAACAGAAACATTGGTGGCGGGATTTTTATTCGGAAATACATATTAGCTTTTTGCACAACCATATATTCTGTAAAAGAAAAGGGCCCATCTTTTTCCATTCCTTTTTAAACGATTGTTTCTAAGAACTTTCTTTTCATTAGTAGAGACTTCCTACACCAATAGTGAAGTAATAAGAACACATTACTCCCTTTTTTGATTCGATCACCACTGAGTCACCACCGGAAGTCAGATAGCACCACTGCTGACTCAAACGTAGCTGATCTGCACACTGTAAAGACTGCCTGCAATATAACTCTGAGAGGAAGGAATTCTGGTTCCTGGCATGTTTGAGGGGCTGTGTTGGTATTATGGGAGTGCCGACTGGGAATCAGCTTTATAACCATTCACAGCACGTTTTGGTCTTCAGCGCGGAACATAAATATTACAACCAAAGCCAATATCATGGGCCGGTTGATACAACACCATGACAAAGAGTCAAGCAACAATAATGACAATACCAATAACAGCAAAAACAACAACAAAACATACACACACACCATTTCAACAGAAACTGGTAGTCCATAGCTACCACATTGTTAAACCTTTATGTAAGTTATTTATATGATAGCCATCGCCAGTGTCCCCGGGATGGTAATACTAAATATTTGATAGAACCCTGGTGGACTACTAAGTTGTGTTCTGATGTAAAAAAAACAAAGCAATCTACTCTTGGATTCGATACTTCTTTTTGACAATGTAAACTTTTTTTAAAATTTCTGTTGATAAAGATATCAATATCATACCTTTGTCGATACATGTATATGCATGTGTTTAATTTGAGTGACATGCACATCTTCAATATGATGTGGGGAATTACAGTCTTTTCCTGATATCCACCCTGTGTCACACTATAAAGACATTCATCCCCAAGTAAAACAATATCACTTTCCAATACTTCCAGGAGGAGTTTGTTGCATACTCAGCGATTGGTTGTCCATTCACTTTAAACAAATGCTTTTATCATATAGGCCTACATGTACCCATATGGCAGATAGCTATTATTGCCTGTGGGCTGCCAACTTGCCCCAAACGCTAAACAAAAGAAAAGAAAATAGACACTGATAACAACATGTAGCTGTTGGTCTCTCCCTCATGCTGCCGAGCTATCAAGCAGGACAAGGGATCTGCTTGGAGACTGGAACTCCGAGTGAGCACTCTCGAGCTTATCAAAGGAATAACAATCCTTTTGTGCCATATAGTCAAATAATCCATAGTCACATAAGATAGCTTAGGACGAAATATTTCTACTATTCATAGCAAGGCTGAAGTTTTCATACCAAGGCTGAAAGATTCATACCATTTGAACTCGTGACACGTTCTCAGCCAACCAGATATCCAGTTAGTGCAGTCCAATGGGTGAAGCATATAGTCAATATGCGGCTGTGAAAGGCAAACAAATGACATGCTTGTAAGTGAGAAATGTGACATTTAAATACATCTTTATAGGTACGTGGATATGATAAGAAGGAAACCGATTCCGCGTGTGGGAAGCCTGTAGTTTCTCAGTGAGGGACGCCGAATTTACGGAACTCGGCATGCAAAATCGTGACAGCTTTCTATTACCCTGCATCGAAACCCTGAAATTCTGACACCTAGAATCAGTTTCCCTATATCAAGATGAAGACTTTCTTCTTCATTTGCAAGAAAACATTAACAATATTGTTCACACCATTGAAGTTTATATCAATAGGAATGCTACCTAGATCTATGCCATCCAGGATCAACACACACAGGCCACTATCACATGTATCGGTTCTTTTATTTCTTCGGTTAGATGTGCGTCACTTGTAACAAGAAGAAGCCACAAAAGCCACAAGGTGCCGCCTCACCTTTTGTTTTCCAGAACACAAAAAGGACATTTCTTTTGTGGCGCTCTTTAGTAACTCCCCCGCACAGCAACTGAAAAGCTTATTTTCTCGTGTCGTAACGTCAGTATTTATATAGAACGACCTGACCATGCTGTACATGCTACAAAACGAGATGGAGAATTGTTGCTTTTTACTTAACGAGGCCCTAGGCCGATTTATGTAAATATATCAATTATCATTGAGTCTTGTAGCATGTACAAGCATGATAGGTCGTTCTATATTTATTATATACCCTAAATCTATAAAATCTTGCCATATATTGGCATAGAAGACATATCTAGTGAAAGCCTACACACTGCTGATGTTTCAACGTGTTCAGTATAACAGTGTACACTGTAAAAAAATTCCGTAAAATATTCAGTATACTACCGTAAACATGGACGGTATATCACTGTAATCTTACTCACAGTTCCATACGGTATATTTGATACCAAAAAACGGTATTCAACTGTAAAAATATTGATGACTGTAATCCACCCAATCTACGGTCAGTTTACAGTATAAATCTGTAAATATGTACATATTAGATACACTTAGATTAACACCAATATCAGCAACGAATCAAAGTGGAGAATAAAATGCAAGAGTTAACTTCATCAAAAGGTGTGATAGATATTCATCGATCTCCTGTGAAGTTCCTGCCATTTAAAGCACATTCATTCTCAAGTTGTCATGACATCAATATCATAAAGGGGATTAGACACCACTTTCATTGGAGGGTCAAGGATTTAGGAAATTCAGCATATGTTCTTTCTTTGATCAATTGCATAAAAGTTTGGGAGGAGGGGTTGGAGGTTTGAAATTTCAGAAATTCTGTATACATACTCTATAGGTGGCCCTCTACATATAACAATTCTCAAGAACCTCAATAACAAGATTTCTGGTATATGTATAACGAAGGGCTGTGCATATAGTATATTTCATACAGCTTTGCTCCTCTGTATTTACAGGTCTGAACCGTTTTCAAAATACAGTTTATTACAGTGAAAATTCATGGTCTGAAATATATTACAGGTTCAAACCGTTAGGAAAATACAGTCTAGGACAGTTATAATTTACGGTCAAAAATATATTACGGTCACCCGTACAATTTACGGTATTTCCCTGGCACCCCAGTTGCCTGGGAAATACCGTAAAATTCGCGGGAATTTTTTTACAGTGTAGTGCAGAGGGTTCAGTATACAATTTATACTGCACAGGGAGCAGCAGTACGTAATTATCAAATATACTGCATGGTTATATAATAAAATACATACATGTTATACAGTTATGTATATCGTCGTTGTTCTATTGGTACAGATATGCTTATTCAGATATTATATGTCACCTTTGTGTAATTAACAATGCGCTATAGATATATTTGAATATGCAAACAGCCAGTCCCAAATCTGCTCATTCCTTCTATTGAAAATACACCACATACATACATTGCTGTACATACTTATTTCACGACATTGAGATTAGACTGGTCTCAGTCCCTGTGTTCTACCCCTCCTACCCCTCCACCTCTGCTTCTGCCGTCACCGACTCCCTTATCCTCCACCCTACTTTCCACCTTGACACAGGGCCAGCTAAAGCAAGCTTACGTGGTGGAACGTATTTCATATTGTTTTATTCTAATAAGTGAATGTCCATAATCAAACACTTGAGCAAGTCTACGTCGAGATGCGATGTTGTTTACTTTAATTAAATAGACATTAATATATTACCCATCTCTCGGCTAACACTAGCCTACTGATGGACCAGTACTGCTGGTGGAGATTGAAAACAGGCAGTCGAGATTACGTGAACTTTACATGTCAGCATCACCTAATATCATTAATCACTTTGGGTGTTATAACAATGTAGCACTGTTAATGAAGTACAGAATAATCATATCGGTTGTCAGTATTAACTAATACAATCAATATTTATGGGCCCTTATAAAGTCTGGTAACATTTCAGTAAAAAAAACATCTGAATGGCATCTTTACATTGTATTCAAGTACTATGAGAAAACGTGGTTACTGAGCCCGTATGGGTGGCCGTTCGAGGTCATTTACTGAAAAAAATACAGCCCGATGCCGCAGGCGGGAAGGCCGTATTTTTTTAATCAAATGACCGAGAACCGCACCCATACGGGCTCAGTCACTACGTTTCCTTATTACTATACACCTCCAACTCATTTAAAATACGGTTTTATCAACTTTCCTGGTCCGTGATTCAACCCCCTGTTCCCGTATATTACCACTGCCATTCACTACGGCCCGCTAGCGGAAAAACTCGGCAACTTTCAACGTGGAGCGGTCTCTGAAATGTGTAGCAACAGATGACGCTGGAACTTCACTTCCCATAAGAGTTAAGCATAGTAATTTAAACACGAGTACGGTATATATATAACCTATAATCGTTCCAAATATGAAGAGGCCGCTTTAATTCGAAGATATCAGCGTTTGAATGTGGCGACCACGACATTCACTGCACACTGGGAGGTGGGAGGGTGAAAACGCGGCAACTGCCGACACGGTGCGGACTATGAAATGTGTGGCGCCAGGGATACTGGAACTCTGGTAGCCAACGTTATTATGACGTCGACAACGCGGAGCGGCGTCACGGAATGCGATCGGACTTGTTGATATCGATCAGTCTCGCAGATTCAAGCCATTTAAACAGTATTATGTGAACGCCCAACGTCAGGTGCCTCGATATTTGGACAATAGACACTTCCAGTTCTACGGGTAAGGCTTAGCATGTCTCTCAAGTTATGAATGGGAGAGAACCACCATTTTGTTTGTTTGTTTTTGACACAGTAACTGCTCTCGCTCTGTCGCGATAATGTACGTTAGTGCGACGTAGTGTTCGTAGTAGCGGGCCGTACGTTTTTACATGCTTAAGCCTATGGGAATCACTACGTCCTACTACTCGGCGGGCCCGAACGTTATTTATACTATATGCCTAGCAGCGGGTAGTAACCCATAGACGTTCGCCTATAGGTCTATAGTAATATAGAAATATCTTTTGATTCACATTTTACTAGAGTAAATAATGTAATATAAGAATAGCTCATGATTCGTATTATGATTCTAACTGGAATATGCACTAAATATTGGCATCATATATATCTAGTCAACTTTTTCCTGGCCTACACAGTTCGAGATTTAATAATTCAAAGGTGCTGAAGGTATCATAATTTATTATATACCCATACCGTATATACTGTAAATATGCACCGATTCGACATATAACATAAAAATACTGTATGGACCACTGGTCCGTACACTAAAATACGGACCACCTTGCCATACATGTTTATTAAGATATTGATTGTTAAGCTAAATGAAATTAATGATTCTTTAAAAAAATTTGGGTATATGGTAAATATATAACGTCCAACCATGCTGTACAATTCACAGAACTCAATGGTAATTATATAGAACATCCTGACCATGCTGTACAAGTCACAGAACGAGATGGTAATTTGGATGGGCAGTCGCATTTACATTTATATTTCAGTAAGGTTTGCGATTTTTGCCTCTTGGTCAGCCAATAGCAGTGGTGGATAGAATCAAGTGCATTGGGTTAAAGCTGTGGGTTAGATATATCAAATCTTCAAAAAAATACTTGTTATCATATAATATCATATTGTAGCGGTCCGCCAGTTATAATGTGCTTAGCTCACTACCCAAGATTAGATTTGTCTATCTGGCGGAGTGAGACGAGTCGCTACGCTGTGAGGTTTCCCGCATAGGTTGGTTCTGATAGTCCTCGGAATGTATAAGGAGATGCAGGATCCACTACTCTACACAAACCTACGAACACAAAACCAGACTCGGCACAGTTCAGGTATTACTGAATGTTTATTCAACCTGACAGCAACAGTTACAGTCTCCTAGCATGGAATGTGCTAGGTAGCGTAAGGTGAGGGGTTCTGTGCCCTCAACCACTGAAAGGCTTCACAGAGAAACCTAACCAGTCTGTGAGGCTCCAAGCAGTTTGCTCGACGCGGAAGAATATACAAGTAACCTGTCAACCTGCTGCAGACTCAGCCTATATATACTGACTGAGTACACGTAATGCAGGCGACCCCATAGTATTGGCATACATGGCTCCGCTAGCTTTACCGTACAGCAGGGACTGGCACTCACGCCACCTAGTCTAAAGCAAACCAACCAGTGCTTGACTACCCTGACCCCTACAATATTGTATGGTGTGTGACAAATTAACATAACAACATGTGCCAAACATATACTGGTCATTTCCCATCAGTACCTATTGTGGTATCCACCAGGAAGAGCGCCTCTAACAAGCGGAGGCGCCTCCGGGCAGCCTGAGTTGCTGGAGTGACCGGAGATTCTGAGGGGCACCGGAGGCAGGCTGCGGAGCCGCCACCAGGGCCCACCAAAGGGCGCCCTGATCCAGGAAGTGACGTGAGGGGTGTTCCGGCTGACTTGCTATATAAGTCTCTGGCAATCCTCTGGCAGTCAGCCGGGTCTCAGACCGGGCTCAGAACACCTCCGGACGGACACCTCGCTCCCCCTGGCCCCAGCCACTGGAGTGGCGTGTCGGGTTTAGCAGGACTGGAGAGAGCCGGAGTCAGCCGGAGCGACGGTCTAGCCGGAGCGCTGGAATTGCTTGAACACTTGATACTTTGTGGGAGCCCCCTGAGGCCTTGTTTATTGTGTGTAATAAACCTTTTATACTTCACTCCAGTGTGTTCGGCATTCTTGTACTGCACTATTTTCCTTATTGGAAATAAATAAATGAATAAATGCAGCACTTTATATTACTCCCCACCTTAAATCCTACACAGATCTTCTTGGATAGTAAAGGCAATGCACAACACTCTCTTGCAACCTGTGAAAATATCGCCGAGTCTGAACACAATTGCCTTGCGATATGTGCCCCCCCCCCCACCCACTGCGCGGACCGACTGCCGAGAGACAGAAGTCGGCAACCCCTACCCCTGCTGTGTAGAGGTATATAAGTCACAACGAGAACATTCCAAATATCGCAAAGAAAAATACAACATATATTGATTAGTTTTCAGACGAACTACGTCCCTATACAATGTTTAAACGAAATATAGTTATTGCTAACTTGCGTATGACTGTTAGATATTACATTACATTAATTGTCCAGTACATGATTTATAATCAATCCTTTTCGGTTATTCCGGAAATAATGCTGATAAAATCAGTAAAGGTGATTTAATTGATTATAGGAAATTGAGACTAACTGGAGAGTTGGCTGTAATGCGACGGAGCACGGTTGTCTAGGACTCTTCCCGTCGTCAAGGACTCTCACTCACGTGGTTCCGGTCACGTGGTCCCGCTCACGTGACCACCCAACTCTAACCCTGCGCCCACTTCAACCCTGGGACGCCAACGAGAAGGAACCAACCACCCACCCTACATAAACCAAACCCACAACACTCCAATCCCATCTCTTCAACTTCTACTACTTCGTAGGGCTTCTTTATAGCTCCTGAACTTTCGTCTCTACCTTATGTATATTATAATGGACTTATAAAATTATCTTGTATCTAAAGTCTACTCAATAAATTTTATGTCCATACCCGTGCTCTGAGTTAGTCAATAAGAATATGATAAGTAACTACATTGTATGCATGCAGATTTGGAAGGAAATCTTGGGGAGGGGAGAGGCAAAACTACTCCTAGCGTTAAAACAGAATACAGATTCTCAATTAGAACACTTACCAAGAAATAAAACGGTATATCACGAGTATAGACCATCCTTTTCCGCTCCACTTCTCTTTCCTCTTTTCAAGGACGGATTGAGCTCTTCTGGGAAATACGTCTTATAACTTTTCTTCCCGCCTTCTCACCTTCTCAGAGTTGATTATTTCCATTCGATTAAGCATGAATCTGTTCATATCTATAGAACTATATCTCCTCCTCTTCACTCATTGTCCACGTCATTCTTTACATATCTAAAGAAATGTCCATAATACTTTACAGACGTAAATATCTACCTTCGAATGGAGCAATCTACTCATAGACATACTATAGGCATTCCTGCAAAGTTGTTTATCAATGGTATGATGGCGTACCTTAAATTGAGTTGCGCTTGACTTTAATATGTAGACCAATTAGAGTTCGGTGTTGAAATACCGTCACAGAGGTGGTGACTTGACCCTAGATCTATACCGTAAACTCCATGAAACCGAGAGATAGCATATGGATGCCTTCAGAGATTACATGCAGAGCAAACCCCAAACCCATCCCTGGTGTATTTCTCCATCTTTGTTGACAGTGGAAATTTGTAGCCATAAAAATGACCAACCGACATTTGGTATGACATTCTCTTTATTCATTATATTGTGATAACGTTTTTATTAGAATTTAGGAGTGGGATACAGTCTGTAACCAATTCGAGTTTTTAGGGCAGACTGATATACTTTTTTAAATTCTTATTGATATCTGATTTCAGTTGGCTTAGTTTTGTGAAATTACTACAGATGCATACTAGTCAACCCAAACTACTCTCATTGTTTCTTCGATAATACTAGTAGCGTCTCCGATATAACATATCATTTATTCTTTAAAAATTATCAATCCATTGCGGGATATGACGTAATGATCCCCAGCCCTCCTCAAATGTAAATTATTTGACATCCTTTTAATATTGATTATTTCATTACACATTACTCAAAGAATATACTCCAACAAGAAAGCATACATTTCTGTCAATGGATAACAATTGCACTTGTGATGTGTAATACCTGTACTTACTGCTGTACATGTTTATGCTTTTAGGGCCCTTTCCAAGTCTCACCTGTGGTAGCAGTGTGGAGAATTGAGCATCAGTCCCTGGATCGTGCCTGCTTGTACCCCTCGCTGTCCCGAGCGTGTTGTTCCAATCACCAATCATATATGTGCCAGATGCACTGAACATATTTCACTTTGTGAAAGGCTGGCTTACTTTTCTAATATAAATGTCACTTGGAGTACTTGTTTTGCGTCAGCTTCATTAAAGGGCTGTTCGGGACGTGAATAACATTACAAAGCCAAACATTCACGAAACTCGGACACTTCAAATAGCAGTTAGCCCAGAAAAACAACACACAGACAAGAGCTTTTCATACCTTCATCACCCACAACATATATTTCGTTGCCACGAACAATGCTCATATATCAACAAATTCATCAACACACAAAAATCCCCAAGCTTATCCAGTGAGACAGAAATCAGGCGTAGAATAATAGGAAGATTTTAGCTTTTAAAGATATCAAATCTATCTGTTTCCCTGGCTATATTTTATACATAAACAGTTGGACACACAATTTTATCTATCTAGACTTTATCTTGCAAATGGAACTGTTCTCCCATGCACAATCATGTGTACATGGTTCATCAAACCAATTCTTCAACAGAACTCTCCGTCATCAAGACCTTCAACACACAGATAATGATCTGTTATCCAGGCCTTGAATACCCACAGTACTTAGTATTCTCGGTTACCTGGGTCTTCACCACACAGCCAATACCCAGTTACCCAGGTATACACCACACAGACAATGCTCAGTAGTACTCTAAGTTACCTAGGTCTTCACCACAAAGACAATACCCAGTTACCCAGGTATTCACCACACAGACAATGATCAGTAGTCCTCTCAGTTATCCAGGCTTTCAACACGCAGAGTGCTCAGTTAGTCAGACCCTCAACACACAGAATGTTCAGGCACCAATCCCACCATCACACACAGTGCTCAAATGCTACATAAACAGTTGCCAGTCGGAGAGGGCGTTATTATGAATCCCCGCACTAAAAAGATCAAGGTACCCCACCCAAACACCACCACCATCCCCCTGTGACGACCCGTTACACAGTTTGAGCACACACACGCACACGACTGGCCGGCCGCCGTTTGAATCTGACAGCTGACTACGTGCTTCACTCCCAGTTTCAGCACTCCACGGCGCATGGGCGCATCTCCCTTTGAAGTTGGCGTCCAGTTTGAATCCTCCACGGCGAGGATCCACCAGCAGAGCGCGGGAGACCGTGGAGGAGACCGGGACCGCCAGGAGGCATTCGTCGCTACTGCATGGAGGGCTGAGAGCTAACTAGAGTGCCAGGAGAGAGAGGTGCAGAGGTAAAAACACATAACTCGCTCACAGCACATACAGTGCAGTTGTCTGCCGGTAGTTTCGTTGAGGCACCACAGGGATCTGGATCTCACCACAACCCCCACCCCTCCCCCTCACTATCACCCCACATACCCCTTTAGCCACCCCTCACCCAAGGGGACCTCTGTAACTACCTCAGAGGCCGGGATCCAAGCTCGCTGGGTGCTAGCCGGATGTGGTTCCCTCACGGATATCTGAAGAGGGACAGTCAAGTAGCGACCGTTTCTCTGCTAATCTCGCCGAGCTTAAGTCACTCTCCTAGCTTAGGAGCTTTAGCCTACTTTCAGTGGGTAGGGTGAGTAAGGAAATCAGGTTGGAGAGTGGGGTGACCTAGATACTATCAGTGACTCACCACACACTCCCGGGAGCAGAGTGAGCACAGTGAGGGGTTTCAAACCAAAACAACAGACACTGCAAACTCCTGGTTTTGAATGAAAGTAGCTGGCAACAAATACGTTTTCCACAACTTTTGAAGTGAATTAAGATAAGAAGTAAAGTGCAATCATATTCCTAATGTTTTATTGTGTAAAAGTATTGTTTGTATTATGAATGTCATTGCCTGGAAATTATGTAAACTACCAGTATTTCATTTGACAGTTCAGTAATGTGAGGTGGTGTAATATCATATGGTGCATGGTATAATGTGAGGTGGTGCAGTGTGGTATAGAATGACATGGTATAGTGTGGTGTAGCATGACATGTTTTAGTGTAATATTTATTGACAGGGGTAGTGTGGTTTAGAGTGACAGGGTGCAGTGTGGTGTAGTGTCACATGGTGTAATGTGAGGTGGTGATATAGTATGAGATGGTGTAGTGTGGTGTATTATCAGATGATGTAGTATGGTATAGTGTGACATGGTGTAGTGTGGTGTAATATGAAGTGGTGTTGTGTAGTGTATTATAGGATGGTAGAGTGACTAGTGCAATGTAGTGTGACATGATTAGTGTTATATGGTGTAGTGTGACCTGGTGTAGCATGGTGTAATGTGAGATGTTGTAATATTTAGTATGAGGTGGTGTAATGAGATAGGGGGTGCATTATGTGTAGTACAGTATGATATGAGACAGTGTAGTGCATGTGTGGTCTATTATGAGATGGTGTAGTGTGGTGTAGTGTGGTATAGTGTAAGATGGTGTAGTGTGCTGTAAAATGAGGTATTGCAGTGCGGCATAGTATGAGATGGTGTGGTGTATTATAAGGTGGTGTAATGTATAGTGTGAGGTGGTGTAATGAGATGATGGTGTGTGGTGTAATGTGAGATGGTGTAGTGTAGTATAGTATGAGGTGGTTAAGTATGAGATAGTGTAATGTGTTTTAATATGAAATGGTGTAGTGTGGTGTAGTATAACATCATGTAATGTGAAGTGGCACCTGTAGTATGAGATGGTGTAATAAGAGGTGGTGTTGTGCGGTGCAGTATGATATGGTTGGCTATCATATATAAACAAGGAGCAGATAGATTATCAACATTTAACCATACTGCCCCATAATCATATTGTCCCTCCACCATATACCATAGTCCCTCACCCATACTGCCCCTTAACCATACCTCCTTTCAACTGTACTGCCCCTCAATCATATTGCCTCTCACCTATACTGCCCCTGAACCATACTGCCCCACACCCGTACTGCCAGTCAACCTTACTGCCCTCACCATACTGGGCCTAAACCATACTTTCCCTCACCTAGATCATATTGCCCTGCCACCGCACAGCCTCTTCACCATACTACCCCTAACCATACTGCTCCTCAACCATAGTGCCCCTTACCTGTACAGCCCCTCAACCATACTGTCCTTAAACCATACTGGCCATCAAACACTCTGACCTTCAACCAACTGCCCCCTAATCATACTACCTCTCAACCATACTGCCCCACACCCGTACGGCCAGTCAACCTTACTGCCCTCACCTTACTGGGCCTAAACCATACTTTCCCTCACCTTACTGCCCTTCACTATACACTGCCCCCTAACCATACTCTAAATCATATTGCCCCCTAATCATACTGCCTAGATCATATTGCCCTGCCACCGCACAGCCTCTTCACCATACTACCCCTAACCATACTGCTCCTCAACCATAGTGCCCCTTACCTGTACAGCCCCTCAACCATACTGTCCTTAAACCATTTTTTGTATATTACATGGCGGTACTGTTTCTGTCAGAGACTTATGTAAATAGGTCATAGAGGACAAATCTGCTGTTAGCAGAAGTTTCCTGTACTTTTTTTGTACATTAATAAAAAAAAAACCAAAAAAAACCATACTGGCCATCAAACACACTGACCTTCAACCAACTGCCCCCTAATCATACTACCTCTCAACCATACTGCCCCACACCCGTACGGCCAGTCAACCTTACTGCCCTCACCTTACTGGGCCTAAACCATACTTTCCCTCACCTTACTGCCCTTCACTATACACTGCCCCCTAACCATACTCTAAATCATATTGCCCCCTAATCATACTGCCTAGATCATATTGCCCTGCCACCGCACAGCCTCTTCACCATACTACCCCTAACCATACTGCTCCTCAACCATAGTGCCCCTTACCTGTACAGCCCCTCAACCATACTGTCCTTAAACCATTTTTTGTATATTACATGGCGGTACTGTTTCTGTCAGAGACTTATGTAAATAGGTCATAGAGGACAAATCTGCTGTTAGCAGAAGTTTCCTGTACTTTTTTTGTACATTAATAAAAAAAAACCAAAAAAAACCATACTGGCCATCAAACACACTGACCTTCAACCAACTGCCCCCTAATCATACTACCTCTCAACCATACTGCCCCACACCCGTACGGCCAGTCAACCTTACTGCCCTCACCTTACTGGGCCTAAACCATACTTTCCCTCACCTTACTGCCCTTCACTATACACTTCCCCCTAACCATACTCTAAATCATATTGCCCCCTAATCATACTGCCTAGATCATATTGCCCTGCCACCGCACAGCCTCTTCACCATACTACCCCTAACCATACTGCTCCTCAACCATAGTGCCCCTCACCTGTACAGCCCCTCAACCATATTGTCCTTAAACCATACTGGCCATCAAACACACTGACCTTCAACCAACTGCCTCCTAATCATACTACCTCTCAACCATACCTCCCCTTAACCATACTGCCCCTCAACTATACTGCCCCTCAACCATACTGTTGCAAAACCCAGTTGTTGAAAATTATACAAGCTATTTAATTTGATTTAAAAGGGGTGGGAGTATCACACAACTAAAGCTATGGGGTGTGGATGTAGGGCAGAATGGGATGTGGGTATAGGACAGTCTGGTCTGGGGTATATAGAACTGCATCGAGAATCATATAAATAGACAATACTCCACAAGTTTGGATGGGCCGCAATCGTCATCGATGCAAAGCCGAGTGACGATTACAGCCCATTCAAACGAGTGGAGTTTTGTGTATTTTACGATTCGAGTGCAGTTCTAGATTTATTTCACCCCTTTTTATTAAATTAAATATCATCAAACTTTCACAATAATTAGAATAGACTTAGCAAATCCATTTGACGTCATTCACTACGCCACGGCTGTGGCGTAGTATTGTCACTTTATGGGGGTGATGTTGAGGTTTTTTTCTAGTGTTATTCCTATAGTTAAACTTGTACCGGGGGTGAGATAAAGGACACAGAGGGGTGTAGGTGTAGGACAACAGTCTTGTATTAGTCTTATAAGTCTTTCAACAGTCTTACAACAGTCTTACAGGGCTGGTGAGTGAGTACTGGTGAGTGAGTACTGGTGAGTGAGTACTGGTGAGTGAGTACTGGTGAGTGAGGACTGCTGGGTACTGGTGAGTGAGGACTGGTGAGTGAGGACTGGTGAGTGTGGACTGGTTAGTGAAGGCTGGTGAGGGAGGACTGGTGAGTGAGGACTGGTGAGTGAAGGCTGGTGAGGGAGGACTGGTGAATGAGGACTGGTGAGTGAGGACTGCTGAGTTTGTTTGTTTGTTTGTTTGTTTGGGTAGTTTAACGTCCAATCTGTTCAATTAGACTTAAACTGAGTGTGCACTGTTGAGTGAAGACCAGTGTGTGAGGACTGGTGTGTGAGGACTGGTGAGAAAGGACTGGTGAGTGAGGACTGTCGAATTAGGACTGGCGAGTGAGTACTTTTGAGTGAGGACTGGTGAGGGAGGACTGGTGAGTGAGTACTGTTGAGTGAGGACTGGTGAATGAGGACTGGTGAGTGAGGACTGTTGAGTGAGGACTGGTGAGCGAAGGCTGGTGAGTTAGGACTGGTGAGGGAGAACTGGTGGGTACTGGTGAGTGAGGACTGGTGAGTGAGGACTGGTGAGGGAGAACTGCTGGGTACTGGTGAGTGAGGACTGGTGAGTGAGGACTGGTGTGTGAGGACTGGTGAGTGAGGAGTGGTGAGTGAGGACAGGCGAGTGAGTACTGTTGAGTGAATACTGATGAGTGAGGACTGGTGAGCTGAGGCTGGTGAGTTAGGACTGGTGAGGGAGAACTGGTGGGTACTGGTGAGTGAGGACTGGTGAGTGAGGACTGGTGTGTGAGGACTGGTGATTGAGGACAGTTGAGTGAGGAGTGGTGAGTGAGGACAGGCGAGTGAGTACTGTTGAGTGAATACTGATGAGTGAGGACTGGTGAGCGAAGGCTGGTGAGTTAGGACTGGTGAGGGAGAACTGGTGGGTACTGGTGAGTGAGGACTGGTGAGTGAGGACTGGTGTGTGAGGACTGGTGAGTGAGGACCGTTGAGTGAGGACTGGTGAGTGAGTACTAGTGAGTGAGGACTGGTGAGTGTGTACTGTTGAGTTAAAGGAGCACTCAAATAGTGACTGTTTCTCTACTAATCTCGCGGAACGTAAGTCACTCTCCTGCCATACATGTTGAGTGGGGATCTGGCGAGTGATGAGTGGTGAGTGAGGACTGGTGAGTGAGGACTGGTGAGTGAGGACTGGCGATTGAGTACCAGTACTATTGAGTGAATACTGATGAGTGAGGACTGGTGAGTGAATACTGGTGAGTGAGGACTGGTGAGGGAGGACTGGTGAGTGACTACCGGTACTGGTAAGTGAGTAGGCCTACTGTTGAGTGAGGAATGGTGAGTGAGGACTGTTGAGTGAGGACTGGTGAGCGAAGGCTGGTGAGTGAGGACTGGTGAGCGAGAACTGGTGGGTACTGGTGAGTGAGGTATGATGTGTGAGGACTGGTGAGTGAGGACTGGTGAGTGAGGACTGGCGATTGAGTACCGGTACTATTGAGTGAATACTGATGAGTGAGGACTGGTGAGTGAATACTGGTGAGTGAGGACTGGTGTGTGAGGACTGGTGAGTGAGGACTGTTGAGTGAGGGCTGGTGATTGAGGACTGTTGAGTGAGGGCTGGTGAGTGAGAACTGGTGAGTGAGTACTGCTGAGTGAGGACTGGGGAGTGAGGACTGTTGATTAGTACTGTTGAGTGAGAACTGGTGAGTGAGGATCATTGAATGAGGAGTGGTGAGTGTTGTTGTTGTTGTTGTTGTTGTTTTGTTGTTGTTGTTTTGATGAAGACCTTTGTACATGTTCACATTTTTCCCACTCAAAATGTCCTGCTTTTCAATCTGGGTCAGTCAATTACATTCTGGGAACGATCGTTCTCCCTCAATAAGTATAATCATTTTGTAAACATTGGCATCTGCTCTCTGTTGTTGTTTTGACAGCTCAAGTTTAACCCTCCGACTTGGCTGTAAAATTCCACTGATGAAATAACTTATATGACTAGGTACACTGATTCAATACTGGAAAACACGATTCTGACATTTATTTTGACCTATGATTAACCAATAAGCTGTATTTTACTTCGTCAAATAACGCCAATCTTGACCTATTTCCGCGCTAATGTGACCCAGAAACGGCCGTTGGGCAAGCTGGGCAAGTCCCCACTCCCCCTGCCCTGACCCAGATACATATGCAATAGGTCATGTGACTGTAGTTACAACTTTTTCCACAAGGTAGCAGTGCAGGCCATTGTGGCCGTTTTACCACAAGTTGACTGTCCCTTTAAAGACAGGGTCATAGCAACACCCCACGTCTCCACCATCATCACCACCACGCCCCTTTGAGAACCGTGGGCAGTGCCTGTTCCTCCGGGCCCCCCTGCCAGCCCGCCGCCCGCCACATGCCCTCGTGGTGGGTGTGTCGGCGTTACACTGGAAGGTGTTGGTTTACGACGGGTGGGGAAGTCCCACCTCACAACACATACCCCGGCCCAGCAGCCGCCCTCTTCCTCGACATACCCACCTCAAGTAACAGCAGTACACTCGTTGGCATAATCACACCTGGGCAAATTGGATCTTTAGGTCCTTCACCCTTGTGCACCCCCAAATTTCTGTGCCTCTATCTCTTACTTTAAACCCCACATTAGCTGTACGCCGAACTCTATCTACATCAACCCATTACATTTATCCAGCTTCCCCATAGATGCTCCAAACAAAACACGATTGCTTGTATATTCCCTTTAGCTAAACACCGGCATACCCTACTCCTCCTGCCTGACAGACCCATCCCTCCGTCCACCCCTTCTCCAGCCCCACCCCACCCCCACCCTCATGGCGAATGCCACTCATATCGGCTCCTCCAGGAAGTAAACAGCCGGCGAACCCCGGGTGGTCACCTCAGCCTCCAGGAATTCTGATCCTCCAGTGTGTTGGAACTTTCTCATCACTACTCCAGCCTCCCAGCTCTCCACGCCCCCACGTCTTTCATACGCTGGAGGAAGTCTTAACCTGCCTTCATACCATTGAGTATTCCACCAGAAGGGCGGGAGCTATCAGGTAAGGCGCATTATGAGAAAAGTTATTAGACTATTAGTGTTGTAATGTAATTAGAACTTAACACTTGATGGCCTGGTGATCAGGATGTGTATTTTACGTGTCTTCTCATACGTCATACGCTACTTTAATCACTTAAATGATTAATTTTCATCTTTGCCAAATTATTATTTCGTTCTATTGACGTAGCTTTAGGATGGAATGACATCAATCTTTCGCATAAGTGGATCTTTTTAGTTATCTCTTGCATGCATGCTTGCTCTCAATAAAGGACCATCCCTTGTGGTACAAAAACTTAACATAGACTATGTCTAACTGACACGAGAATAAACATGTTAAATGTCCAATTATCATTATCAAGAGATCGGGAAATAATGTCTGTACGGGGCTCCCTCTATCTATCGAAATGTGTCTCTTTTCTAACTGCTCCATGGAATTTAGATACATCATGTACATTACCGGTATTAATATATTATGCTATGAATGACTGAAGTTCTTGAGATTTCACACGACATAATCTATTCCAGTTCAAGCTTAGATATCATTCTGAAATACTCTCTGATATATAAGAAGCGTCCTTGTTTTGATCCTAGGGTTCCAACTTTAATTTTTTAAACACTTTAATTGGCTTTAGCACATTGAACATCGGCCAATTACATCGTTTCTTTTTCAAACAAATATGCATCCAACAAAAGCAGACTTGGGGTATCGCATCAGCAATACAGCAACGTTTAAACTAAAAATCACATCCACATGGACATAATAAGTGAGAGATTCGAATTCAAAAGCTGGAGAATAGTAGACTGGCTCTATGCGTGCTTACAATCCCATACCTCTTCGTCACGATATTATGCGTTAGATCTCCTCCTAACCGTCACAGTTGTCATAAGGGCATCCGGGACACGTAGAGGGGTCGGCTGCAATTAGAAAGAACCGTTACAACCATTATCCCTCACCCAACAAATCCCTATTTGCCATGGTATAGTTATAGTTACCATGGCAGGCTATGGAGAATATGGAGGGATATCTCAGGGCTCCCATTATAGGACATAGACTTCAGTGCGACATTGTCAAGTAGCTGGTTAATTACTATGGGCCATTTTGATTTTTGAGAGCTTTTTCGGGGAGTGGGGGGGGGGGGGGGGGGTATTTGGAAGTGTGTTATTCACTGATATCTTTCAGCCGATTGTCGTGAAAATTCCATCTCTAGGTTTTTTTTCAGTGGATTATAAGATTAGTATATATATTTCGTCCTTTTGGGGTAACCTTAAAACTAAAAATGATAGAAATAAGATTCAAAAAAGTGTTTGATCCCCCATATTCGTTGAGGTCAGCCGTGAGACCATGAGGCGTGGCCCCCAAGTTGTGTGTTTCAGGGTAGATCTGTGACATTTCACCGCCTTGGTTGTCTTTTGTCTACACTTTGATATAAAGTTATGTGATGTAAATACATACATGCAAATGCGACTGTCGAATCATTGTCACTTTAAAGATGTATCCAATATTCATAGGATCGTTACTTACTGTGGCGTATGAAGAGGTTAAGTATTATTCTGTCGAGCCGATTATATAGGGGCAATTCCTTTCTAAAACACGAATATGATAAGACTTAGCTGATGTATCTAACAGTAGATCTAGGCCATACGTCGGCATTAGTGGGGCAGTCCCATGGCCTTCCTAGTCCTAATGGGTTGTAATAGTTCTTTGTCAGGAGCTTCGACATTGATAGCCCTATGAAAACAGATTTTCCGTGGTCAGGAACAGACTGAAAAAAGCCTGGTGTTTTGTGGATTAGAACGGGATAAAAGCTGCCATTGAGAGTGGAAAGTCTGTTACCCATTCCCTGAACCTTTCTTGGCATTTCTTCTATTTCCGCTACCAGTAAACTTCATTATGAAGAGCGAAAAAATATTAAAAGTAAAATGCCATCTTTCTTTTCTTCGCAGGTTTGGTAGGACACGTCAGGTTTTGTAACAGGAGAAAACGTTGTTAGTGAGCCCATAGCGATTGCGGTTCGAGGTTTTTTTCAAGGGTTATTACGTGGTCCTAGAACAAAAGGCCAATACCGGAATCGCTACGGGTTCACTGACTACGTTTTCTTTCTATTATATACAGTAGAACCCCGCGTAAGCAGACACCCTCCGTTCCGGGCCAAAGTGTCCGCTTACGCGGGGTGTCCGCTTACGCGAGGTTAAAATAAACATCTAATAGAGGGAACCGTTCCGAGCAAAGGTACCTAAAGAACACGAAAAATGCAATTTTATTTAAGTCGTCGATTCACAACCTGTTGAATGTTGCTGGTCATTTACTACCTCTCAGTGAGCTCAAACATTGACCAGTACATGTAGCCACTCTTAGATTCCATAGGCTAAATAATTAACAAGTATTATATAAATGATTACCAGTAGGTATTCACGTATCCATACTTGGAAACAGGGTGGGGCCAATCAGATTCAGCCACTGGAAAGGTTCAGTCTGACATTCGCCCTTCTCCTTACAGGTAAATTAGATTCTGCACACATATATGATTAACATGCATGACGCTCATGAAAAAAAGTCAATTACTAACTGCAGCAATTACCAGAAACTGGTATAAAAACAGGAGAGCGACTGAAGAGGAGAGAAGCAAGACAGGATTATATTCTTATACTGAGATGATATTAATTAATATGCTGTGTAAAAAAACTGAGTTATTAACATAATCACTGGTGCGGGAGTGGCTTAAATTTACGTGTCAGATGCATAGGCAAAACATGGTCGACAATATGTGCGTCTTATGGGAATGATTTTTATCAAGGGGACGATGTTCAAGGAGAACCAGCAAACTGGGGTCTTGTTTCGTATGGTCCTCCTTTGATATGCATGAGAGGAAGGCCAGGTTGAACATGAAGAGTGAGGAACGATAAGATTCATGGAGACAGAGAGTACAAATAAATACAAGAATTTATGGTACTGCAAACAAATACGATACAAAGAAAAGAAATGTTGGCATAGTTGGTGCCAAGTAGGTAGCAGTTTTCAGTGGTACATGCCATATGGCACAGAATAAAGGGGTGTGACGTTTAACCCCTTTTAACCCCAGCTGGCCTGTATCCTGACGCGGAAGTTTTCCCAGGCATATTGCACACTCCTTTCCCCAGCAATCAGTCCTCCTTCCCGACTGTCAGCTCTAAATATCGATGCTAATGTTCTAGCAAGATGCTAATGTTCTAGCTCGATCTCAACTCCCTTGTCGCGAGGGGTGAATGTAACTGGGCCAGGGAGGGTGCGGGGAAGGGGGCTCGTATCCAGCCTGACATAGTTCAGCTGACCCTGAGGGCTGTGGGCTGTGGGCGTCTTCAGGTAAACATTGGAATTCTCACTCATCTGTATTACTGCTCAACTCCCGGACTGCAGGATCAGGACCTGCCCGCTTATACTAGCTACTATTGGTGCTTCCTCTGAGATACATCGCAGTTAATGGACGAATTAACGCTGATCTCTCTCAGAATGGCTTACCAAATTACATCGTTAGCAGAATATTGTACACGTATTCATACCTAGCAGATTTATGAACGCTGATTGTTCTCAATATATGAATGAATACCTTTCCACTTCCTTCTGCCCAAGCTATATGCATCTTCATAAAATTTTGTAATAGTTAGTTTCAGTATAGGAAATGATGTAGGTCATTGGCTTTCATTAACTCATGAATTCCACGGTAAACGTGACACACTTCAACCTAAATTTTGCATGTCACAGCATGTAATTCTGCTACAGAGATCTTGTCACCTATACTGCCCCTGCAGTAATAAATGCATTAGATAAAAGTGTTTGGAAATGCAAAACCAAAACTATACGAAAACGTCCCAAACACACATTTTCCTTGCCACTTTATATTGATATTGTGATATCTGGACTTGAATCTGCCTATGTGGCGTACTTTCGTAGTTTCGTTACGATGGAATACATGATCTGTGCTA
The DNA here is from genome assembly GCA_950022655.1 of Alentia gelatinosa. Classification (NCBI taxonomy): domain Eukaryota; kingdom Metazoa; phylum Annelida; class Polychaeta; order Phyllodocida; family Polynoidae; genus Alentia; species Alentia gelatinosa. The sequence goes on along the minus strand of OX465584.1, from coordinate 28,625,341 downwards.
CATGTAACATTCTTGCAAGATTTTTCTTCAGTTATGAGACACGTTTCTAGGGTCAGAGGCCGTCCTAACAAAAGGTTTAGGTGATACTTTAACGATACATCGTGATCACAGGTCTTTGCTTTGTGTACTGTGCACACATTGTGGATCACATGATCATGAAGACGACATATTTCCTTGCATTTCCCGAATCCTGCCGCGTAGTTTGCGCTTCAGATTGCTGTGCAGCCATCATATTCGTCTAAAGATAAAGTAATTTCTGGGAGATTTTTATTCGTCATGTTGGTGCTCTATCATAACTAGGACTATCCCTAAAATATGAATGGGAAATCATCTTTTGGTAAAACATGAACATATTTCTGTTTTTCATTCGATTCCGTCATACCAAATGCTTGTCGTGATTGACTGGAAATACATCACTGGTATAGGTAAACATGTACATGCATGTACTGGATAAATGACCGTATTCTGGAGTAGTGAATTAGAATTCATCCAGTTGATGTCACTGATAGACACAGTATTGAGGTGACCAGATCAGCAGGAGTTTCTTACAGTGTTAATAAACATGTGCAAGTCACTCCTCTCACCTCTAAATGTCAAGCCAAACCATGATATAGCATACATCTGTCCTCCTCTAGATGCCTGAAATAGGTCCACCTTCATAGATACTTCAGTTTCTATGTATTAGGAACCGTATGCCTAAAGGAACGAAGGACTCACCTGGAGTCTAATTATTACCTGTGGATCACATATCACCTGAAGATCTCTGATTACGATACTCAGACATGTCCTTGCTACAACAGGTAAAGGTCAGGGATTATAAAGACCGCCTTGGGATAATACGATAAATGCGTTTTTGAGCGTAAAAAAGGGTGCTAAGTAAAGGGAAACACAATATGATATGTCTTATATGCTTATTGCAAGGTATAAGTAATATAATTCGTGCTTGATAATGATAAGCCCCAGGGACTCTATTTGACAATCTTTTGCATATAAAACATTCCTAGCATTGTGCATCTCAGTTTGGAGACCAATGGCAGTCTCCGAACTCTCTAGGCAAAGTATCAGTAGAGTTTGATTAGTGTGAAGGAGAAAACATCTGCTATGAGAGGTGTCATAGCTATAGATAGATGACACGACGACATTGATTAATAACATGAATCCTAAGACTGTGATGATATTGTTGGACACTGATAATAAGTTTTAGATTCAGCATACATGGATATAAGCATTTCAATCAGATGCATATGTATGTAGCTGTAGCACATAGTTGTTTTCTCTCTATCATTACTCAAGAATGTGTTCATTTGCATATATACAACCATAAAATAGAGAGAAAAAAATGATACAGCTTAAAAGAACAAAAAGAAAGCAACCAAAAGGGAAAAAAGAAAAGATCTCAAAGAGACAGAGTATAGGGAAGCATAGAGAAGGCTGAAGAGAGGCAGAAACTGTTTGTTCATGGAAATATCCACTTTTTCTCTGCTAAGAAAATATCTCTCCTGTAGTGAATTAGACGGGCGAGGAGGATAGATAGGAACTACGCCATTCGTTTGTTCCTGCCGTCTGGTAACCACCTGAGGTGTGTAATAGACCGGGTGTTTAGGATGACAGACAGGGATAGGAAACTTAATGATGGACAAGTATAGGTTACCAGTGTAAACCACACTGACGTTTTGGCATTCTTCCAGAATAGAAACTGCCTCTCATCTCAACTGCCTAACCCACAAGGCCTTGTTAAGTGATTTCGAACACAGGTTTATGATATTACTTGTTTTTACCATGGCCTCTTTTAAAACAATAATTATAGACTTTTACTATCATGTCAATTAAAACTTCAATATGACGTGAGTTCTGCCAGTCTAATATGTTATGACCATTCCAAACTTCACTGCCATGAATTTGACGACAGGTTTAATTGTTTTTAACTATAGAGATCATAGAATGTTTGGCTTGTGCTTAACAAAAGTAGAGGTCATTAAGTGATAGAAGTAAGCAATTAGACCCGCCATCGTCAACGAAATTCACAGGAGTAGTAAACAAGTGGCAACAGTACAGCTTCTTAATTGTGGTAATCAAATGTATTGTGATACCTAATACATGTATAATGCTAGATTGATAGAAGGTTGTAGTGTATTGATGCTGTATCGATACTTGTACAGCACGGTTTCTACAATATTTGGTAGTTTCTGCATGTTCATGATTAGAGTCACTTATGGGCGACTTTTAAAAGCAAACATGTGCCTGGATATCAAACTTTAGTTACCAAGTATTCTACAAATAGATATATCACTACACCAGCCTGATAAATGGCTTGACTTGCAATTTTAGCTATAACATGTTGTCTAATTAATGAATATCTTGATGCCTCGACTCCAGCTTTTTTCAATTGTATAGCTTCATTTAGTGTAATATGAAGAAACGTAGGTACTAAACTCATAATGATGGCCGTTCGAGGTCTTTCGTGCTATAACTACAGCCTTTGCAATCATGTTGTTATCTATAAGTCATACCCAGCATCATGTAGCATGTCATATACGTCCGTACACAGGTATCTCAAAATAGAATATCCATTGACGTTAATTTCTAAGAAGAGATTTAACAGCTAACCACCTCGCCTACGCAATTACATAAGCTGACGAAGAGTGCTATTGTTCGTATTTAAATGGAACCTATGCTCCTGTGCATATTCCTGGCGTTACCTGGCTAAAAGCTAACGGGACTAGCAGTAATGGCTACATCTCTGCTAGAATGATAATTTTCTGGACAAATTTACGGGTACGTCGCAAGACGTCACAGTATCATGTTGTATTTACAGGCCCACATGGTTTCGTAATAGGCAAATAACGAATGGGCTGCATGTTTTGTACATTGGATGTTGATGGGCAGAGGCCATCGCTAGTCACGATATATAAAGAAAGGTCAACGTTGATATTACATCAAAATGATAGAAACGGTGGAGTAAAGAGGGAATCAAATAAATCACTTTCCCCTGTCCTGGTCATTGCTGGCTTCCTGTGCTTTTCGCCGTCCCTTTATAGCATTGAGAGGTAGACTCCTTTTAGAAAGTTCAAATAAGCCGTAATAAGCACAGTTATTCCACGAATTTGATTTAAATATTGCACAGTTAGTCCCAGGCACCGTAGATTAAAAGTCTTATACATAACAGATTTATTCTCGACTGTCAGTCTTGGGTCCAGATACAACTTAGACCTATAGATTGGTTTAGTGGAATATTAGAGAAATGCTGATTTTGGGAGGCTGAATTCCCAAGTTTCAAGGTGAGATCCCGTAATCTACGTCGTGAACGAATAACAGAAATATGGCATACCAAACAGCGGTATTTAGTAATGATTTGTTCAGCTATGGATATATAATATATGCAGGAACGCCCAACGTTCCAGGAATCACAGATAGAATGTTCGGTAAGGCCTGTGACGTTGATCCGGCTTCACAAAATACAAATTCCAGTAAATGGCAACATTAACATGACAGACATGTATTGTTTTTCGAATGATTATGTAATACCTAATACGATATGTGAGCCCGGGGTTCCTAATAGAGTGATCACTTATATTAGCCTGTTAGCAAAAAGAATCATCTTCTATACGTGATTATTGTGAACAGGATGACGACTTCTTCCACTACTTTACAGAAGAAACTTTCTGTACAGTATAATCCCGCTAATCCCGACTCCTTTTATCTATGGAGGACTTATAACTGTTGCATACTTTATCTTGAAGGATCGAGATGCACATTTGAACCGAGTATATGGCAAAAGCAAACCACGTGATGGACGTCGTGGTGGGTGGTTCACATTTGTGTGGGGCAAGTTGAAGCCCAAGGGTTGATGCGAGTTCATTGAAATTGTTATAAGCCACGTCAGCTGATGACGTATGACTGCGTAATCGTCCAAGTACGCAAGGCATACATAGCCTATTTGAGCGAACATGTATACCACCACATTGACATCCTCTGACAGGCAACTGAGGATGTACGACATTCAAACCCAGGGTGCAAGTCCACATAGAAAGATTTATTCACTTGAAAACACAAGAAGGGGATGTCAGCTGGGTGCAGGTGAAGTTGGCAGTGGGCCTGGCTGAGATCCACCTTCCATGTATGTGCTCCTCGTTCGGCACCATCGACCAAGTTCACCTGCAGGGGCCCGTTTCATAACCCAGGATCGTACATTTAGACCCTTTTCTTTACGCCATAGAGACCCAGGGACAATGCGGGTCAATTTCATTCAACATTTATGGACGACCTTATGGACGGCCAATATTGTCTTAGCCAACAGACTTACATATTATTAGACGATAACCCTTGTACGAGGTACAGAAAAGGGTCTTCATGTACGATCCTAGATTATGAAACAACCCCCAGGTTCCACATGGTTGGTAGGATGTACAAATAAGCTGCACCTACATAAATTTGTTTCAGAATCCTGTTGTTGACCACTGATCCTTCAGGATATGATAGATCTATTATAACTTTGTAGTCATTTTTCGGTCTGGTCATGAGTGGAGACACTTGCGTGCTTGGGCCAAACAATCGAGTAATTAATGGACTGAGAGGGGCTTTGTGAGGGAGTTGTGTTGTGATGAATTTCTCCAGGGCCCTCAAATGAGCTCTGCTGCTGGCGTGGATAACAAATGTAGGGCCGGGAGGTGTTCCTAATGTATACCTGATAGACCAGCTGAACCTGACAAAATCCTCCACTACGTCATCGTTGTAATTTCCCAGGCGGGCCTCCCAGGTGTCAATACATAGTGTCGAGGTAATCTGGCACCCTTGAAGTTATAGATGCCTTCTGCTATGATTTGAGAAAACTGCTCTGGTTGGCGAGGGAACATTGTCAAGAATTTAATAGATACATATGGGTGGGCAAGTAGTTGCCACGCTTCCGGGATGCTGTGCTTAGCCAACCCGCCACGCGCTACGCAATGGGTTCCAGCGGATAGTGGAACACAGCTGGACAAAGCAGGTGAGGACGGCGCATTGTTCGCAGGTCCTGCAACTGCATGCCAATGAAAAAGGCTGAGCCACGGGAGCCGCCTGGCGAGACTGAGCCACTGCCGCTGTAGCATTAATCCTGCACTCATCCAGGATGTGTGGGGGATACAGGGTGAAGAAGTTAAAACAATATTCGCAGACATGAGCAACTGTGACACCTGCATCAGAGGTGTGAGGGGCCTGAAAGTGACAGCTGCGGCAGGTGCTGTTTGTGGTGCAGCGCAGATGGTGCACCATTTGATGCTTTTTCTTTGTATCAGATTTACTGATACTTCACATCCTCTTGTAGAGCCACAAATGTTGGTCTATAAAACAGATTCAAAGCGGGAACCGAGGCAATGACACTCTAAATGTGTTTAGGTTATTTTCAGGCCTAGCCAAGCCTTCACATAAATTTTTATGTGGTCCTCACCTTTGAGGCACAATATAATGGAGATACGATAAATCCATCAAATGAAATAATTTGCATGGCGGCTTAAAAATGCGTTTTGCACACGATGCAGGGAAATTTATATGTAGTATTCAGTAAATGTTTTTACCATCAAGCTATATATGTACCTCACGCCCTGTGTTATAGAACTATGCCTGTTTTGAGCAAATCCAACAAATATTATACCTTTCTTTTTTATATCTTCTGATATGGCTTATTCTGGGAGATCAGCTAATATTTCCCTTTGTTGGCTGACAGAATGTCATGATAAATTTGCCATCCACCTGATACCTATTCAATGTAACAATGAGACAATCGTACTTAGCCATTGGCGTCACTACCAGGATATTAATGGAATTCCGTGTCACACTATTTTGACGGACTCCCATTCCCTTATTAACGTACACAAATACCTTCGACCTCTCACCCTTTAGATATATTTCCATACCTGAGCCATTCTCATGAAATCGGTGCATGCAATTTGGCAAAACAATTTTAAGTGCATCATTATATGTGGGGTTGTTTGACGCCTTTAGAAACATTTGGATATTATTTACTTATGCACGAGTTCCTTATAGATCCGAAGTCTTTCAATTACGTAATTTCGAGTGAAAATCTGAAGATACTGGATCAATGGCTTCATGGTCAAAACAGTGTATTCGGAGGGTCTCTACATTACCTTTCTGCTCCCATATCGCGAGAGCAGCTCATATGTTATAGGTTGCATCTCAGCCGGTTTAAAGGAACTATTACTGAATCAACAATTTTAGGCATTATCTGATATTGTACAAGAGTAAGTAAAGATAACTGGAATTATTTTAGATCAATAGATCTGTGATTTTGAAACTCTTGGATCCGTAAATAAATGATTATCATTAGATCATTATTACCTTGAAGAATATGATTTGGAGTGTAATCATGTACTGCTAGCTTATTTGAACACTGCATGGTCTATAGATAAACTGTGTATGTTGTTTGTTTGTGATCTCTTTGTACATAGTTCCGACTACTCTATAGATGAACGCCTAATTCTTTTTAATTGCGATTGTTGTCATTGCATGTCGTAAAATTCAATCTATGAAAAAAAGTAAAGTGTACTGCAACCCGTTATATGTCACACACTAATTCCATTCTATGCGACCACGTTAATTTAAAGGGTAACAAGATGCAACACTTACTCAGTTAAGGAAATATCCAGTAGCATTAGATTTCAAATTAGTACTAGATTAACCTATTTTCCAATTCAGTAATAACATTGCTGTCGATTCCTTATTTCAATGACAGATCTCTCCAAATTAGTCATTTGACAGATTTGAGAGAAATTACTTTTATTTTCACAAACTCAACAATGCACAATGATTGCGTGACAGTATGATATGCTCGACATGGTAAATTGGAGAATACACTAGTACATTATACATGAATGTTGATAAATACTTTTGAACACTTTTACAGTTACTACTTATAAAAAGTAAACAATATTCTGCTTTGATTAAAGTATACACGCTATACGTAAAAAACCCTAAAATAATTGTACATAAAATGTCCTAATTGCTAGGTACTTCGAAGCACGTGGGGGAGTTGCAGTGTATTTATGCCCGTGTACTGTGCGAGAGACAATAACATGTTATTACGCTCTGCTTTGCATTGGCCATAGGCAACTCTCTGTGTAAGTAACAGGTCGTCTTTATAGCTGCTACTTATTTCTATTACCATGATGTCATTTTATCATCTGGTTTCTCTCTGTCAGTCTCCAGCCACTTTATCCTCGCTTGACTGATAATTATCCCCATATTACATAAATTACGTGTGTGTAGTGCTCTGAGCATTAATGTTTATCATCCAAGTGGCCTTTCAAGGTATCACTTGTTGAATATGATGATTCAAACCATATAAATTCCCTGGTGACACCGCCGACTGTTCTTTTTTTTAATATCTGGCTTTGATTCAATATGAATGTAGGCCAGTATTATATTGAGGATAGTATTAGCTTTGCCCAGGGACGTTTCATACTAGATGTTGGATAATAACTGGCAGTTTTGGGTCTCATTTCTGATGGAAATCTGTCCCTAGCTCTCTAGGCAGCAAGAAATAAACAAACACGTGTCAGCCTCAGTATGCTTTTTGGTCATGAGGGGTGTTTATAACAGTGTATGAAATACATGTACATTTACTCGCAAATACACCCATTCCAAAGAAAATGTAAAAAGTTAAACAATACAGATACTCATTTAAAGAATAAAATTAGAAAAAAAAGTTTGATAAAATCTTCAACCGAGAGACACCGAGTCAGTCAATAAAAGACCAGCATCAACGAGAAAATAAAGTAGATCATTCATGAGACACTGCATGGACCGTACGGTGTCAAAGGAAAATACTCTAACAAGAGAGAGATTGGTCTTTGTCGGATAATGACAGTCCAGAGATGCATATCTACTACACCATATGAAAGCACATGTATTTCCTGATATCTCAGACATTTCTAGTTTGACCTTTTAGATCCCTCGAATGTGTAGCCACAGCGCAGTCCTCAAAACTAACCTGCCTTCTTGGGATCAACCAGATTGTATTTTAACCCTGCTCTCTTCCCCACGTTTTTATGTGAGTCTAGCACAATTATGTTAATTTCACATGTCCTGCAGACCCATAAATACAACACGACATTATGCTGCGTTTCTACATTCTAATGAAAAAAGTCTCACAATGGGACTTCAAGGATTTTTTGCTTGGTTTGGTTTTTAATTTATGTACTGTGTCTTGAAAGGTTTTTTTTCCAGGCTTCACTTCCCAACATGGCATAAACGTACATGTGGTTTAAAAGAATGTTCCCTACAGCAATAGTTTCTAAATGCATATGACTCAGTTATGATAGGTACTAGTTTAGTTCCGTGTTCTACTATTCTTACTACTACTGATGTCTATTTGGAAACATACCTCTTGTTGGGGGCCCGTGAATACACTTTGTCACGGTAACTAAGCAATAATGACGCTTTGGGAAATCCCCCATATTCCCCAAACAAACGAGGCCAAAATGGGGTCAGTTTGTGGGTGGGCTATAATGTGGGTGATCCTCAAAGGGAAAATTGTCGTCTGGGTGAATAGAACCCCTTTCATGGAATGTACGGCTCGCTGAAAACGCACCAGCATAACGTCGAGAGACATCCTGGTTGAACGATGATGTGATTTGTGATCAGTATTTTCATTCCTGGGCATATCTACAATACGCTGATCTAGAACATCCCATCAAAATAACGAGTGTCACATGTTAATATTCAGGATACAGGCATTATCCAAATTCCGTGACCTACAACGAAACTAGTTATTATTAGGGTATCTGTCGGGGAAATTGCTTGGAGTAAGTCGAATAAGAAAAAGTTTCATTTGAAAATAAAAATTGTGACACTTTCTTGAGAATCGTCTTGCAGCCATAGCAACATCGCAAATTATTTGATAAATATTCAAGTTGGTTCAAATCCACAAAAAAAGACGAGCTGATTCGGGTATAAATATTTATTATGTGATTTAATTTGAGATCGAGATGGGGGGGGGGGGGGGGGGGTTGATATTCTTATGCGACGTTTCGTCTCAGTATATGAGACTTCTTCAGGCAAATTTAGTTTGTTTATAAAAATTGAACATAGGACTTCTGACTGTTTAAGTCATATTTCACTTAATTTCACAAATGTTAGGCCTCGGATTATTTCTGAAATGTCCAGAGAGTTTTCTCAAGAAAAGCCCACTGGATTTGTTCCTCGGGAGAGTGATCATCAATCTTACGGACACATCTCTGACAAAGAAGATGACTATCAAGTATATATTTAGCCCTAAAGTAGACTCATTTGTCTCTGTCAGGCACTTCATTACTTCCAGACGATGCTCGTAAGTGTGTCGTCTTCCTAAGTGGATGATGGGCCTTTAGAGAAGTACTCCGGGAATGTTAGGATTTGTGCTACAGTAATAGTACACTCCTCCTTCCAAAAAAGAAGGTAGAGGTCACCTTGGCAGTAGAAATGTCTGGCCAATTTCAGACTCATACAGAATGGTCATTTTGTTCAGTTTAAGGACAGAGTATAATTACCACTTTAGGTTTCCCAGACAAGTTACATGTATAGTTCATAGATTATAAGCAAAATTTATATAGGGCTACAGGGATTAAGAACATTCAAGATGAGGGTGCTTCGTTACTCAGCCTTCACAGAATAGCCAGGTTATATCTCTACCGCGAATTACTAAAACCGTTTTAAAGAAAGATCTATCATCTCTCCATTATAAAGGACCGATAGGACGACAAAGATATAACAGTCTAATCACGAAAAATCATTTAATGCAAGTCCTTGTCAATCTTAATAAGTATGAAAGGACACTCATGAATAAGTAGGCTACATTATCATCTTGAATTTCCTATTATTGACAAATGAGAATTACAATTGATAATCGATAAATACATTTTATAGAAAAAGGACAATAAGAACTTGCAGTGCACGATTCTTGGGATATGTGCTGATTAGAACTCTTGTTTGTCTGCACTATCGTTAGCTTCTATAAATGGTCGCTGTGCTATATTACTGTAAATCACGATGCCGCGTGATCAACAGCGGCGACGTATCATATAATCAATCACGAAAATGACATGGACAGTTTATCCTTGGCTAAATCAGCTGTCTGCTTTATATCAATATATACGTGTATGTTATTCTACCTGCATACATTGACGTCAGTGGTAGAAATAGGATATTTTAGACCAAGCTCTCAACATTAGTATAACATGTATGTCCATACATATATGGACATACTCTCAACATTAGTATAACATGTATGTCCATACATATATGTAATCTACCAAAACTAAGTCTCAAGATATAAGGTATTTAGATTTATCATCAACCGGGCTATATAAAGGCTAATAAGCTTTATAGTACACTGATCCTACAGACTCTGCACTGATAAAGTGTATTATATTATATCTCCTCTGACTACGGATCATCCTGGCCAAGTCTTTCCCAATCCTAATCCAATGCTGACGTCACTGCGCTCTCACTGATCGATGTTCTGATCACACGCTCCAAGCAGAATCTCGGCAGGAGTCTCTCGTGTTGGAGAGTTGTAGTCATTAATGGAAGTTCCTACATACAGTAATGACATACTAATATACGAAAGGAGACGAATGTACAGTACTAGAATGCCTGCTTGATTGTTGATCGCTGTACATTCATTGCTAACAAGCAGTCAAATCAAATTTTGGTTATAAGGCTCAACTACAGACTTGACCGGGCTTGTCCATTGCAACTTTCCAATTCAATTATTTGGGTTCTTGAATCAAAAATCAAGAAATCAAACCAGGAAGGTAGGTAGGTAGTGATCCAGGCTTTATGGCTGTAACCTTTATTAAAGGGAACGATAAACCCATAAACATGTTCAGCAGTAAACAATTATGGCAGAGGTTCCTCTATTCAAGGATAGATTATGCTGTCCTTCCTTGCCAGAACACAATGTAAATATATCTTAATATCCACACTTATTATTTATATATATTTATCGTCACCTGTATTCAGGGCAGCTTCTACATGTATATTGGTTTTTTAACAGATTGACATAAATTTCACAACTGTGAGGCAGAATAGTATCAATAGAAGAAGACTTAACTAGTGCTGGGTTTAATTGCTATTCAAAATCTTTTTTTTTTCTGGTAGAAATCTGGAAATTCCTTATACATTACAACTTACTGCCGTATTTCTATGCGGGAGTGAAAAGCCTTTCCTGATAAAGGATGTATACAAGCCATGTATTCTCACACTATCTAAGTTTGTTCTCTGAATTGAGTTAATCGCGTGGGAACTATAAATATCAATATAAATTATCAAGAAAACATGAGGAAACATCACTGGTCTGCAATTCTATATATATCTGCATACTACTAAGTATCAACGATTAATAAATTACACTTCCTATTTCCAAACATCCCAGAAATTAACGTTATAGCTACATTATAATAAACAAGTCATTCATAACCTAAGAAGTCGTACCAATACAGGTATTTTCATCTGGGACAAATATTTTTTGAACAAGTATTCCTTGGATAAGTATTCTGATCTATCAGAACGACGTGTGTATCTGGAGCCTGCAGATAAACACTCCTCATACTGGAAGGGTCTGGGGTCTATTTGCTTTCAGTATTTTTTTGCTAGCTTCTTAGACAGAGACGTTTTACCATGAACTATATGTCCAGCCCAAAGAAGAGCCACCAGATGGTTTGTGGGTAATAAAACAGCCGAGTTGACATACTCAGAGACACTCCTCTGTGAGGTATTCCGCAACAACGTTTGGTGCTGTCACTCGCTACATTCATAATACTGTGTGAATACCTCCCCATGAATCCTGTGTTGCATGAGCTTCTATGTTAGAGCATAGAGATTGTTGCTATTCTTATACAGAAAGATGCTTTGTTGGTAATCCATGAATATATTTGTAGTTAAAAAGCACTGATCTTATTCCTAGTTTACATTTATTAGAAAAGGGTTGGCATACTTTGTTGTTTGTTTGATGTATTTTTTTTTTATTCAATAAAAGAAGGATTAACCGTCCGCCGAATATTGGGCGTTCTTCCACGGAAGATCCAAACGTAATGTAATGTCTTGTAGTTCTGTCTTTGTTCTGTAAATAGGTATGCTGTCTTATCACTTATGCTGTAATGACTAACACAGAGAAACACGGCTATGGACATAAAATTTATTGAGTACGAGGTGAAGTACGAGGTAATTTTATAGGTCCATATAATAACATATAATTAAAATATAAAAAAGAAGTCACGAGCTATTGAGAAGCCCTACAAAGTAGAAGAAATTGAGGAGATGAAGTTGAAGAGTGTCTGTAAGGTGGATGGGCGGTTCCTTTCGGCTGGCGTCCCAGGGTTGAAGTGGACGCAGGCGGGTTGCGGAGTGGGGTGGTCACGTGACCGAAACCACGTGACCGGCACCACGTGAGTCGGAGTCCCTTACAACCGTGCTCTGTTTCACATTACCGCCAACTCTTCCAGTTAGCCCTAATGACAAAACAGCGTAACATGTAAAAATGGCCAACACGGGTGAATGCTATGTGGTGAATTTTCCTGTATACGAAACCCCCTCCAAAAAAACCAACTAGATGTATTGATATCCTTCTAAATACATAAGAGGCTTAGGAATATTTCCATTTTTACTTGAGGATTTCTGTGCGCTGACTATTTGCAAGAATCAGACCCGTCAAACTATACAGAATCAGGTGAAAACGTATTAGGAACGGGTCAATTTGTTTGTAACAAAATCCCCCCAGGATAGAAAGTTCAACGGCTCCTCATAGCAACAGATATTGTCAAGCTGCAACTCAGAATGAAGTTGACTTTTTAAGTTCCAAAATTGGTCGTATCGATGAATTGCCTCTCGAACCTCCGTCTTGTTGGGGCAAGACCACTCGCTGGTTTACAATCTGTGTAACAACAGTGAGGGCAATGTGGGTTCTCTGACAGCACGACTAGGAATTGCGCACCAGTAAGAAGGTTTCATGTGTGTAGCCAATGGAACAATGCCCAGAAAAACAACAACAAAGATACATTTGTGTTGACTCAGGATAATATACGGTGGCTGAGCATGCAGAACCTCCATGGCAAAGTCTCCATTGTCCTCCATTAGTTCACGAGGTCCGGGTTACGAGGAAGTGCAATTTTATATCTAGAAAGGCTTAATCTGTAAATGTCATATTAATGGAAGAGGGAGAGGGGGGCGGAGGGAAAGAGAAAGAGAGAAAGAGAGAGAGAGAGAGAGAGAGATAGAGAGAGAGAGAGAGAGAGAGAGAGAGAGAGAGAGAGAGAGAGAGAGAGAGAGAGAGAGAGAGAGAGAGAGAAAGAAATATATATCTACTTGGAGACATGGACGGAGAAAGATATTAGGGATTCTGTATCAAGGTCATATACTCGAGAGTACCAAATGATTTGGAGGATTATCACAAGTTATTAGGACTACATCTCACGTACCATCCATAAGAAATACAAAGGATGTGGAATAGAGATAAAAATAGGATTACCATTTCCTGTCTTCAGTTACTCAAAGATTGGCATTAAAGGCTGAAAGAGGAATGAAAAGAGACAAGGTGAAGTTGGGGTTTCGGCCACGCCACCTCTTAGGTATCACCTAAGTTTTGGACATAATGATACTTTATCGTACCTATGGTTGGGAGGATATATGTGTCTGAACTTTCAGAGATTACAGCACATACAGGCAAATGTGACAGGTAGCATGTAAATGTCACACCATAGAAGCTAACTATGAGGAGGTTGCTGTAGTTTCTGTTTCGAGTAACTGATATAGTACAATGGTTTCAGTTGCGCTATCCGCACAAATAGAACTGGCTTTACCAAGTAACCAAGTAAACTCATTCAACGTCAACAAAAACTATAATCCTAACCCACACATACATACATCGGCATTTTATATACGTTTTGAAATAGAGCAACAGAATTCCGTAATAAAAGTAATACTCTGAGGTTAAATTTGTGATAATTCCTCGTATTCTCGCCCTTCATTTCATACGACCATTGCCACGTGGCCCTGTTATACATCTATAAGTATATTCATTGTGTGCTCTATGCCTATAGTGCGGGCTCTTCCTCATGGTTGGCGTGACCACAAGTGCTGTATACATACTGACATAATGTCGTACCGGAGACCGCTAACATCCACAGTCCCACCCTCATACCCAGATATCACGCAAAACATGTTCCAAATATAATATCCCTGGTTTGCTTTGTGGTTTGAGGAGGACATTTCCATTATCCGGCTGTCTTAGCATTGTACACATCGTGATTTGTAGTTCCGTTATTTAGACACTCTTTCTATCCACTTATAGACGAACATTCAGACCTTAGCGACCCGACTGCACCTTTACTATATGGCAAGTTTCTAACACACTTAAAGCTGCTAAGTCAAAATTTGTTGTTTTTGAAATACACGATTCCTCATGGCCCATTTAATATATCTTGTTGTCCAACAACATCTATAAGTGACATTTCTAAGAATTGGAAAGTCTAATTACCAAAACTCAGTCACGTCTTGGGCCTCATAATAAGGGGTAATTAAGAAAGTACTTTCTGATAATCACTTAAAGGCAGGTACATATTTATCGATGATGTCTGCAAAATGCATTCATCATTTTCACTTGGCTCACGACTGCAGAATGTTTAAGATATCATCACGAAGTCCGATTATGGTTATGATTGATTTAAACTGTGAACTTTCACCAGAGTCGTAGCGATTTCCACCAGATCACCAGCAGTCGAGTTGGTCAGTTTTGACTTATGATTTACCTTCATATACGTATCTAAAACTAACGTGGATCGCATATAAACAACTCGTGTTTCTATACTGTACAAAATTTCCCGTGAATTTCCCTGGCGCCCCACCTTAGATTTTACGGGCGACTGCTACATATTTCTGACCGTATTTCTTAATTGTAATAAACCGTATTTTGACTACGGTTGTAACCTGTAAATATAAAATTGCAAAGCTTTATAGATATACCTTACAAATGGTCCATTGATATGCATGCTACATATACCTTCTTACTGTGGGTCTCTAGAACAGGTTTATGTAATGTTTGTATAGTATCGTAATGTAATAGCGATTGGCTTATCAATATCATTGTTCATTGCAATTATTGTATTCAATATTATTTCAACATCTAAGTCTTTCAACTCTGATGTTGTCAGTGCAGACTATATTATTGGACTAGTGATTAGAATCTTGACAAGGTTCCATTTATATGGTAAGATAAAGTCAAGTCTAGTTATGTTTTAGAAATGTCCCATGAAAGTGGTGTTAATACTCTGACTGTAATAATATCATTTAAACTTGAGAACTAATATGTTTCAAATGGCAGACACTTTACAGAAGATAAATGAATATCTATTACACATTTTCATGATGTTAACTTGTGGATTTTCGTCGCTACTTAGATTTTTTGCTGATCCTACAATTATTTTAAGTGTACCTAATGTATCCCTATTTACTATTTCATACCAGTTGTAGACTGACCGTAGATTGGATGGTTTACAGTACTGAATGCATTTATGGTACAATACCGTTCTCTGATACCAAATATACGGTATGAAACTGTAGATAAGGCTATGGTAATATACTGTCCATGTTTACGGTAGTATTCCGTATATTTTACTGAAATCTTTTACAGTGTACTTAATGACAAATTGTGCTATCATTGGTGCATTTAATGATATTGCATTTAATGATGCACATATACTGGTGGTCACATGACCCAAAGCATCAAAAGGCCGTAAATATGTCAAAAAGCAACACAGAAAAAGTAGTAACAAATTCAGAATCTCCCAAAACTGAAAGGTAGAGGAGACCTCCCTAATAGCAAGGGTTATCTGTTTGGAGCAGGCTACCTATACAAGTACAAGATGCAGCTGACAGCTCATATTCTAAAATCTATCTACAGGGATATCTATCGGAAAACCCCGAATCATAGTAGAAATAAAGTTATGTGTAATGACACCAGGCCAGCATTCATTCATTCATTCCTTCATTCCTTCATTCATATTTTCATCTCGTAGATCAAATGCAGCGAATACCACATAATTGTGAAAATACTACTCGCATTATAACCCCGATGCCATGCATTACATTGTTTTGTCTCAAGTGTATTGTGTAACTACATTCCTCTATGTACATGCTTGTACAATAGTAAATGTTATGCTGCTGACTGCATGTAAAACACTAAATATGACCAGTAGATGCACGTCTCCGTGCTGAATTAGAAAAAAATGTTCACCTCTTCATAGCACCATCTCCGCCTACACAAGGGAAACGACTATCAATAGACAAGAACAGAGTGACCCAAACATGTAGCCTCCTTCAAGAGAGCACTTGTAAACATCATGACGGACTGTTGACGGAAAGCAGACAACCGTTAGCGTCTGAGTTCGATTCATCTCATTCGATTTCATTGATTACATTTTTCTTGCTTCCATCATTATTTGTAGGAAATTAAGGTGATCGTAAGCAGAAAACAAGCGTCAATGGCATAACATCGAACCTGACAGAATTATCCTTGGTGTGCCCCAGGGCTCGATGTTGGATCCGTTACTGTTTCTACGTTTTGTAAATGACATATGTGGTAATGTAACTGACAGTTGTGACGATTTGGACATCTATAATTCTGACATGGACGAATCAATAGCAACCCAGATACTCCAGACATCCATCATCCAAATAAGTGCATGCTGTGATTATAAAGCTCTGACGATGAACTTAAGAAGATCTATGACATGTTGGTACAGTACGAGATCGTGCATGAAACGCCTGCAACCATTGAAACTTGATCGCAGCGGTAGAAAACTCCCTTGCACTGTCATAATTACCGCTATCTTGGTGGGAGCATGGACTCCTCTCTTAGATTGGATGAGCCTTAGCACGAAACTCCAGTGATTACAAAACTGAGGCCTGAGCATGACAAGACGAGTCCATATCAGAGCCATGGGAGTTGACCACCTTCATGATAAGTGTAAGATTGAAATACTAGAGTTAAGAAGCTCAAGGCAACTGATTAGTATGTTTTATAAAATGTAAAAAAAAGCCAGATAATGTTATCACTAGCAACAAAAAAATGAGGGGAGATGATAAGGTAAAGTTAAGAGGTTATAAATTCGAAACAGTCGGCTACAGGTGCAGCCCGTCATATCGAGGCCTTGCAATATGGGACAAATTGAGTGCTGAAACTAAAAAAAACCAGTATCTTGTAGAAATGAGAAAGGGCCCAGCTGGTTAAATTATTAGACTTGTATGTATAAATTGTCGACTCCAAGCGCTTGTATGCAAAATCACTCTCATATATTCATCATTTTTGCCATTCTATATTTTTCCATAACAGTATGTTGAAAGATGGAAGATCTGTTGTTAATGACAAAATGAAATAAAGAACCTTAAACAACAAAATTGAAAAGATTATATCGGTCGGGGAATCGCTATTCGAAGAACTGTATTCAATAGAAATGGTATGACTATATAAAAAATACCGCATATAAAAGTGAAGTAGGCTTATTTATATAGTTAATTTACGGCACGAAATGGTATATCCATGCACAGAATAATGATTCCTACCGCGCCTACACGAAATTGGCGCCTATCAATACCTTGACATCAGCTCTTTAGAGGAAGGAACAAGAAAACCTTTCCTCATCTCTACGCACGACCAATTGTATATATATATATATATAGCTGCCACACTACACAAGGACATAGAGAAGAATATCCTTGCATGTTAAAAGACTCCCATTTAGCTTGTTATCTTTCAGGCTTCGTCGGATCCCTTTTATCAAAAAGAACCTCACAGTGGAAACTGAGCTAGGGAAAAATACCTTAATCAGCAGAATGTTTTCCCGGTATTGTAGACCCGATCATGAGATGAATACAACAGTGTAAAGGAATACAACAACAAGGGAATGGTTCTCTATAGAAACCATCCACACCGTAGCCCACATATACACAATGAGCTCTGTCCGGACCCAAGTACCACTAGCCAGCGGTCCGTGAACTAACAAGGGACAAGGAGTTCTTGTAGCAACAGAACTGAAGTACATCTCTCTGCCATGCAGGTAAACTGTGTATCCATAGGCTAGTTTTTACGCGACCCCTTCCTCCTACCCCCGAAAGGATCATCCATGTGCTTCTCTGTCCTGTCGTTTATAAACGCCCCACTGAGTCGACATTGAGAGATGGATCCCACAGGCTCTATGTAAAAAAACATCTGTACCTGAAGGTAAACATGGTTTCTTTTGGTGTCATCTGTAAGGAGTATGTTTTCCTGCAATAGTCACAAGAAAGAGGACTATCCACTAAGTATTTTATTGATATATATATACTCGTATCCCCATCCATTACGTTCAGCTTGACTATGGGCATAGTAGATTATATGTACTTGCTGTCATACAGACTTCCCTTAAGTGAGAAGGCTTACCTGGTGGAACCATTTGCACTTTTTTTCTCCACTGGTGAAGCAACTGAACCTCCACCTTGGCCTAGACCTATGTTTAGGTGCTGGTGAGTCATGATCAGGGAGCGGTATAGGCCTATGTAGTGTTAGGTCCGTTCACATATGTCACTCTCTACCGCGCTCAGGTTGAAGATCGTGGTAAAACAAGGAGAAAATTGATTACTAAGCGCAGCGAAAGGCAAGCAAATAAAGCATATATAGTGGCGACTTGACACTTTAAAATGCATAATAATATATATTCGCAGTGGCAGCCTGTTTAGAGGTATGGAATTAAAGGCAAGGCGAAATCTCAGATCATGGAAAATTTTGAAATACTTGTAGAAGGGTTGCATTTTTATTGGTATCCAAAATATAGAGGGAGATGTTGAAAGAAAAGGCGAAAGAGAAAATAAGTCTATCATATATATATATATATATATATATATATATATATATATATATATATATATATATATATATATATATATATATATATATATATGTATGTATAGATATATATATATATATGTATATAGGGACGGTCAACTAGTATACAATATGGTCTCAAATGAGGCAATCACGAATTGCGTAGAATATCTACATGTGTATATCGTACTGCCTGGCCTTAGTGACATTGAATATTTTACTGGGTAACATAAAACTGATAACATACGTAGTTGATGTGATGTGGATATAGAAGCAAACAAAAGGAAACCTTTTGTAGACCGGATTTAAAAAGGTTATGATGCACTTCAAGATGAAGACCGAACTTTAAAAACCATATTTCAGTTAGGAAGAAATACTCAGGAAGATAACGCAATTCGTGACATAAATACGCAGATGTAGGTTTGTCTATCCATCAAATGCTCGTGTCTGAGGGACGTCAGCCTAGACCGAGGACTACTTTTTCACTATCTTTTATCGACAATGGAACTATCTACGGTGCTTTGGCCAATTCTCAGAGCCTCGGGTATCAGGTGAATCGTTCTTCTTGTCGAAGGGAAACTTCGCCCGAGGAAAATCCGTGACAAGACTATCTTGAGTTGTAGTTGAATGCAGACATAAATACCAATGTAGTCTCCTCTCTACATCCTGTACAACAAAATCCACTTTCCTCTTCTTCTTTCTTCGCAGATCTTCAGAAACGAGAAGGGAGGACTTTTGGGGAGATATCATCCGGGGTCGGCATATTGTCAGCTGTGACTAATAAGGTAACTATGTCAATTTATGGATGTATGTATTCGGCAAAGTACATCTGAGTGTGTACTTCTTCTTTTCGAAGGACGGTAAGGCTTAACAGTGCAGAGTAGTTCTGATCAAACCGAAAGTTGTTTGAAAGCGCAAGTTCTATCCCAAATTCAATATTGCTCATCGTAGGTCACGAGTCCAATGTTCTCATTCAGTTGATACACTATCATCATAAACAATTTAAGTTATGAATTGATATTATTTGCTCTTTGGAATGACGCACCCACATTTTAGTCATGTTTACTGCGGACTGGGCAACAACGACGTGATTACAGCTGGTATAAAGTGATCATAAAGCACAGGCAAAGGGAGTCGGCAAAAAGGATGTAGATGTAGGCCTACATGTATAACACTGCGGTTTTATTTCGTTATGGGTCAAGTGAGCTATTATCTACTAAATGCAATGGAAACAATTTGGCTATTCAGTATGGATATTAAGATTGTAATCACTGTAGAAAGTCAAGCGAAAATTCAAATGAATATGGTTGGTGTGAATAAATCATATCAGAACACAGTGTGCAACAAGTTGCTTAACCTATAATTACATGGCCATTATGATGAAAGTATCTTGTTTTGCAATTAGTTCTGAAGTCCCTAATAAAGAAATCCGTAAAAGGCTCTAATGTTATTAGTACATATTCAGAATCGATGCAGACATAATGCTATACCTGGATGCCATTGTAGTTCAAACAATGTGGAAATTGTCTATTTTGATGCTTTGATGATGCCCACGCTCCGAAGCCTTTATGCATAAAATGTGCCCTGAAAGGTGCCCCATTGTAAATTCAGCATCTGTAGGACAAACAGATCGGTGGTATAATAAATCTCTTTGTACACGCACTTGATGAAACCTATAATTGGTTCTGGGGTTAGGAGGTACTCACATGGGTATCTGCACAAAGGCATTCTAATTAATGCGTGTTGGTGGTACATAATCATGAAAGTGTGTTTGTGTAGCCATAATAGGCCCAATTGACAGGGTTGCAAAGAGGCCCATGGACTCTGTCGGAAGAGAAAGACATTCCCATCAGGCAAGCCATGCAGCCTTACGAATCAAAGGTCCACATCCTTGTCCCGATAAAGTACTTTGATCCTTGCGAACGATGATTCCTCCTTGCGAAATTAGCATGTAGTTTGGGATAAGGTAATATGATAGTGTTGTGTTCGTTTTAGATGCATTAAATGGCGCTGCCTATAATTTACACATTCACAATATTAAAGTTATACCAATGTCATACTTGTCCCATTTGGAGCCATGACCACATAAACCTGCCATCACAAACTTCTCACGTCCACCGCAATATATCCATTAGAGATAAGGTAACAGGATGTTGTAGTTATTGATATATAATAGCGTGCATTTTGGACACTGAGGTACTCTTCGTCGTGAGCGCTGAATCATCAACCGTGACCAGAATATGAAAATGCCCTTCCCTGATACGAAATAACTGCAAACATAAAGTATATATATATATGTTCCAACAAAGCATCTATGCTTTTGGGGCCCCTGTCGTATTGATTGACGTGAACTATTTTTATTTCTTGGATACAAGGTTATCAAACACATCCTAAGGCAACCGCTATTTTCACAATATCTTTTTTCAGAATTCCAAATTTTATTTTTAGTGTTGCCATTTCCTAGTGAGAAGATTGGTAAATTGGTGTTGTAATCGGTTGATATACAACACTCTCCTGGTATCGTTATTTGTACACGACGGTATTTACACATTGAATTGGGGCTATTATTCGAAATTAACCGAAAGAAAGGGACAGGTGTTTACCGCAGGGTTATTACTACACCCTTCAAAGCTTGCGCTGGAGTTGGTCCAAACCACTGGACAGGAAGGCGCCAGGAAGTTGCCGTGAGGGGAAGGCTTTCAGCATATGACCTGACGCCTGTATATCACAGCGCTTCTACAACACCTGTCAGAGTGTAAAAAAACAAAGGTCGTGTCCTTCCTGTTACATGGTACAACAACCGCCAGGGTGGATGTACGAACATGTATAACTGGTAAATATATTTATGTTACGAAACTTGTGTTCTCGCTGAACGATGTGCATGTTATGTCTGTATGCATAAAATTATAGATTACCTCATTAACCTACACCATAACACAACACCATAACAAGTGATTAAGTCAGCATGTAGCATTACATATTTCCAATATATCTCCAAACACCAATACATGTACACAAATGTATATACATCTATTTTTCACACGTTTACTTGTAAATCTAACCGTGGACGCTTCATAAAAATCGTTATTCAGTATAACCAGTGAGCATTTTTTTAAGCTTACATTCTTCCAAACACATTCAAAATAAATAACAGAATAAGAGTAAAACCCCAGGATCAGCATGCCAACAGGTCTTTACCAAACTTCATATACACACTTACGTTTTCCCCCCTACCTTCCAACACTCCTATAATTCGAATATAAGTTGGGATATATGTGATGGGGTGACTGGAAATCAAGGAACATAGAAGACCCAGCAGACATCAGGGATGGTTCTAATCAGCAAAGATCTGTGCCCCACAACCGAATTTTCCGTTAATTTATCACACACACTGGAATACAAAAAGGCAGTAGATTAATTCATCCCAAATCTGTATGTCATCTGCATTCCACAGCACGGTAGGTGGTGTGGTGACATGGTATTGACATGGTCCTGTATTTCTGGGACTATTCTAGGAGGTGACTTACTGGCTTGGTGACGCAGAGGTGCGTATTGCGTAATGGGGCCAGGCTCTGCTTCCAGCCATGCCACGCCATCAGCCGATCTAGAAACGCTGGTCCCCTGTGGTAACCCCGTCGCCGCTTATGCCCTGATACCTCCAGACCAGGATGTCGCGCAGTGGACCAGTGTAGCTGCGCATGACTCGTTGTTTGGAGGTGAGTGGCGGCGGGCGGCGGGCGGTGGGCGGCGGGCCGCGGGGGGCGGGCGGCGGGCGGGCGGGCGGGTGGGTTGTCGCTGCGTGGAGGTCGGGAGGAGGGGTGGGATGAGTGTACACCTATATACCAGCGCCGCTTCGGGGTCCACCGGGCCATTACTAACCTCACCTGCCAAAGGTGTGCTTCATAGCTACACACCAGAGACTCCCGGGTGGCGTGCGAACGAAATACCGCTATATGCGTACATAGGTGTGAAGTGGGGCCATCGGAAACAACACCAACACAAGTGTGCTAACTTGGTGTGGATTGGATCAGACATACACCGACGGCAGGACGCTAATCTGATTGAGTGCTTGAACTCACATACTCAGCAGGACAAGGGGATTTGGGCATTGATTTTGTCGAGGGGCCGGACCGGAAAATCACCGTGATCCAATTACCTTTCCTGGATTAAGTCCTGTGGAACAGCGAAAACTGCCTTTGGATAAGTGTGAGTATTTGAGTATTCATCTTTTCATTCGTTCACGTTTGCAATATCATAACACGGCCTTGGATGACTATATAGTTGGTTTGACATTCAAAAGAAAACTACATGAATAGAACGCAATAATACATCAACGCAAATAGAAACTTCACACGTACATCACAGGAAACATAGAGGACGGGGGATGAAAGGGAACTGCAAAACTACATTTTTTACACTACATGGAAGCTTTCTGAAAATGTCAATGGCTACCATGAAGGTGTGTCAGCTGTTTACTTTATCGAAATAGTCATGGCTTACTTATCATCTTCTGCTGGGAAGTCACGAGAAGCACTCGCAGTCCATTCATATCTCCCTCCCACCCGTGTCCCCGCGGTATACGCTGCCTGTCACCTAAATTCAGCTCTGCAGGGGCATGCTCGTGCTTCAGCTGAGATTTAGGTATATTGAGCTGGGGCCCTCTTCCGACACGCATGAGTAATCACTACTTGGGATCCCGGCCAGTATGCATCATCTTCCAGCATGTACCAGATAAGTCCCCTCTCAGCGGTATGGACCTTGTTTTTCATGACCCTCAGCACAGTTCCTCTGGGAAGTAAGACCCTTCGATTCAATTATAAACAAGTGTAGTCAACCTCCAGGAATGTTGTTTAGTTGTTATAGGAATGCGTGTACATCTACTTACATGTTATTTTACCGAGAACGGATCTACTCCACAAGTTAGAAATAGGATGTTTTATACGAGTTATGTAAACAAAACACCTACGGGAATAGTTGAAATAAGTTAGGAATTAAGGGAAAATAAATATGTGCATGCATAATGTATAACAATATTTCTACCAGCCGGTTGTTGTCACGCGTGGCTCAACCCAGTACCGTTTTATAAAGAGTCATTATGTTAAAACAAACCCCGCCATCGCTATCTGTTCCTAAAATATCGCTCACGGATTTGGTATCCGATATGAAATGCGTGGACAAAAGTGCAAGTGACGGCATAGTTGAAATTGATGCAGCAATGCCCACATTCCCAAGCTATCACGATTCAATGTTTTGCTTCCCCAACATTATCTAAATAATCTGTTGGAATATTAGGCCATGTGACCTCCGCTGACTCATAGCTATTCTCATTTATGTAATCAATGCTCATATAATGATACGAAAACAATGATACGAAAACAGGGATGCTGTGTCTGTACACGATGAATACTTGGTAAAAAGTTGACGGTCAGATAAAACTCTGCCTTCGGAATCGGTTCATCTGATCATTAAATGTACCACGTATTCATCAAGTACAGCCACAGTAAAACTGTTTCTGTGTAATACTGCCACCTAAAACATCACCAGTCCCTTTGTTTATTCACACAATTATCAATATGGAGGAATAAAAGATTAGAAATAAAAACTAAATCCATGCCACTGGCAAAGAGCATGCAGCGGTCGGGGTCAGTGGATTTCTTTTCCTGGGAACAGGGCTTCTCTCTTAATACGTTAAAAGCTCGAACATCTTAAGAATGATTCATGAAAAGAAATAAAGTAGATCCCATAATTTCATCACGGCGTTTGTAAAGAAACGGCCCGAAGAAAAGAAAGATCGCAGGCCCATCGCTTCAAGGCCAACAGCAGCTAAAAGCCGTGGAGGTTTTTCTCTGTAGCGACGTCATGAACTTCCGGTTTCATGACGTATTTCCTGCAATATGAGCGCCGGCGTGGGATCTCAATTTGTATATGAAATTCCTTACATGATATATGTATATATATTTTTGTTTTTCTCTGACCGCTCCGAATACGACTAGATTCGCCATGATCTTTGCGGTCCATTCATAATAAATAAATATCTAACTTCCCTATGGTTCATCCAAGAGGTCTGTACGCACTGAGGGGGAGAGGGGGTGAACAATTTTGGAAATAATGCGTATGTCCTCATTATTTGTTTATTGTGTGCAAGGTTGCTTAGATTGCATTTTTCACAAAAAGAGATCTAAAAGAGATTTAAAACATGCAAACCACGAACCCAGAACCAAGCACCATATATTTAGCTCAAACGAAGTATCTCTATTGTCAAGGTAAACTAGATGAAGTATATCGTATTTAACAAGGTCACAGAAGTATATGTTTATTCGGTTGGGTGCGGAGGCTTGGATCACGACTGTTGTCGTCCCACCTCTTTCAGCAGTCACTATGACAAGGAGAAGGAAGTAGGGATCGTGATCCACATGACGGAAAGATTTAGGTTTCCTAGACTTAGTGTAACATATCTAACGATTATACAAAGGCCATAATGTAATCATATAGCATGGAGAAAGTCTCTCCTGTTGAAATCATGTCGTCATCTTGTTGTTGTCATGTTCATGGCCTTACAATACATCTGCTTGGTGAGTGACGCAGACTTACGACGCCATGACTGGAGCGTGCACTGAATGAGAATGACTTTCGTGACGTCATACCTTGACGTATATTATTGGCAAAACAATGACAGAGTTGTTTTGACGATCATTAGGAAGAAGGGTAATGATAAAAAGACAATTGAGAAGATTTAAGAAGAATTCAAGTAAATCGTATCTTTATGTTGATATTAGAAGACGATTATTACCTAAGATGAATTTCTTCCCTTTTCTATCCTAGAAATACAGGGTTGTTACAATAAACACATTTGAGATGAGCATTCCATGAAAGGGACCATGACAGGAATAGAGTGTACCTAAATGTAAATATAAGTGTATGACTCATCCGAGCTGTTGACCTCTATAATACAGGTAGCTTTTTTAGGAAGATCCAACCGGTGCGAGTATAGATAGGTCATGTTGACTATACGGCAGTACGCCTGGGGCTGGTACTCACGTCAGGGTCCAGACAAGTGTTCATGATAACGCACCGTGGTTAAAGACGGACAATAAACAGAAGCTATGCAAGCTGTATACTAGTATAAAGGTGTAGGCAGACACTTGAATAAAAATAACTAGGAACGAATGGTATGTTCATCATAAATGAATGAGCGTGGAATTATTGAATTAAAAAAAAAAAGATTTGCGTCTCATCCAGTTTGTGGGTAATTTGCTGTAACCCATCTGGCACCCAGCTACTTCTACAACTGCCTTTGTAGGAACTAAATATTTAAAGGACCAATGGGTCCTTGAAGTATTTAATTCTGTAGTGATTGGTCATTGTCCGCTGGGCACTCATCGGAATTACTGGGGTCTGTTTAATATTGAACGAACGATAATCAGGCTGGATTTTACGATCTATGAAGCGAGGGGGGGGGGGGGGGGGGGGGACCTCGTGGGCGATCCAAGGTAAATCTCGTTTGACAATGCTGGGGGCTGTTGAATAAAGTTCGTTCGTTTCTGGTGCTGGTTCTGAACGATACGATAACTCGAAAGATAAACGACATCTTGGACGAGTTTTTAACATTCAGTTTTGTATGACAAAATAGGGGGCCGTTAAAAAACAACAAACGAGAAAAAAGTATCTTAGAATTGTCTTTTGGGTCATAGTGTTGTATAAGAAAATGTGTTGTAAGTATAAGATGTTTTGACGATAAGAGTAACTTCAAACTTTTACAAGGTGTTGGATACAAATATCTTTATTTAAAAAATGTCTTCTGTTTTATCATACAACACTGAAGGAAAAAATATTGTCACTGAACCCTAGCAATGTTCAAGTGTTGGCACGCATAATGAAGAGATTGATTTTGAAGCACACTTGAAGTATCATCCACCTATAGAGAGTATTTGAGCATGTTTCCCACGCTCAAAAATATCCTCACTGGCCATACACAAAAACATATATACAAGGAAAGCCATGTGGTGTTGAAAAACAACCTTTTATAGCTCATCTAATAGGGATACTAAACCTATATTGTTCACAGGGCACTACTGGGTAGAATACGGAAAGCCGTATTCTACTCGGCTTTTTCTGCCACCTCACGGGTAATTTAGGGACAATTTCATATAAACAATACACGGTGCTTACGTCAGGTTTCTAATCATTTACATGGTTCTTTATTTTAATACATGTATATAAAAGCTAGTCGAAAGGTGGTTAATGAATACAACATTACCACGACTTTGATCTTCGTGGTCGTACAGTATGAGTCCAATTATTTGTTTCATCGTGACTTTGTTATGGAAGATCGCCAACCATGTGGGTGAATAACTTATGTCTTTAAATTGTTTTCTTGAATAAACAAAATAAAATTCTCCTTGAAGTTGACATTACGCAATACTCGCCAACTAAGCGGAGAATACGACCATGCGGATCAGATTCATGGTAATATTGTGTATTCATACACATGTACCTGCAATATCGTTAGTGCTCCCGACATCGTCGCATATGGTTTTGAGTACGGTGCCTTCTAATTGAACACAAAAGGTAAACAACCCATTTGACTGACTCTTAACCCTTTCACTACGTTGCATAGCACCATATACACACCCTGAAATACGCTGCTGCAGTACCATTTTCACCCCTGTAGTACGCTGGCACTTTTCACAATATCCACAGCGATGTCATTATATTACACCACAATATAAACAAAAAATAATTAGGATGTTATATGATAGTAATTATATCAACTATGATATAGTTTATCACAGGTTGGAAGAATATCATTAAAGTATTCACATTATTTCATTAAAAAATGGCAATTATTTGAATTTTGGAAATGATGCCTCAAGGCATCATAGCGTACTACGCTCGGGAATGCCTCCAGGCATCATAGCGTACTATGCCCGGGAATGCCTCCAGGCATCACAGCGTAGCTAAAGGGTTAATAAGTAACTGATCAGCGCATGAAACCAGGCTCATATAATACACATCATATCACTTCGGTCGTGCATACCATTGTATTGCAAATGTATTTTCGTGACTAATTACCTATGAACATGATTGGTATGAGGACTAATGGTTGTGAACGTAAGGAGGTTATTAATAGTGCGGTACTATCACGGCGTTCTGTAGGTTTATTTTCGACCATGTATTTTGTGCATATGAGGCTTTACGTGGTTGTGCAAATATATAACTTTATGTAAACATAACGGTCTTGAGGGTCTTGAATTATAAGTGATTGGTTTCATACATTTTAGATCGTAAATATTATTGTAGGGTTTTCGAGAATATTGCTTCTTGTCACCTCCACCGAATGGCACTACTGGGCAAGCCTAGATTGTAGCAATATTCAACACAATTGCTAGTCATGCATGGTCAATTTCATTCGCTTGAAAACCCTCGATAATGCCACAGAATGAAAATGTCCTGAGTTGGTCCACCCTCCGCCTTTATGGTAACAACATTTTTGCGAAATGAACATTTTAACTGGAGACACGACATTGGCCGTCACAGGGTCCATATAAATATGCCTATAGTATACTTTGTCAAGGTTAACCAACACACAAGTTTCATCGGACGATCGGCTGTTACACACTCCTTAAAGGCGGTGCTCCACTCCAGATGACGCTGTGGAGATTGGTTGGTGACAGAGGGGCGATCATTTGGTTGCAGGTTGATCGATGCACGATTGCCAGAAGTGGAGCAGTAGTGGAGCTATGGCCGCGATCATTGGCACCCGATCGCAGTGGAATCTTCACTGATCTTTTACTGGTTCTTGACTTGTTCTTTCATTGGTTGCCCCACCATCGCTCCTTTCAGAGGTGACTCCCTGTTCTTGACCCATCCAATCCAGGGAAGAATGGCTTGCGATGACATTAGAAAACTCAGATATGGTACCCCCTCAAAACATAATATATTCTAAGGTCACCCTCCAGTACAAACCAAACATAGCGGACACTATGAAAAAAGATAAATAACAGTCTAATTTGGGCAAATACGCCAAATTCAGCAGAATCTGGTTGTAAAAGATAACAAAAATTAATCCGTTTTGAAGGAAATAGTCGGGTGCGACTGACCCACCCTCTAGCGGCTCAACAGGGAACCAGTCGGTGGTGCGTAATGCGGACAACATCCACCTGAAGATGGGGCAGTAGGTGCCCAATCGTGGGTATCTCCGCAATCGCGTTAATGGAGCTCAGTGGAGCAGGTACTCCGACCGAGTGCTGATTGTGGTGAGATTGACAGATAACCATTCTTGCGGGAGTGGAGCACTAATAGAGCAGCACCACTGATTAGGATAAGATCGACTCAGGTTAAGAATGGGTAAAGAATGGGTGGAAAATGGGTGGAGAACAAAAATCAGCACATCTAAAAACTGCAACACTATCTATAACAAATACAGAAGAACCGCACCTAAAGGACACCCCGTGTGAGCGAACACCCCGCGTTAACGGACACCTGTGGTCGGAACGGTTCCCTTTATTAGATGTCTATCTAAACCCCGTGTAAGCGGCCAACCCGGTAAAGCGGATACTTTGACCCGGAATCTATAACCCGGAATCCGCTTACGTTCTACTGTACTTATATAGAACGACCTGACCATGCTGTACAAGCTACAAAACGAGATGATATTTGCGGTTCGTACGGAACCAGGCATTTATGCCGAGTTCCGTACAAACCGTAAATTATCATCGAGTCTTGTAGCTTGTACAAGCATCGTAGGTAGTTATATATTTACTATATACTCGAAATTAGGAAAAAAAAATATTAACTCATTTTAGCCTAACAACTAATACTTTAGTCAACGTACATGGGAAGGTAGTCCGTATTTCAATGTACGGACCAGTGGTCCGTACAGTATTTTTACGTCATATGGCGAAACGGTGCGTATTTACAGTATATATACGGCATGGGTATATAGGAAATTACTATCTTAATCTGTTGCCTCTCCATCTTCTTTTGATAGATAACCACCACTGCTTGTACCAAATGCTTTAACAGTTTCTACATGATTGTAACAAAAGTATCGGACAAAGGTGGTCCGTCTCACGTTGCAAGAATACACATGACATGAAGGAGTCCAATCCAAGTGAAGTGGGCGTCCTTACGGATTTGTCTGGCCCGATTTCTATAAAAAGACTTGATGATCAGCTAAAAGGTGTATTGTACACCACCTGGGCTCTGAGCGTGTCAACATAAAAAAGAGGACACTAGTTCTAGCCAGTCAAGACAAAAAGAGAAGACATTTGTGGAAATTGTTCTAATTATAGAATAACTATTCATTGCAATTAGGTATAAAACAGAACTTAACCTGGATTTTTTTATTACAAAATCCAAACTTATAAAAGAACAATATTACCATGGTACAAAACTGAACTAAACCTGGAGTTTTTTTACTGCAAAATCCAAACTTACAAGAACCTTTTTTT
Organism: Alentia gelatinosa; assembly: GCA_950022655.1. Classification (NCBI taxonomy): domain Eukaryota; kingdom Metazoa; phylum Annelida; class Polychaeta; order Phyllodocida; family Polynoidae; genus Alentia; species Alentia gelatinosa. The sequence continues at coordinate 28,595,002 of OX465584.1, read as the reverse complement.
AAAATTTGTTCAACAAAATTCACCAATACTGGCGGTCCTATATTTGTCTTGCAACATGCAGTGATTCAATGCACGTGGCTCCAAGTAATAATTATCAAACACATTTTAGATTTTGTTGTCTTGTTTATCAGTGCTCAATGACACATACCCAAACTGTCAGGTTCTTAAGCAGATGGGAAATTCTAATCTGATCTTTAGATAGGGAATGAACATAGTGAATCGAAGTCAACACTTAATTGAAACGTGATGCAGTTGAGGGACATGAGAGGAATCCTGTTGGACACATTCTGATACGCATAGAGAGGGTACATACACAATATTGACTGGTTTCAGACAAACGTGGTCGTATGCTCCGAGGAGTTAACGCGTAGTATTATCCGAGCGCATGCGAAGATATTGCGAAGAGGCAACTCCGAAGAGTATAAAACCGCTTTTATCTGAAACCAGTCTATATTGTATTTATTAACCACCTTTTCCTGACAAACGAGGCACTGATATCAATTCCTTTTAGGTATGCACTATTTTTTCATGCGCACTATTTTTTCCGTATGCAGCGGCTTTTGCAGCCCGGAGCATACAACATATCTGTATGCTCCGGGTATTAAGATACATGCTTCCCATGTGTTCTCTGTGGACTCTTCGTATCAGGTGGAAAATAAATACATGTACACTCTAACATCACTTGCTCTAAACCCAAATTCAAACTCCCTAAACTAAAAATTATTTTCTCTACTCAGCCCAGGAGGAGATCTCAAGATAAGGTCGAGATCTCAAGAAAAGGTCAACAGGTAATTCATCATTGCTCGCAAAAATATAGATTTAAAAAATTCCAAATCACTCTTTCAATCTCATATTATGAACCGCGCCCCGTGCACTGCGCTGCCTCGCTGGCCGACCCATATACACTCTCCGAGCTGATTTTCTGTGTCGAGCCACCGCCGTATCGCATTCCCTATAACGTGACATTTCCACTGACTCACTGTCAGTGGGTGCATGTGAAAACTGGACCGCATCCTCCATAAATCACCCGCGGCCGGCGCTATGATTGTGTTATGATATCGACGTGCACCGACCCGGGCAAAAACCGCGGTCACGTTCGTTCGTGTAAAGTGTTCAGTGTTTACTAAGTGCTACTGAAATGTACTGTTTCGCTGTTTGTATTGAAAGCCATTTGATACATATTCATACATACAGGGGGTAATATAAGTGTATCAACTTCTGGACTGGAAGCCATTTGAAATGTACATATGACGGTGTGTTTAGTTATGGATTAAAAGCCATATGAGATGTGCATATAACGGTATGTTTAGTTGGGAATGAAAGGCATACGAATTGTACATGTAACAACACAATAAACTGAAAATGATTGACTGGATACCATAGCACGATCCTTTCCCAACCATTTTGTCGGCTGACAGTACATGGTACCATTGGACGGACCATGTATATGTCTGTTGTGAAGAACACCGGGATGCAATGACAGAGACAGACACACAGGTATGGCAGAGAGGGGGGGGGGGGGGGGGGAAGAGAGGGAAAGAAAGGGAGAGAGGGAAAGAGGGAGAGAGGGGAGATATACCGACAAATAATTGAGTTGTTCTCGTCCTTGTCTGCATAGAAATAGAGTAGCCACATTTGTCATTTAACCTCGGCACTACATTGATGGCGTTTTCATGTCCCACTCTCTCTTTGACATCCGTTCGGTTATTGTGGTCAGTTACTCTTGGTGGCAATGACAGTCGGACATTACAGTGGGACACTCAACCAGATTTTTTTACAGTCCATTCCCAGTTTTCTGTTGCATATAACTTACTAAATATAACAAATAGTTACAGGTCGTGCATCCACTCCCCGCCATAACACATGCAGAGTCGACAGGGTCAATTAGAGCATTCTCCATAATGACTGACAATTGCTGATACTAAAGATGACAGGATCTGGTTTCTCTTTCCATTAGCCTTGGTGCTTCATCGGATCAACGAATCATATATTGGCGTCAAGCATTTATTTGAGTCAGATTGCCTTTTTATTACCTATGGAACCTAAATTTAGCATCATTATTGAGAGATTCAGATATTAAAGTGGTTAGTAGTATACATATCACATACATGTACGATATGATGTAACAGGAGACTTTTAGGGTTAAACTAGTCATACAGGTCTATTCACACAGGGAGAGAAATAGGGCCACCATAAGCTTTATCTCCGTCAGGGTTAATCCATCTAACTAGATATGTGGTAATCATGACGTAGCCGTAAGTAATATAAACCCATTCTACCGTCTATACGCAAGCACCACTCTTCAATGTGGGTTGATACCGTAACAACCGGGTATATTCCCTTACTCTGGTATGCAGCCCGCCCGTTTCGGTTTGACGTTCGTCTACGTCTATTCCAGTAAATTTGATCAGTGTCAGGTAAATGATAAAGATATGACGTTACTAGGTAGCGCATGGGGATTACCGAAATCAACTGCATTTACGGAAATATGTCCTCGAATTGAGGGTCTTTGGAACCGAATAAACCGTAATTGGAATTTCGTTCTGAAGTTCCATGTCTTATGATTGGCTCTGACTCTACACCGCCCACATACTGACCAACTGCAGTAATGAAAAGCCCAGCACCAGGATAACCATCCAAGCCTTCCATTGTAAATACCACTTCATATAAAGTGTGAATATTACACTACACTGAGAATTGAGTTCAACCTTTTTAGTATAGAGATTTGTCAACTACACGAGGCGTCCACTGTTTTGGAACTTAACCACATCCAATACCTCAAGTATTATACACTTAGCTACCATACATGCTACAAAATGACGGGCATGGAATATTGTGTTATTTGGCATTGAGGCCCAATCCCCTTTAATAAGCATATCAACATTGGTCTATCTTTAGACTATTGGCATTACATATGTTATATAACCAAGACGTATCATTGACGTCAGTCCACCAGGTAAATATGCAGCACGTATTCGATGCAAAGCATTGTAAATATACCTTCATACATTCTAGATCAATTTATAGTATAGCTTCGAGAAAGATCTTTGGGAGGCCTTTCTTGTGTGTAACAGGTTATCCTGTACAGGTTATGTAGATCTTTCCCCGTATTGAATGAGCAGGTATTAGGTAAACGTAATGCGGTTATAATAAGAGTGTAGAAACTAGCATGTGTAATCAAGCACAGGTATTGATATCATGTACCCGTGATTCGCCACCAAGCTGCTATAAATAGATTCTAATAATTGTATGAGTGACTCATCAAAGGCTGCTATTCCCAGAACGGGAATACAAACCCAGATTTTCATATTGGAAGGTACATGGAATCAGTTGACCTCATCACAAACAGGTATAGATTCCCTATATGGATGCGCCAGCTCAGTCTTGCCTGATGACAAATCTGCTTGGAGAACTCCATTCTAGACGATCGATTCTGTCATATTTACAATAGAATAGTGACCATACATCATGGCAATAGACCCTACCTGAATATACCGCCAGACATGGTCGGGATATATCGTATATAAGCAGAAGGAATTCTAGAACATCCAGTTTGTGGTATCAAGGGCCTATTTCTTACCTTCCTGTCTATGGTTTATCATAACATTAATCATCGTCTGCCATAAGAAAGAGCAGGTATTTTTCGACAACGTGTTTCCATATGATTAGGTCTCTGATCATTTAGGAGGGACTGATCAAAGATATTGTTTGGTAGAGGGGGTCTCCGATCTAGTAAAATTCAGTTTCCTTATGGCAGGGTTGGTGAACAAAAGCTGGCCATTTCCTCTGGGACCCGTCCACCCATCTTGATTTCCCGCTCTTAAAAATTACCTAGCCTTCCAAAAGGATTCAAAATGATCATCTTTTACAACACACTAACGCAAAAGAAACTGAAGTTATATGAGCAACCGCAGGTGTACGATGATAACTAGATGCTGGTCATACATATAGCATTAGTATGTGTTTCGGGAATCTATGTTCATGCTACACAGTAGTCACCACTGCATAGCGGTCTCCGGAAATGGCGGCAGTGACGTTTCTCGGTTTTTCCTATGAAGGGAGACTATTGACACAATGCTCACGTAACCAGCCAGTGTTGGTGCGTGTTTATCGCCTCACTTCACCCGTACTTTAATTCACGCCTCCTCCAGCCTTGGCCCCAGTCTCTCTCCGATGACGTCAGCGAGCTATGGTGGCGCCACCACCGGCCGCCAGGTGCTGAAGTGGCGCTGCGCCTATGACGTTGCCGAAGCAGTGACTCGCTCAGCCATTGACACTCTCACTGTGAGGCAGGCCCCCTCCCTCCCCCATGACGCCTAACAGGTGGCGGTGGTAGGTCTATAAGGCACGAACAGCTCAGAGCATGTCAGATCAACTCACAGACACGGAACTTGTCGCACGCTGCCGCCATCCAATAACTCAACACAAACAACTACATACACCGGGATTATAGCAGTGTAGCTGTATCTATGGAAACTACACTGCAGGATCAAGTTCATCACCGGCGTTAGGACGAGTGGGGTTCACTTGCGATACTAGTATTGATTGGATTACCTTGGTTACACATTGGATACTGAGAGGTGTGTTGGACTATTGGTTTTTGTGTTGTTAGCATTAGCACATATGATTTCTGACGCATTAGGCATAAATATACTCATTTCTCTCGCCGCAATGGGTTGTAGAATTGACACCGCCTGAGCTGTGAATAGCGTATCCAGGGGAGACAAATGCATCGATATTTAGTTGTGCTTAATCGCCAATTCTTCTACAATAACAGTGAACTGTTTAGATAGCGCCCGCGTCCGAATGGTTATAGACCATTATAGCATTCACATCATATTTCCTTTATTGAGTGGAGAACTATAGTGCCATTTACACGGATTGTTATCTTTTATCATTTGTGATAGGAGATAGCCGTCCCTTTTATTTTCAGACATTCCGCACAGGAGTATAGATCTAAATTAGGCTATTTTGATTAGATACTATTACCCGGATTCAAAACAGTGCGGACTCTAAAATGTACGATTCTGACTCTCACCATTGCTTTGCACACGAAGGAACGGTGGTTGAGCGAGGTGACCACACGGGGTTCACACTTCTGGTCTTCTTTTTGATTCACTGGGAAATGAGTAAAGTATGAAAATACTTTTCACGGCTATAGTACAACATGTATCCGCCATGACGTAAAGTTTGGTATTTGAGACGTGGGCAATGTGTGAGGAAAAATGTGATCATTAGCATTGCCAGCTTTGTGCGTCACCAGAGATTGGATCTGCCACTTTCATCTTGAGGTTATATACAAATCTGACGCACCAGAGCATGACTGATCACTTGAGTATTGACAGGGAAGTTTTCTGGGAATGTAACCGGTAGGACGAGTATATAGGATAACATTATCCAACATCTTTTCTCTTATAAATGTATATTTACATGGTAGTCATTCAACATGTTGGTTCTCCCGCATCACGACCCTCGTTGGCCTAGATATGATCATATATATATGTATATCCATCATACTTTCTGTCATGAGAAACGATAATTTATATAGGAAAACAATTTCACTGGATTCTTTGAAAAGACAAATATTCGATTAGATTTCTTTTTTTCATCTATCGAAAAAGTTACCTGAATAGAAAAAACCTCAACATGCAAATCAATAAATAAGGGAAGAATTCAGATATTACATTTTCGCGATATTTGCTACAAGTCGTATAGCATAGCGTATTTCAATGCCATTTGGGTCATCAGGCACAGTTTTATAGATCGAATATAACAGTGGTGCAGGTAAAAGATATGTGATTAGCTAAAATTAGACGAGGACCAGTCCATACCTGAAATGCTATACTTCCATTGTAATTAGCTTTGTGAACGGACATTATGCTTGAAAGCTTCCAGGTCAATATCCATGTCAATGTTAGAGCAGCTAATGTAGGAATACCTGATCCCCCTCTCCCATGTATGACGCACGATGTCGCCATGGTTATTTTCGACTTGTTTGCTAATGGGGGCCATACATTTGCGTGTTTTGCAGATAGCCGAGCAGTTTGAGTGGTTGACCGAGGAGATCACCGGTAATTACTACGATTCATTTCTCCAAACATCCGTCGGCGGTCCTTCTGGCAGACGACAACCTTCCACTTGGGCGTCACGTGATGCCCCCGGCGATGACGTCACCACGCGGGGGGTCTGTGCGGGCGTCCAGCACGAGCGGCTCGCTTAGCGGGACGGCGCCGCGTCGGGAGCCACTCCGCCGTCTGTACCCGCTACAACGCCACCGCAACGCCTCCGACTCCGTCCGCGAGATGGCGGGCTTCACCAACGAGAACACGCCGGCCGCCTTCATCGTCGACCTCGCCGATGCCGTGCCGTCAAAGCGACGCAGTGGCGCCCGCATCATCGGCGGCGGAACAGCAAATATCCCCATCGTGTCGCGGACAATGTCCGTACCGGAGTCCAAGCTGGGACACCGCTTTGCATCCCCAGATCGGCTGGGAGGTTCGGTGCCGACTACTTTCACCCGTCCGACCCTGATCCGACGCAGCTCTGACGTCGGATCTGTGACGTCATACGCGTCGTCATGCCCGATGCACAGCGATATGGGCAGCTCCATCCGGTCTTCTCAGCACGGCTCCATTTTGAAGCGACCCAGTTCTCGGAGGTCGCGAGACTTGGTGATCAACCCGAAACAGGTGCAGTTCTGTCCGAACGTGTCCGTGGTGCACATGGACGAGGATGGGGAACACCTCTCCACACACTTCCAGGAACTGAACTGTGAGAAGCGGAAACGTCTGGGAACGCTCTCACGTCACATGTCGCGTAACTATGACAACGTAATCTACATCAGCGACGACGTTGGCGCCACGTCACAGGACAAGCCCCAGCCTCCCGACCAAAGACGATCTTCCACCAGTGACCACCAGACGTCCTCACAGTCACAGGGTGGACGCGACGGGCGTTTCCGTGACCTATTTAAACGCCTCAACAACGGTTCGACGAGAGGCGAACAAGGAGAGGAGAATATGCCTCTCAAAAAGGGACAGTTTAACATCACATTCTCCAATCGTCATGGAGACTCGACCAAACTGCGTTTCGTGCTTCATATGGGAGTGGACTATAACCCTAACGACCTCGTCGTCAAGGCCAACACAACCGGAAGCCGCATTCGCGTGTTGGCAACGCGGACTGACCGCAATACTCGTATGACGGAAGAGTTTAACGAGAAGTACATGTTGCCAATGGACATAGATCCGTACGAGATCGAAGCCCGACTCGACAAGTGGGGCAACTTGACTGTAGAGGCACCGTTAATGACTGTGGATAAACGGGCTGAGGTGAACAAGACCAATAATGTCCTCTGTGCCATATATGTATAACACTTAGTGCTGTGTGAATGAACTGAGTATAAGGTACACTTACAAGGTGCAATGTCGACATGTTCTACTGCCGGGTGGTTTGGGAGTTCATTATGTCTGCATATAGGGAGTATGTGGGAACAGCATTATGCTGGTAAGGGTATGAGGAATCTGTGAGTTGAATTTCTGTGATGATTATTTAGATTTATCACAATTGAGTAGCTCACGTGTAGGTTATGATATTGAACGATGGGCCATGGTTGAAATGTTGGTGCTTAGGCAACAAGTCACGAAGGTGCAGGCACAGAAGTGACATAAACACGGTAAACTCATTCATAACATTGTTTTTCTGCCTATGGAGCAAGAAAGCACAAAAGCTAACATATAAAGAAGGACCTGAACTCAATATATCAACAGGGGGTATTAGGGTAGTGCATAGGCACATAGTAAGCGTTATTGTGATATTCCATGGTTTCACAGTCTCAAAGAAGGTTTATCTGACATTATCTTATACAGGCAAGATTAGAATCTGATGAAGTACATTTTGTGCGACAGTATTGTGAAGACCAAGCTAAAACCTGCCAACATTTTAATGTAAAATGAGTTCGAAATTGAAGAATATATTGGAAGTCAAGTATGCATTTGGTACGATCAAAATAAATTCATAATCGGAGTAAGTTTAAACTTTTGTAATTTAAAACCTGTAAAATGTACTTAACATTTCCAATACGCCCACAATAAAGCATGAACAAAGGCTTTAAGGACGTGGCAGCTGCAAATCACATTGATATTACAAATAACAGCATTGATATGGAAGCTACATGCATATGTGTGTACACAGAATTCCTAACGCTTAGATATATATGATGTAAATATTATGTATATAGATCTATCTTTTGCTGCAAAGAGTCTAGACATTTTATTTATGTACAATTTCTCTTTTGTTTGACTTATTTGTAAATGCTCCCTGTGTAGGGTTTCACATGTAGGATATAATTTATAATAAATACTTCAAACCCAAATAGAAGTTCTTCGATTGCATTTATGCCTTTACCAACTACAATCGGCTTATATTTATACTGATGATAAATAGTGCGTTCACGATTGATTAATGTGCATTGAATTACAAGAAAATAACAAATAAAAGCTTTGGGTTTTATCCAGTCAGTGGATCATTTTCAGTAACTCGTCTGTCAGCCAACCATATACCCACTTCTATAACTGCGTCTGTAGATTTTAAATAGTTCAAGCATCAGAAGGCCAATGGGGTATTTCATTCTCTAATTACTGGTCATGGTAAATAGATATTAATATCATTACGTGCCTAGATTATTTAACGGGCCCTTGGCACCTCACAATAACTATCACATCGCTGGGACACAGATAGTGAATGGAGAGTTGCAGTACGCTGGAAGTATAACCTATTTAACCTTTAGGCAGCATATCCGAACGTATTTCCCAGTATCAATAACATGATAACATATCTGAACAGACATAAATGAACATACCCTAATTATTATATACCTATGCACTAACTCAGTGTAAATACGTACTGCTGCTAGGGGTATAGTTATCGTACACAGAATGCACTGTACGCCGTGAATCGTTGTACTGGTGCCTCTGGATAGTGACAGACTGCACGCTTTGACTGACAGACTGCATCCTTTGAGCCTCACCTGCACGCTTTGACTGACAGACTGCACGCTTTGAAAAAATAATGCAATCTGATTGGCCGAGAGGCCGACAACAGAATTCTAGGTGCAAGATTCAAAAATGGCTGATCGCTTTACTTCGCGAGTTCTGTGTCGTCGTACAGTAACCACGGAGCAAGTTCGTGCGAAAATACATCAAACATCGAGGTGGAATACGATAACGAATCACGTGATACACTTTAGATAGCTTAGATATGTGAGAAATATCGATTTCGATACGTTCACGGGCCGAGCGGGCGACTCGTCGATGTCAACAAATAGCGGAGACACTGCACCACTCGAGTACAGCTGTCCGACGGGACGATCGAGCGTAGCAGGGTGACCCAGCGTTAGTTTATGCGGCGCTATAATGTATCCGCAGCTGCGCGGTGATCACTTCCGGTAATCAACATCCGGCAAGTCTGCTGGCGTACACATTGTGTTTGAGTGTTGTGCCAAGTCACTTCGATGTCAAATTACGGTCAGTTTTAGCGAATTAAGACCGAATTAAGGTATATAATAATATGAAACCATAGTGATGGTGACAGTACGGGGTAGATTTACTCGTTGTTTCGGAGAAATTCGTTCTGAACTCGCCGTGCCGGCTCGTTCAGAACGAATTTCTCTGAAACAACTCATAAATCTACCCCGTACTGTCACCATCACTATGGTTTCACATATTACTATGTTTAGACAGAGTACATTTAATTTCAATAAATATAATCTATGCATAACCATTATTTTTAACCCTTTAAGGACGAATGATGCCTTGAGGCATCATCCAGCGCAGTCCGAATGATGCCTTGAGGCATCAACCGGTCTAGGCCGAATGATGCCTCAAGGCATCATTTCTCTAAAATCAATAAAATTGTTTTTGACTAGGAAATAATTTATCGATCTACATGAACTCTTCAGAAAATGTAGATATAACATCAAAATCAATAATAGTAAGCTAAAATAACTGAAATATTATTGACTTCTAATAATATCAAGTGATGGAACATCAAATTATGACTTTATCTAAAATGTGTTCGTCCTCTAGAGATATGCACTATCACTAGCATGCGTCCTTATGGTGACAGCTCTGCTGCAGGTGGCCGTCCTTAAAGGGTTAATCCTGGCAAAACACAAGAAAATCTCGAATGAGTATCTAGTTGTAGGAGCCATCCATAAATTACGTACGCAGTTAGGAAGTGGTGGAGAAGATAAGAAGATTGAACATTTACAAAGTTGCGTACAATATAATTAGGGGCGGTTGGGGTTCAATATTTTCAGAAATGTTTCGTACATACTATATTGATAGCCACCTAAGCAGAATTCAGAGTTAAAATGATTCGGGGAAAATAGATTGCCACTTGGCAGCAAATGCTGCGCCGCATAATTCATATTCCAGCTGATAAAACTCATGGTAGAGCTAAAGTTCTACTGCGGACCATCCCAGTCTGTGTAAGTAACAGGGACTGTTTTGGTTACATCCCGACAACACTTAAGACCAAGTGACTTTAAGGACGGGGCTTGCCACGGTCATGTTTCTCTCGACACTGGGGCTGTAGTGTTGACCCTTTTCAAGTGGTCGGGCTACTCGATAGTTGAATTGTTTGAAACCAGGAAGTTAGGGGACCCCTTGTTGAAGGAGGAAGGAAAGGGGGGAATACCAGGGGCAATTATACTCCATTTTTTCTGTAGACCATTATGGATGTGTTGAACAATGTTTTAAATGCTTGACTTGGCATTTAGACAGAAATGGGATTTTCCTTGGCACAGCTGTCCGGTTACCAATGAGAATAGTGTTATAATTGAAATGCATAATCCCGATACTAGGATAAATTCGGAGTACCACCACAGTTTCATATAGGCCTACTCCTAAAAGGTTTCCCATACTGTGTCATATATGCAGCAAACCTTCTGTATGGCAAAAATATGATATATTGTTCAATCCAAGGAAAGACAAAACTGAATATTTTCAAGCATTTTCGAGGACAGGAATATGGTAGAATAATGAGAAAATTCACCTCTTAAACAACGAAGAAAGGATGCACATAATAAACGACATACCTGATTAAATCAAAATCTAAATAAGTGGTAATATTTGTTATCAGCCAGGCAAGTATCGACAAGGGGAAATAAGGGTACCTAGGAGATATGCTATTATTTTGTACAACTTCGAGTTCCCGTCCAAAGTAATACACGGCATTTCTCCTTTTCTTACCTATTTGGCAGTATTTTCCGATTATGTTGCTTTATAAACAGTAATTGTATTCTTTTTTGGAGACACTTATTTCACCTGGGTATTACTCAACCCGAAGGCTGGTTTCCATGTATTATCCTACCCCTAATATAAAATACCATAGGCTTACCATTGGGTTTCCGTATGTCACGCTGACTAGCATACGGAGTTTTATATGCCACTAGTGGCATACAGCATTATTATCACGTAATATTCCAAAATCGAGGAGATAGGGTAGGATAAAATCAAAACCTGATTCGTTTTAATCTTGGCCACCGCATTCCACTCCTGAAGTTTTGGCTCCGGACTTCACTCGGCTTCGCCTCATGAAGTCACTTTGCCAAACTCCAGTAGTGGAATACGGTGGCCAAGATTAAACCTCATCCAGTTTTACGATACGACCAGTATTAAGCAGGGTCTACCCATTTCATCCTCATGGCACATACTTTAGAGCTTCTGTCGTTCATTAATCGGAGAGTATGGATGAAAGGCGGGCTGGAGGTTGGATATAAAACCTCTCACGATTCTGGATTCTCCAAACAATAGCAGATATGGGTGGGGCAGTGTTAGTAAGGCAATGGCCTATAAAACTCTATGGGATTATCATACCGTCATGCAACGTCAAACAGCAATGACACGACTACACTGACTGCCAGAGCTACACTACGTTAGCTCTGGTCGCACTGACATTCATCTATTAAGTCATACCATTTAAAACTCAGATTATAGTTAAATTCTTAAACAAAACAATTTCTACAACATGGTTCAGTTATCCGTCCACACATTACCATTAGCCCCTACCACCCTGTGTCACCACTTTACTGTGTTTGTAGTACCTACTAATTCGAAATACATGTGGCACCATCTCGAGATGGAAAAGTAAATGCCAGGAGACCAGCTCATTATCAATATTAGCAATGACTGCTTGACCTTTTGCTTTATGGAACTTGCCCCAATTGAGAATAGCTTTTTATTATATATGATACATAGGTCCTTTCGTACTGACATTCCTCTATTAATTCAGGTCATTTAAAACTCAGAGTATAATTAAATTCATAAACAAAACAAACATGTTTCCACAACATGGTTCAGTTGTCTGTCGAGACATTACCATTAGCCTCTACCATCCTGTGTCACCACTTTACTGTGTTTGTAGTACCTACAAATTCGAAATACATGTGGCACCATCTGGTGATGGAAAAGTAAATGTCAGGAGACCAGCTCATTATCAATATCAGTAATGACTGCCTTACCTTTTTGCTTTATGAAACCTGTTCCCATTGTCAATAGCTTTTCATTAATGTTTAAAGTAGTTAAAAGTAAATGGAGGCATGCGTGTCTAGGGTTTCTTCTCTTTTAGATTAGAGAGGTTAGGTCTACCCTAATTCCTAGGTACCCCGTGAGGGGGCTCACAGGGAGGCCCAGTCTCCTATCACATCCCGCCTGCTGCTTGCAAGCCAAGCAGCATGAAAGATATGCTTGGAGAGTGGGAATCAGGCACCCTCCAAACAGAGATCCCGTGCCGGTTGTCCTATGGCAAGACCAAGCGGCACGACTGATCTGCCCGGAGAATGTGTATCAGGTGCAAATGGCTGCCCTCACCTGAAAACCGTCATGTTCCGTATGGCACTCCACACTCACTCCCACCATCATTTCCGGCGTCAACAGGTCATGACTAACCCGCATTACGGCGTCAAACTATCATATGGTTCAGGGAATCGCCACAAGCAGGGTACCACATGCTGCAGGGTGTCCTGCTTTACGAAACATCTAATAAGGAGGAAAATGACCGTCCTATGACAAGTTGCCCTGAGTTATGAGGTCCCTGATGAGTGGATCAGTCAGTGCATAAGCGGGTATTATCGTGTACAGCATCTATAGATCAGATAAATGTCAAGCTGATAATAGTGATTGTTCTCCGACTGTAGTGGTGCCATATTTACAGGTTACTCTTGAACTTGACCAATTTCCTGGCGGACGATGGTAAAACTAGCAATCGCTCTGTGTCCTATAGGGCAGATAAACAGGCCGCCAGAGATACACTACGTTAACTATGGTCGGGTTGAATCCGTGGCCACCTTGACCCCGTAGCGGGAACTGGTATTTTATTCTCCTCCCAGATATTTTGTTCTGCTTGGAGAATATATGCTTAGTCATAATTTTGCAGCCAATTTACCATTTCGTTATTTCCTCTTGTGGTTATTTCTATTTAGAATAAAACCACCTTCATTTTGTGAAGCTCTGACTATATCTCATTAATTACTCAAGGGCGAATAATGCCTTGAGACATTAACCAGCCTAGGGCGAATGATGCCTTGAGGTATCATTTCTCAAAAATATACAAAATCATTTTTAACAAGAAAATAATGGAGCAATATTAATAACATTTTCACAGAATGTAGGTATAATACCATAATGAGTACTTCTATTCAAGAGAAATGAAATATCTAGCATTATGTATAGTACTATGTGTTTAAATACTTGAATTATGGGTTTTAACCACTGTGTGCCCATCCCCTAACATTATAAAATGCCACCAGCACCCATCCTTAAGGTGGTAGCATAGCCGCAGGCATCCGTCCTTAAAGGGTTAAGTATTTCTGCTTTTGGAACCCACATAGAACAAAAGTACCTGGTTTGAGGCGCACACCGCAGATACCGTTTGGAACTTAACCCGACCAACCCCTTAGTCGGAACAGAGTGGAGACAGGGGTGGCGGCCAATGGTGCACCGCACCCATAGGGCAGAGGGCTATTGGTTGATCACGAATCAGTCCCCGGGTGGTCGACACCAGTATCTGCGAGATGGCGGCACTGATCGGTGTGCAGTCTCAGGACCCTGGGGCCTGTTTAAGAATCTAATAATGATATTAGTCTAAATTGCCGATGGGGGCGCTACCCGAGTTTTACTGTACTAGTAGCAGGTTGTTATTTGTTAATTTCTTTTAATGAGCTTAGCTCCCTTTATTAAGGCATATAGAAAATTATATATCTTCTTTCAGTATCATGAGTCAGTTATTCATCTCAGTTATAACCCAAAACATCATTATCAATAATGTTCTTATAAAGTACTTAAGCTTCAGCTTGGCTAACAATTCTTGTAATCAGGAGAATATCTCCATCACACATCTGATCTTATATATCCTTGTTCATTAGAGCTATTAACTTCCAATGTACCCTGTTTACAATGAAAAACATACATGTTGCTATTTTAGTTAAGTCTCAAAATATAATCAGTCGTGGAAAAGAAGGCAAGCCATGGGGTGGGGGGTCAACTGTAGTCAAAGTAGCACTCAGACATTCTTATGTAAAGATAACTGGAGGAGATAATGTTGTCCAAGGTTAATAATATCTTGAATAGATAAGAGCTTTACAATGGGCCACTTCATAATCCATGTAATATACGTCAACAAGACATCAGCTGTAAACGTACAATCGGACTAACCTCAATGACCAAACTTGATCTGCCCTGCTCCGTCAGCAGTCAGGGAATTGTCACGTATGTAAATAAGATAGTCAACGATATGGCACACAGACCACATCACACAAACCTACACGATCAGTCTGAACCTCTACAGCGCGAAACTTGAAGGGGGGCGTCCACCAACCACGACAAGGCTAAGACAATGGCTTTCCGACAGGGTCCACAACAGGCCTACAATTGGAAGGCTTGTCGTAGCCCTGTCAGGGTTGGTGGACCTTAGTTCCCGACAAGAGACTACGACAAGGACATGACAGGCTGCGAATTGAAGCTTGTAGGGAGCTTTCTGACAAGGTTATGACAAAAGGGGCGACCACGACAAGGCTGTGACACACGCTGACAAGAAAGTTCCAATCGGTGCCTTGTCGCAATCTTGTCATGAGAAGGGGAGCTCTGCGACAGCATTGTCGGGGCGTGTCGTAGACGTCGCTGGTCGCTGGAATATGTTCGATTTTGTCGTAACCTTGTTGGAAGGCCCCCTACAACCCCCCGACAAGCTTTGGGTCGCAGCCTGTCGGGGGCCTTGTCATAGCCTCTTGTCTGGAACTATGGTCCACCAGCCAAGACAAGGCTACAACAGGCCTTCCAATCGTAGGCCTGTTGTGGACCTTGTCGGAAAGCCATTGTCGTAGCCTTGTCGTGGTTGGTGGATGCCCCCCTAAAATTGAACATGTTCGATTTTTCCTACGACTGGGCTCTTGTCGTGGAGTGTCATGGCGTGTCGGGAGCGTGTCGCAGAGGCCTACGATAGGAAATTTTGGTGGAGCGTGCACTTCTCGACACGCCCCGACAACGCTGTCGTAAAACCCCCTTCTCACGACAAGGCTGCGACAAGGCTGCGATTGGAAATTTCATGTCGTCACTTGTCGTAGCCTTGTCGTGGCTGGTGGACGCCCCCCTTTACAACCGATACAACAATTCCAGGTCTACAGCCGTGAAACATCACGTCAAAACAAGATTATATATGACTGCCTCCTGAGGTACAATGAAACATGAGATTAGATAAAGAACATACCATCTTCTTCCTGGTACAAAAATCTAGTTGTGCATCATGTGATACGTTCTGTCTGATGAACACAATTTCTAGTTGTGTTGGAGTTGTGTCTGAAACTCTCCGACTTTGTATGCGATGCTGTACGTCCATGACCGTTTCAGTGCGATAGTCGCGTTATTGGGTATGTATGAGTTTGAACAAAAGGGATCGGTAGATTGTTGAAATGACGTTTTTGTTGAGATTAACTTAGTTGATAGGCAATATTTCATACAATTAAGACATTTAAGTGGCTTTACGAGGCTACCTCTCTCACTCGAAATGATTACCACAAGGAATCCCCTGAGACATCGACTAACCATCAAGTTTTCATCTTCATTTTCAAGCAAAGGGCATTTCACAATGTTACTTGTATTTTCTCGTAGAGAAACGTAGAGAAAAGTGTAGTTCAGGTTGGATTTTGTCGCATACGGTCGTATCAGCTAGTGTGCGATGGGCGGAGCGCTGCAGCAGAGAAAATAGATTTTAATCTGTTCGAAACACGGCAGCTACCAGATAGACACATGCTGAGCGAGCATTCAAGGAGACTTGCATTTATGTAGCACATAACATTATAAACATGTCAGTTTTCTCTGTGTGGGACATCCTCGCGCTTGCAGTTTATTTCGTTCTCGTCCTAGGAGTTGGCTTCTGGGTAAGCATTTATTCATTTCCTTCGAATCAGTTACAGTTGTGTCCTTTTGTTGTTATTTCCTCGGTAGGTAATTGGTTATTGACATATATTATCTCTTTTCGTACGCTATCATACAGCTACATCTATATTTTTTAAAATTCAAAAACAAGTTTATTGACATTGTTTACGTTCACCACCACCTTTGCGATCTTCCACGCGATAGTCACACGGATTTACAATATATACAGGTCCAGAATATCACAGGACATTGTTGTACAGGACACCACAAACCTTTCATCCTAGTCATAGAAAAATATTCCCTGACACCTTTATTTCTCTTCAGTCTATTGATATACATGTATGTATCCATGAGATTATCTCCCCAACAACTGCCATGTCAACAAAAATATCCTCATGTCAATTTTATCTTATCCTCTATAAAAACGATGTTTTGCTGAAGTGATCAAATGACCAGTCCTGATCTCGGTATTTTTTCATCAGAATCGTTCAAATAACTGCTGTGATGACAGAAATGCATCCAATGCATGTGCTTAGACAAAATTAAGTTTACTTGCTATCTAACTCAGTATGAGAGTGCACCACCAAACATATATTAACTTTGAAAGCGATATATGATGCTACTTGGATATTGAGTCGTCTGGGCATCAGTGACAGTCTTCTCCATACAGGTACTTTACATTGGACTTTCAACGATACTGAGCTGTATTGTCACTAAAAACAGTGACTGTACATATCGGCCGCCCTCTCTACCCATCCAGGCCTACAACGATCGACTATCGGGTTATAAAAAACACCTTCCTGATTCTTTAAAATAGACTTTGCATCCTTCTGTTTGAATGGTATGAAGCCATAGTGAAACCCATCCTGTCATTGTCTCTTGCATATTCATGTCCTAGTTTGTCAGTACTTCTGAGAGAAGCAACGGTTGTAGATATAGGTACATCTTCTTACCATTTAGATGAAAATCACGTAATAGTAGAAAGCTCGTTTTAACAGGATCTCTCGGTCTTATCAGGACCTGTTGATCGATTTCTATTGTTTTGAATTCATCTTGGATGTTAATAGGTACTTTTCGTGTCTCATAATAAGGCCCTCATGTCATCATGCTTGATAACAAGGATTAGAAATCTCAGCTCAGTGGTTTTGAACATGGACGGCATTGTATTCAAGTGGCTATTATCAACAAGTCATTCACATTCCGTTAAGCTTCTTAGATCGAGCCACTCAAGATTACCACACTCCCAATCTCACTGCGGAATAAACAATAGGATCTCTCATATAGCACTGACTAGTTTTCAATGAAATAACAATTAATTTGGTCTTTGTCTGCGGGTACGAGGATAACTCTTGAATAACACCTACAGGTGGCGTAGTATATAAGACTCTCGTTCCGTAAGTTTAAAAGAAAACTTTCGGAGGAGGACTGAAGTGTTCATTGACAAGAAAGCTTTACATAAGGGTGGTCATACAACCGGAAACAAGAATATATATCCAAATATACATGTTCTGAATTTTCTTTGCCAGTCAGATGAGACTCGAAGAACCACATCTTAAAGATTCAAACTCCGATATATGTTGGAGAGGGGCATCTGTATCTCTCTCTCAGATAATAAAAGACATTTTCTATTCTTATAAATCATGCGTTCCAGGCAACATGTCGAGCCAAGACAGACAGCACTACTGGCTACTTCCTGGCAGGCCGTTCTATGACATGGATCCCTGTAAGTGTGACCTTAGAATACAAAAACAATATGTTATTTATTTACAGATATATAACCTACCAATCTTTGCTGTACATTCAAAATATGCCATTATATTTGTAATCAATGGTCTCACATGATTGGAATCGAACAACAATAAAAAACCCCGTTTGTTTCTATTCAGATTGGGGCCTCCACATGGGCCACCAACATAGGAGCCCCCATGTTTGTGGGAATAGCAGGGTCAGCAGCTGCTTCAGGAATAGCTGTCGTCATGTTCGAATGGCATGTAAGTTAATGTCCAGATGTACTAAAATATAGACATGTCACTTGGCGAATCACTTCTGGTTGGAATATACTTTTGTTTGACTTAACAGAGAGAATATTTTATTTGTGTCACTCTCTTCACTAGATTTTTGAGACAAGTGAGGGAAGGTTCTATGTCACTTCAATAGATGAAATACCTTTTAACAAAAAAATAGTTTATTGAACAAATTTTGCCTGGGTTGGTGGTCTTACATTTTGCTCCATCCCATATGAGCTTTGGATGTAGAATGGTACAGTTGTTTGCTACATCAATCTCAGCTGGAAGAACTTAATTGTAATTCAGATGATATAATGTCAATAAAAGAGAAAAAAGAATCAACTCAATCAAAGTACTGGCAGATAACCGCAAATTCAATAAAACATGTATTACCACGAATGACTGATTTTACATACTACGAATTAAACACCCAAAGCACAGGTGGTACAGAAAAATGATCAAAGTGCCCTGGAAGATCTAGTCGATATTCGTCAGGTATCTGATTGGGATGACGTCTTTGAACTTCACACCAAAGCAGCACTGTTCTGACGATAATAAAACCATTTCAGATCAGTATTGATATAATTGTGCATATTTTCTACAGGCAATGTTCATGCTCATTCTCCTGGGGTGGCTATTCCTTCCAGTTTATCTGGCTTCTGGGGTAAGTACAGCAATCCCTAATATTCCTTTAATCTGTATCCGTTGAATATTTTCCCCATAGTTTACTTAGAATACTATCTTTATTGATCAATTCCCTTTTCAAGAAGTGGTGATCCACCGGTCAGCAACGGAAATACACGATGCATAAAAAATATAATGTGAAAATCTATGTGCTTCGCACCAATATTCTCAATAATTATGTTCAATTGTTTGTCTCTTTAACATGCTTAATCCTGAAATTTCATTTTATCATAAGAGTTGATCACTGAAGTACATGTACATATGCTGATCAACTAGATCTACATCAAAGAGGCCAATAACTTGGGGATATTCCCATTAAATAATATAAACAAAATACATCTTATCAAAACGAATACTATGGAGAAACCAAACAAGAGTTAGTCGTGTTGTTGTTTATCGAAGGCAAGACCGCATATTACTGCGCGAGGCGAAGCCGAGAGTAGTAATACGCGATCGTGCCGGAGTGCGATGAACAACAACACGACTAACTCGAGTTTGGTTTAGAATTTATCCTACCCCACCTGTCTAAATTACTTCTACATTAACAAATAACGTCATTTGTCAAGTGTATCCCACTGGGGCGATATTTTTCATTTTTCTGAACTCTACACCGAATACAGTGACCCAATGTTAAGCCTATGGAGTTTTTTATTAGGGGTAGGATAAAATCTGGTTCACATAGATCACGAAACTATAGCTTTATTTTCAAACAATATAGGTATTCATAGGGAAATCTGACCATGTATAAATACTTTCTGACCATGCTAAACGGAATGAGTGTGGCTGGTAATTTCATATCTCTTATCTCTGACAGTGCACAACAATGCCACAATATCTGAAGTTTAGATTCGGAGGTCAGCGGATTCGTATTTGGTTGGCAGTCGTTCACACTTTTCTAACGATTATCTCTCAAATAGCAGTGAGTATATGTATCCTCTTTTACTCCCCGAGCTAAGCGAAACTTATTTCCATTTTAATTTTTCAAGTAGCATATTCGCATATCAGAATCTCTCTAAGACCGATACAATATAAAAATATTTTAGGTTTTTGTATTTTGCGTACTAAAGCAACATATCTCTATTAAGATATTAAATAGAAATTGAAATATGTATCCAGCTAAACTGGTCTAGTTTCTTGCAGGGACAAATGTATGCCGGCGCACTATTTATTCAGAAGATCTTTAACTGGGACCTGTACCTTTCCGTCACGCTTATACTAGGACTAACAGCTCTGTACACAATTATGGGCAAGTAAATCTGAGAACCATAATACTAATAAGGTATTTAAACTACCTCATGCAGAAATATAAATTTACTTTTCACGCTCTTGTTCATGGCAAAGCCTATGATGTTGCATTAATCAGATATCTATGCTAAAATAAACTAAGTCACATGACCGTATGGTATATTTAGCAAAGTGGTGCATACATATAGATATTGTAAACTGGTATTTCTGTACTTTGCATTTGGCTACCGTTTGATAGATATGTAGGAATCATTACCTGACATCTAGGAAAAAACAAACTTTTGTCGGATCTGCTTGGAGTTTCACACCCACATGTAGATGGACATAACCAGACCTATCCATGAAAAGTGAAGTGCCACGAGAGGAGATTCTCTTGTGTAGAAAACATCACAATTCAGTGCTGTATTTTAGAATGGCCGTCTTTACACTGGTGTCATTTTATATATAAAAATGTTCCATGAGTGACTGTATTTATTGTCTTATCATTTATTGTCATCTGTCCTTGTTTACTGTGCTCAATCGGCTCTGATATTAATTGAAATTTGCGAAAATGATTTTTTGAATAAAGATACAAAAGACATTATCATGAATATATTGCAGACATAATTATGTACATGCATTGTATTATGTGTAAATGTGAAAACGCCTAACATATATTGATGAATGTATCACACTTAGATTGAATCGGAAAATGCTATCAGGTGCCTGCACTTGTCAAAATAACAAAATCTTTGTATCACTCATAGATGTCTACAATGTGTTTGCATCTAGTAACCCACACACAGATTCAATAGGGGATGGTAGATGTCTGTACTCATCAGTACTGCCACCTTGTGATACTGTTCTGTGGTAGTGCTACAAGTTGACAGATTGACCTGGTGAGTAGCTCACAAACCACGATAGCCAGCAGCAGGCATCAGGTTAGACTTGGTCCAGCCTCTTTGATTGTTATCCTTAATTGAGAGATTAGACTACCCCTCTGTACGTTCACTCCTCCCAACAGGCGCTTGGGGAGAAGTATCGAGGCTAAAGAGGGGCATCCACCAACCACAACAAGGCAACGAAATAGCTTTCTGACAAGGTCCACGTACAGGCCTACGATTGGAAGGCTTGTCGTAGCCTTTTCATGGTTGGTGGACCCCAGTTCCCGACAAGAGTCTACAACAAGGCCACGACAGGCTGCGACTGGAAGCTTGTCGGGGGCCTTCCGACAAGGTTACAACAAAATCGAACATGATCAATTTTTCCTACGACTGGACCTCTGTCATGGAGTGTCATGGCATGTCGGGAGCGTGTCCCAGAGGTCTACAATACTTAATTTTGGTGGAGCGTGCACTTCCCAACATGCCCCGATAACGCTGTGGTAAAGTCCCCCTGGAACTTTCTTGTCGGCGCTTGTCGTAGCCTTGTTGTGGTTGGTGGACGCCACCCTTAAAAGGCGTATCCCACTATCACGATTTGAGCCTCCGACACACTACGATAGCCTTACGACAAGCGTTCCGATGAAAAAAAAAGAAATTTTTATCGGAAGGAACGAGTCTAGCTTTCACGATGGACCCATTCCTTCCAATAAAAATTTCATTTTTTCATCGGAATGCTTGTCGTAAGGCTATCGTAGTGTGTCAGAGGCTTAAATCGTGATAGTGGGATACCCCTTTAACAGAGGCGGAGGGGTAGAACACAGGGGCTGAGTCTAGTCTAGCATTAGGTATGAGCTACTCTGACATAGAATGCACATAGAAATACCTACTAATTTTGTATTTATGACCTACAGGCGGGTTGACAGCGGTTATATGGACTGACACAATGCAGACTGCTATTCTTGTGGTTGGTGCCTCGCTATTGGCAGGAATAAGTAAGTATATGAAAATCCTTAGGGCTTAGGGTATTTAGGAAAGGAGGTTATTATACAGTATTGATAATAGTTATCCTGGGCCGTCCTGAGATATTTTTTTGCAGAATACATGATTTGTTCTATGTTAAGAAATCAACACTATAATACCCATTAATTAGAGAAATATCATTGAGGTTTATTTCAAAATACTAATTATGGTAATGAGCAGCTGATGCCAAAGCCACTTTGCTAGCATAAGTATATCAGAACAAATACACCACTCAGAGACTTGTGACCGAGCTTGTCAAGAAAGAAATACAAAAAAAGGTTATAGGCCAGAGGGATCACTACAGGCTAAGTTTAAATTCCAAGTAGTTTACTGTTACAGAGTATTATGACTACATGTTCTTCAATTAAAAAAAAAGAAAAAAAAGGCAGTGACTCATCTCTACTAGGGGACATCTCATTGAGAAAAGATATTGTATGATACAACATGTACATGTACATTTTTTTGTGTGAAATAAACACTGCAATTATAAAAAAAACAACATTAAAAAAAAAACATGGAAAAAATGCATGAATCTCAACAAACTGTATTTTGTAAATAGATTTTTGTTGACTTAGCCCTCAGTGATATCGGCGGCTGGGAGTCCATGCAGTTCATGTACGAGAGGTCGGCAGCTAACTACACCACGCTGGACGTTGCGTGTTACGGTAACCGCACGTGCGGACTCCCGCGTCAAGATGCCTTCCACATCTTCCGCGCACCAGATGCTGACTACCCCTGGCCGGGCATGATCGGAGGCCTCACCATCCTGGCCCTTAATGCCTGGTGCACTGATCAGGTAGGAACAAGAGCTAAATGTTTCAATATCATTATCACCAACCTATGTGCGTTATATAAACACCACGGTGAGGGAAGCTGTGAGAATTGCTAATTATCATATTTCAAATTTTGATTTAATAGTGAATCTATTTTGTAATAGATGAGATATAAATCAAATTGGAAATCTACAATGAGGAGATAATATGTAACATTTGAAAAAGAATTCCTAAAGCTGATATTGGGTTGTCGTTGGCGGTCAAAGATAAAGATAAATGTTCCTGCAGTGGTAATGTATGGTGTAGATCGGTGAACGTGTAGGTGTTACTGAGTATTGCTTCTCACAGGGGACGACAGTGACCGACCCTCTCCCACAGGAGATGTGTACACCATTATTCATATTTCTAGATGCATGTACGTTGCGATGTACGTGAATTTGCACTTCTTTGTAAAGGTATAGTAAAAGATCCTGTGCTGGCCGTCACGATATGTTCAGAGATGCATAAATGCCAGCGCAAAGTTTTTCTGCCGGTGCCACTTCACAGAGTCATAACGTCCCATTATGTTAAATTGCGGTAGAATCGAAAGCACACTGACGCCCACTATCGTTTTACAAATGACTTACGGTCTAGGGATGTGACGTAAGAACCAGGACTCGGTAAAAACAAGCTCAATTCTTAAACGCCAACAGAGATCACACTGGTTACGATGTGGTTATCAGGAGCAAAAAAAACTTTATTTGGATACTAAAATGGTATAATGCAGTTAGATGAGGTAAAAATAACTCATGATATCATATCATGGCAGTAATATTCATTAAAAAACAAACTTGATGATTGTGACAGGGACTTGACCGATAATAGGGACTGTACACCCGTGACCAGCAATCAAAACAGTACATTCAGTCCAGGAATCGATTGTCAGTGTATGACACAAATTTGACAACAATGAAAATGTTTTGGTTCGTCAAATTACTACAAAACCTTTTGTAAAGCAATTTGTAAAGCAACAGTGTGAAGTTTGTTTCGCTCATAGATTTTATTACATATCCGCGCCATATTATTTGTTTTGAAACTGGCAGTCGCACTGTGCATGCACAAGGTGGACAGAATCAAGTGTATTGTCTGTGAAGCTCATTTAACAATTCTTATATTTCCCAACTCATATTATATGAGTTGTTTGGTTTTCATGACTTTTGATAGTTGCCTTGTTTTGAATCTGAAATGTTAGCTGGTGCCCCCTGTCCATAGTGGATATAGGGGAACCAGCAATGGGGTGAGGCAGAGATTAGAAAGTGCTAGCGCTGCGAAAGATGTGCTTGGAGAATGTCATTGTTGAGGTTTTAGGGACAAATTTATCTGCCGGTGTGGTGCCAAAATTGGTAACCCTGCCATAAGTGGTAATAATCGCTCACTCTTGTCTTTGGCGCATGCGCGAACCTGCGCACTCTTGCAGTCCACGATTGGAGAGTGATAAATTCATTAGACTGGTTCCCTGCCCATATGAATAAGGGGCAGGTAACGGGTTCTGACGTCACGCTAGCACGACCTTCAACTCGCCAGCTCTCGCGGCGATGTCTCACGAGAACAGATCACACTGCAGCGCTTGAGTGGTGCAGTGTACGTCTCCCGCTCGAAATGGCGAAGAATGTTTTGATGCTGATGGATTCCCCTCCACTCACTTGACAAGTAAGAAATTCAGATCTATGAGCAATTGTTTGATTTTATGACAATCTTGTAACATAACTTAGAGTTTTCGGTGACAAAAATGTGAAAATGTGTGAACGTGACCAGTGCCACTTGGCAGCAAAGTACTCTGCACAGATCGCGTCATAGCGTCGCGGAAAATTATCGTAGAAGCTTGGGATAAAAAGCAGTAAATAGCTAAGGACATGTAGAAGACAGAACGTAAGTTTATATTTTGATTACTGAAAGGGAATATATTGATATTTGCTATTTCCCGATACGCAGTTGGCCGCGAGTGCCACTGTCACACTCTGAACCCACCCATGGTAAACACTGTTACCAGTCAAAGTACCACCCTAAGTTAAAGTACCACCTAACAGTACGAATCGGTTTTCAGTGCGAATCGTCGTACATTCCTTATACACAGGGTTTTAGGGCCGCTCACCTGAAAGTCCATGACTTTAAGTTCTGGGTGGGAGAAGAGGCCAAGACACTCACTACTATGTGAGTGAGCACATTGGCCAGGCTACCAGGCTACACCTTGAGCCGTGTACACGCCGTCTGGTGAGTGGTGGCCACACTACAGGCTAAGGTGGCGCAATCCCACAATGCAACAGTGTTACCAATAATGCACCATAAAAATGGAACCCGTTACCTGGCCTATAGTCTAACTAGGCCAGGCTTCCAGGCTATAAATTCATCGGCCCTCGAACCGCTAGTTTGTCGATCTCCAAGCAGAAATCCAGGGCTCTTCTTCCTGTGGCTGTGCACAAGCGATAGCGCCAAGAAAGATCTGCTGGGAGAGTGCTAGTTTGTACATGCGCACTATTGAAGCCTAGAATAGTCCGTGAAATCTCAGCGGTAATGGACGGAAAGAGACATGCTGGGATAGAGTGAGCGATAATTACCACTTTTGGCAGGGTAACCAATTTTGGCACCACACCGGTGCCACTTCTCAGAATCATAGCAAAAACCCATGATGTTATCAATGGACATGATTCCCTTGCCACCCCCATATATTCTCATCTTATCGATGAGAATCAAAATCATGAGATTATTAACTCACAGTGCCAAACTACGTCAGAATGCCCACCACATACTCTCACTATGCCTCATGCCTATAATCCTCTCATTTCAGTAATATGTAATGTTTTTATCAGAGAACTAGAATCCCTGGAAGGCCCACTCGCCGTGCAACGCTGTGAACTAGTGGCGCGCATGCATCGTTCCTAGAGTGGAGCAAAACATCCGGTCCACGCTTCTAAAATGTCCGACTAGATCTGTTAATAACGTACCCTGGTACCCGGGGTATCCGCTAGTTGTCAAAGTGGCCAAATTGTACATTTGTTGAATGGGTAACCGGATGTCCACTTCCCCTCTATCTTCAAAACAGGTTCGTCTCATAGGCATAACGCTGAACAGCCGTGAGTGGGCCTTCCAGGGATTCTAGTTCTCTGGTTTTTATACCCGGGCGTAGCATATATGCTTGGTAGGCCTAAATCTAAGTTTTCATTGGACGTGAGCACCATGTTTTAGGAAAATCAACATTTTGTGGCCCTGTGTGGCCATTAGAGTGAGTTAGTCTTACTGACTGCTTCCTTTTCCACCTGGTGACAATTGGCAACACTAAGGTCTGTCCAATGAGTAAGTCGTTTTTCATTCCTTTACAAGTGAGAACATTGGTAAGTCTCCTGATGCCATGATTAAAATGATCTAGTTTCCAATATGGGAAAAGACTTGTTGAAATAGGTCATTCTTTCAGATATGTGTCCAACGTTCTCTGGCAGCGAAGTCTCTTTCTCATGCCAAGGCTGGAGTACTCTTTGCGGCTTACCTGAAAGTACTACCTTTCTTTTTCTTTGTTGTCCCGGGAATGATAAGCAGAATTTATTACCCAAGTAAGTCTCTTTCCCATGTTCACATATTCATTGTGTAAACGTTAAAAGGATGAATAACTGGAAGATAAAGTTATCATAAACTGAAAGAAGAGAAAAGCTTATTTTGTCTGAAACCATGCTCACAGATTATTTGAAAGAATTAGGAACTTTCATGTTCAGAATACTAGCAGTGATGAAAACGAACACTCAGGTAAAGTTAGTTAACCACAGGGGAAACACGTCATATGGCGTTTACGACAATATTGATTGTCAACCTGGGAGTCTATATTCACGAATCATCGTCACAAAAGATTTAGAGTTTGTAGGGTTAAATTCTCTGAATATAGATGATAATACAGTTCAGAATAAGACGAAAACAAAAGTAATAAGAAATAATGCATCGTCACAGAAATGAATATGAGCTAATTGCCTAAATAAAATAAAAAGCATCGACGAGCACACGTCCCACCCCTTGATGAATAAAGAAAGCTATGCTCATTTAAAAGAAATCAAGTTAACGTAAAGAAGAGTTAATAGATCTAACTACAATAGCATTACTTGATTTCATCAGATGAAGTGGCGTGTGCTGACCCTGATCTGTGTAGGTCCATATGTGACAATCCGAGTGGGTGCAGCAACATCGCCTACCCACTCCTTGTGATACGGAAACTGCCAAACGGTAGGTCTTCTTACCATGATTTAATACAAAATGTCGGCAATCCTTATATATTCTTTTAGAGGCGTAAGTGAACTGTAGAAGCCTAGACCAATCAGAATTTAACTCTTTATTCATAGAGTTATATTCTATCGCTTACTACATTTATAATAACATACTCTTCAACATTCAGAGAGGTCAAATAACCTGTAATAACCTTGTGCTTCGACTACTTCTTTACAGTTATTCGATTATACCTGAAAGATACACTACCGAACTTCTATCGTATATAACCCTGTGTATACAAGGACTATGATTTCTAATGCTTCAGGCTTTCCACGAAGGGATAGATATGCATTCTATTTCTCTCTGAGTATATCCTACATTTATGTCGGAGGATGTATTGACATTTGCGGAGATAAATCGGATTGTGATCGGCATTTGTGGAGATAAAAAAATCTATGTGTCTTTCGTGTATCGTTTGATGATCATTGTGATTTTCCCCTCAGAATCTCTTTTCATTTTTTATAACGCGTCATTGTTGTTGCTCAGGTGTGCGGGGCATCATGCTTGCTGCCCTCCTGGCTGCCCTCATGTCATCACTCACTTCTATATTTAACAGCTCCTCCACAGTCTTCACTATAGACATATGGAAACGTATACGCAAATCGGCAAAGGTACATAATGGATCCGAATTTTGGAGAAGGCCATCAATCAGAATTCTTCTATTTTCCCATAGCTTTTATTTTCCCAAAACACTTGATACCTTCTCGCTTACTTTAATGCGATTTTTAACGATTTATTTAGATTCTCTGATACACAAAATACCATGTATCGTATAGAAGTCTTATCTAAGGCAATAATGGAGGATAGGGAAAGTTATAGTAAAACTGAAGATACTTGACTTCAATTATATATTTATTCAATGTTTTTTTTGCATTGATTATTGGTACACCGCGAACACATCTTTGAGGCTTTTGTATACAGCTAGAATCACCATAACATATTAGGATATATCTTTTCTATTTTGATGCCTTGCAATGGTCATACATTGTTGACATTATATAAAGGGGACAGACATTATCATTGTTCATGGGTAGATTTCATTATCTGACCACACTAGGCGTTTTGAATTACATGTATATCTAATAATAAAACTGTATTATGTATGTTCATCTAAAATTAACACTCCCATTTGATCGAACCTTTTAGAAACACTAAAATGACAGAGGATCGCTTTTTCTCACCTTGTAAACAGGAGTCAGAACTAATGGTCGTCAGCCGTATATACACCTTATTCTTGGTGGTAGTCAGTATTCTCTGGTTGCCAGTACTACAGAAAATCCAGGGATCCCAATTTTGGGATTACTCGCAGGCCATCGGATCCTATCTGCTTCCACCCATCGTTGTCACCTTCCTCCTGGGTATATTCTGGAAGCGGACGACTGAAAAGGTCGGTGATGCAGCTTTATTATCGACCTAACACAAACTGTCATTATAAAAGTATTGTTAGATTCCAAATTATCAGTATGTGAAACATACAGGCTCTATCCCTTGGCCTAACTGATCATGCAGGCATTACGTAATAGGACGCTGGAGGCGGCCCTTGGTTACGATCAACACGGTCACCCCCATGCATTAGACATAGAGCTAGCATATAACCTTGATCTTGATGTACTATTGTCAATCCAACTAGTGCAGTGCATTGCAGTAACACCAGCAATAAAGCTTGTAGCAGGACGAAGCTTTGGAGTCATTCATTCAGCTTACTATTCACACCTGATAGTAACAGTATATAGAGTCTTAAGATCACTATTTGGGAGAATACGAATAGTCGCATCTCATAGGAGAACCCAGAGAAGAAGTCCCTGAGACATCAAAATAGTGTATGAGAAGATCAGCAGCCATTTTATCTTTCCTTTGATAAATTTAATTTCTAAGTTATCAGGTATGCATCCGAAATCCCTTTGATACAACATAGCTAAGCCTTTCGTAAATGAGAATATCATAATAGAAGATCATATAGATCTAAATGATATGATTTTGTTGAATGTGTAAAAGCACATTGCTGTAATATGGGGAAAGAGCGCAGCAGCAAATTCGTCCTTCGACACTTCCTCGGTTGCCTTACCCCGGTGAATAATCTAATAAATTAGGCCTATATCTACATCCGCAAAGCAGAGGTAATCAATGAATTGTGCTGACGGTGTTGCCTAAAGCAGGAAATGTAGGTTCCAAGTCCACGTTATCAAATACCTATATTTCTGTGCAATATATATTGCACGTTTTATTTCATAAAACTAATTTGTTTCAGGGTGCATTTTACGGTCTGGTGGTGGGACTAATAGTTGGCCTTGCTCGGATGGGCCTCTCATGGGCAAGGAGTCCACCCTACTGCGGCAGTGGTCAGCCGGACACTCAATTTGATGTCATTACTAAGGTGCACTATCTACACTTCGCCATGATTTTAGCAGTAATCTGTGCAATTGTAACCGTTGCTGTGAGCTTTGTAACAAAACCAAGGCCAGCGAACAAGGTGGGTGTCATGTCTTACATGTAGCAATGTAGTTAAACATTTTTATGAAGCTTTATTCACTTTTTTAACGAAGTTCTTTCAAATAAAAACATGTCATAATATTTTACAATATTATATCTGAATAATGTAAACTAAGTCTAGTCTAGTTACATAGCCATATATTCTCCTGTTCATCTGGACTACTAAAACACGATTATGTGACTAAAGAACAAAACAGCATAATTATGTATTATATGTGCCTATTGATTATTTATTCTGCTTTTCCAGGAAATACACACACCATATGAATCTGTTATCTCTAAGCCTCTGTTTTCCGTCGATTTATTATGAACTGAACAGACCATGTTACATAATTGAATGATGTTGGTGGATTTACAACACGCAGACTGCATGTGATTGTACACAAAAATACGTCTTTGCGTGAGAGATGTCAGAATCTCTTTTCATTGGAGAAGTAATTTCTTTTGAACAGTTGCACAGGATGACGTACTGGACCAGGAACGAGTTAGAACTTCCTGAGCTTTCCGAGGATGAAGAAGAGGAAGAGGAAGAAGACAACGAGTCAAATGAGGAGGTTATCTCTGAATCCTCAGGTAGGTAAACTTTCTAAATGATAAAGGTTTCCTGTTCCCTATCCATATTGTATAAGTGACTCATATCTAGAGAGTTAATGTTATGAACTTTTAAGAAAAGTTGAAGAATAATACAAAATATAATCTGCATATTTTAGCAATAAATATGGTGTAGCTTCTGATATTTGAATGTTTCATGACAAAAAGATATATTTGCTTTATCATTCTTTATTTGAAGGTATGGGTCAGCGCGCCAAGTTCCTCGCTTTAAAGTGGTTATGTGGCGTGGACAAGTCTGTGAAGCGGCCCAAATTAACCAAAGATGAAATCAAAGCGCAAATGTTGAAGAATACAGACATTACAGAAGATCCTTACTGGAAGAAAGTCGTGGATATCAATGCAGTTATATGTGCTGCTGTGGCTGTTTTTCTGCATGCCTTCTGGGCCTAGTTCTATTAGAGTTTTTAATATACAACAAATAGTCTATCAATTGTACATATTTACCCTCTCGACAAATGTTCTTTTTAAACGTTAACACCAGGCTGCCATAACAGGAGTCAATCTACCATTCATCGTTTCACTGTTCTGTGATCGTCAACAATACATGGTACTGACCTTGTTATGTTTATCCCATTATTACCGATCAATGCTTGTTAAATATTTCTGGTTGATATATTAAAGAATATTCTAGGATCTATGACTCACAACTGACTTTTAGGAAAGGTAAGCTCGCCCACAAACTCCCATTCACCGGCACTCAGACTACTGATTAACTTTTTATCAACCAGACTAATTGTTACCCTGCCAGGCTAATTATTCACGCAAATTCAGATAGTGCACCATGAATGCACTGTTAAAAAACCTCAGTTGCTTCAGTTTTTATAAGTATTAGCACGGACCGATTATAACTACTGCCTCTCAATAATAAGAAAAATATAACAATATGCAACAAAGAACATGAGAAAACATTTGTGGTCAAAATGTTTATTTCAAAACTACATCTGGCCCATCAGAAACCAAACTATGATTTCGGAATCTTGAGTTGTCGATGTTTTTGGACATTTTGGGAATTTTTATACCAAAATAATTTATAGGAACATAAACCTAACGTCAACTGAATTTTTCTATGACCTTTCCTGTCTACATTACAAATGATACATCTTATCTCTAACACAAAATCTAATTTATATACATTTAGATTATAAATAGTTCTTTTGGGTTAAAATACCTTATCGGTAATAGAATGCGTGCACACTCATATCTAAGGCAGGGTTTTTGTAGTATGCGTCCTATATCAATTTAATACAAAATATGCTGCACCGCAACCTACAACAATGATTTCCACACAATGGAATCCACATTTCAATTACTATGCGCAACATGCAAAGAAAGTGAGTCTGTCTTTTGGCAAGATATCCATTTACCAACAGATGTGCCTAAGACCAGGGAGTTACCTAAACCTATATTCAACCCTTCCTTTTAACCCGAATAAAAAACACATTCAACACTTCCTAATCTAGCGATTCCAGAACCGATATTTGCGAATAGCTGTGACTGAATGTCCGTATTACTATCCCATTAGCTTAACTAGAATCTTTGAACTATGTCCCTTTGGCAGGATCTTTTGTTCTCATCTGATACTCCTATTCCGATCACTGCCAACCATCTTAGTATTATGCACGCTTATCAAAACCCCTGTCACAGCCTGAGACTCACATCAACCCGCCCCAACTCGATTGCCACTTTCTAAGTAGTTGTGCCGATAAACTCCGAGAAACCTATCATGGCAAAAAGAGAAAATATCTCTCCAAGGTATCAACGTACCATCTTACACGATCCGCCATTATATGGGACTTTAGTACGAATATAAACATTATAATCATCAGGAATTATGATGCGACATAGAAACATATAGATAATCTCTCTTACTCTTCATCTTGCCTTTCTATAGATCTTTCTATAGTTGGTATTATTCGAATCAAAATGTAGAATCAGAATATCATAACAATGATATGTTGCACCTCAGAACTAGATAATGTCTACACATGTTTACCAGAATTTTATATTCACTACTGCTGTAAGCACAGAGACTCGTAAAAACCTACCCAGAATCAATACCCGAGTATTGCCACAAAAATCATATTACGCTTTGCGTTAGTTCGTACAAGCAGGTTTAACGCATGTATTTTCACAACGTTGAGTGAAGCATTATGTATTTCCCATAGGCATTGTAGTAAATACTTCCAGTGTTAAATGGACGGCACTACAGCTGGGCAGCTATATTTTACAATGGACAGTTTGGATAACGTCTGAGCATTCGTTCTGCCATGGAACAGCTAGTGTGTACCTGGAACATAGTTATCTACGTCGACCCTGTAGCCAGCAGCCTTTAAACTGTGGAAACACTCTCAAAGATGTTATTGTCTCCAGATGCAGCTTCACCAAAGCGATAAATGGATATTATAGAAATGTAAGCTAGATCTATGATACAGTTCTATTAATGTCATGTCAAGTTTAATATGGAATATGGAACACTAACATCTCAAGCATTCTGTATGTTTGTTTGATCGCAGAAGGTTCGCATAGAAACACCAGTTTTGCATAGCCGCATGTCAAAACGACAAGCCTTTAACGAAAGGCTAAGTAGCAAGCAGACAGAAATAGGTAGTACAAATGGTCAACTATAGCATATAGTCAGGATTTCCTCACACTTAGAGGCTTCGGATTTCCCTAAAGAAAAGCAACATTAGAGAAACCAAGTTCCATACTATAAAGTATAATTGTCTATACCGTGATATTCCCATGTATCACATGACATAAAATATACTATCCACAGCCGGAAAATACAGCTGGCACATCAAAATAAATGATCAATAATTTGAATTGTGTATAGTCCCTATTGCTCTCTAATATATTTCTGCACACCCCTTTCTAAATATAATCTAACTTTTCCTCCTAGCTCAATTTTGATAAACTTACTAGCCGCAATGTTGTAAATTACTGGTCAATAAAAGCCTATCATAAATCCAAATAGGAAAGCTGTTGAGTTGTATTTGTACCATTACCTATAATCTGCTGTATGTAGAGTTGCTCAAGCTTTCTATTATACATTTTTATATCCATTTCGGAATCGTTTAAATAATATATCATACAGATGCAATATTCTGCATTAAATAGCTGCACGTATTCCTGTGGGTCAATTCATCACCGTTCATGCCTTTATACTCACCTGTATCACCTGAAGTTACAATTCTGCTAATTCATTCAAGATAATGCAATTTATTTTATATAGATTTAATAGTAATGCATTGTGAAAGTATCAATAATTACAAAACTGCCATATATCCAGATGCTGCGTAGACTTGTTCGCTAACCTTGTGTTCGTGAGATCTTGTCAGTTATGCATACTGGTGAAGGTATTTTTATACCACTATATACATATTTGGTGAATTACTATCGTAAAACTGGATGAGTTTTAATCTTAGCCACCGTATGCCACGACTGGAGTTTGGCAAAGTGACTACTCCAGGAGTGGCATGTGGTGGCCAAGATTAAAACGAATCAGGTTTTGATTTTATCCTACCCTGTCTCCTCGATTTTGGAATATTACGTGATAATAATTCTGTATGCCACTAGTGGCATATAAAACTCCGTATGCCAGTCAGCGTGGCATACGGAATCTCAATGTTAAGCCTATGGGATTTTATATTAGGGGGTCGGATAAAGGTCCTTACTTAATCTGTTTAGGTGACTTATGTTACTTCTTGGTATTTGTAATTTTAAACATAACATATTCGTCATAATTTGTTTAAACTGGCAGATAAGCGCTGCACTCTGACCTGATCGGTTCCTTTCAATCTGCCTTCGTTTCTGTAAGTTTAGTCCATAGTGGTTTTGAATGCCATTGGAATGATTAATTTGAGTTATGATAAATGCTAGGGAAATCTGATATTCAAGCTCATAGACTTATGCTTTCGGGGAGGTGCCCTTCATGGCAACCCCCTCCTGAACATGTTAAACAAGCACCAGAAAATCTGTCAAGAACTGTTTCTTCTTCTAAATGGAATAGCCATGCACAGAATGACCCAACGCGTGGCAAGAACAATACAAATCTGACGCGCCTAGACGTCAGAGACATCTACTGCACTGTCGCTGCCTTTGTCATCCTTCTCACCATTGGCTGATTTAGTAGGTAGCAGGGTGACGTCCTTGTCCATATTTTGCAGGTCCTTTTCTGAGAGGTGACTCACAATGTTCACCCCCACACAGTCGCCCCAGATGTTGGCAATCACACGGATTCGTCCACTATAAAAAACACAAATCAAAGCATCAGTCAAAAGCAGTTTGTGCTTTTGCAAGGTAAACAGTACACTGGCAACCAGAGCTACACTACGTTAGCTCTGGTTAGGTTAAAATCCAGTCCACCTTGACCTACCAGTTGTAAGTGTCTGTGACTCTCTCTGCAGAACTTTTGTGCGACCTGGACCTATGCTTGGAGAGTGAAACATTTCTCACTCTTGAAGACATATATTACATATTCTTATTTCCTTTTATGTGTATTTTGAATGAAATAACCATACAGGCAGACTTTATCATCAACCTGGTGAGCTGAGAATATTTCTTGATATATATTTCTACTCTCAGAACCCACATATACAAAAAAAAAACTTGGTTTGAGACTGAGAATCCGTGGACTCAGACTGTGTTCAACCATACAAGCCTTTTAGTTTGAACACAGTGCAAAAAGAGGTGGCACCAAATCTAGGTTAATAGGAGCGGTAGGACAAAAAGGTTGAAGAGTCGCTGAGCCACCTAGTAGTTCACTGCGGGAACAACCTCGAGCTTATCCAGGGCCCTTTTTTTTCTGTCACACGATCGATATGACCAACACCTTAGACATGTCAGTGTCCTATTAACGTGACATCTTAGGTGATCGGCCAATGATGGTCACTCAAGGACACTTATGGGTCCAGCCGGGTGTCCTATAGTCAAGACAATCGTACATTCTTCCAGCCGATAATGTCTTCCAAAGTGTCTTAGGCCAAGACACCTTTGGACATGTCGTAGAGGCCTGTGACAGACTGACAGACAGCTGGAAAATGGCTCTCCTCGTGCACCATACTTGCACCTTCCATGGTGAAATTCGCAGTTTGAGAAATATAGAGAGACATTGTTAGTGTACCTGATTTCAATCTGTTCCTTGCTATTTCGGTCGGATATAACCCCAAAATTCGAAGAATCCTGAAGATATTGTTCTGTATTTGGTTCCCAGTATGGTGCATCACATTTCATACTGTTTTTTATACCGAACATTCCTAAATTCTCTCAATTTCTTTCTTAAATCAAGCCTAACTGCATTCTTTCTATGGTGCTAATTCAATATATAATCACACATGAGAGACTTTATATGTCCCATGGTGTTAGATGATATACCTGGCTATACTAAGAACATCTTTTATGGTATAGAAATTCACTTGTGTTTTAGAAAACTCTAGAGAATAACATAGTTTTATAGTGAACGTTCCCTGTGAAAGTTAGGTATTTTTCCAAAACTGTGCTAATACTGAACCATTGATTGAAAATGAGTATAACTGATTGTTTTAATTAATAATATGACCCAAAATGCACCAGAACTACTGATTTCCAAAATACCTTTTTAAAAAAGTCGCATGTCATGATAGGAAACTAGCCCCACCCCTCAATACCCCCCTTCCCTACAACAGAAGCTTTGCCCCCTTGTAACTGTGTGTGTGAGCGATATTAGCTGATTTAGCATACAATGTGCCCTGAAGCTGGTACTTGCCAGGCTTTGCAGTATAGAACATAAGACATTTCCATACTTGTCCTAGGCTAAGATATTTTTTAGCGGCGATCGAACATACCGCGCTAAGACACTGTCTATAGGACACCAGCCATTTTTTGTCTTCCAAAATGCCTTACACTCACAGAAAAATCTTAGGGTATCTTGTCGTGACTGAAAAACAGGGCGCTGGTTCGCTAATCATCGTCTTGACAGAACTGAGCTACAAAAGAGCTACTAAATGAGACTATGTTACAAAGGGCACCCTGTCGATGCCTTACAGGCTTTACATGCATTTTACATGCAAAATATGTTAAAAAAAGAAGTGAACATCAGATCTATCTTTACGGGAGATACCTACACGAACCAGTCGAAGGGGATGAGCAGTGCCACGTCATCTATTGGTAGTCCGAGGCTGGCAAACAAAATGGCGTACACAGCCACCATGGTACCCACAGTGGGCGTTCCGATGGACACCGCCAGGGTCGTCAATCTGGTGATAAAGGCAATAATTGGGTTACTGAGGGGGAAACAACTACCAGTCCTATATACCTATGGCCGAACGGTCTATATACTTTACACCCCGCTGCTTGGGGTGTAGAAACTTGCGTTTACTGGCCAAGTCTGAAGTTTAGGTACTACCAGAGGTCTACGTTTACTACCTGAAGTTGATACGTAACGAAAAGCTATGATTGGTGAACAGCGGACAGTATCGATTCAGGCAAAATTTCCGGTAGTAGCAAAGAGTATGGAACAATTGAGTATAGAGGTATTTCATGTTGGACAATAATTCAATAGAGTGTAAACAATTGGAATAATCGTTGAGGACGCAATCGCCCTGATTCTGTAGCTTTCAAAATGTAAACATACGACATCTATGCAGCTTTGACATCGCCGTGAAATAGTTGCATAGCAGCACATATGACACCACTGATTGTTGCTATGAAACACAGCAGGGAACGGCGGGACGAAAACAAATCAGGTGCAGTTACTCGATAAGGGTGGCCTAGGCTTCTTGGACTATGGTAGTATTGATACTTGAAGGTATATAGAAATAGGGAAACCAATTTCTGAGAGAAAATCAAAGTTCTACGCCATAGAGAGGCACCTAACAGGCTTAAGAGCAGCTCGATTGGTCAATAGGATTTGCCAATACCTGTATAGGTACATAGCGGTCGATTGCTGCCTTCCAGCGCTTAAATAACCTGCACATGAAATCCAAGCATCCTACCAATATCCACCACCCATCCACACCATTTTCCATCATTTCCGAGAAGGTTCTTATATTGCATGTCATTCTTATGCAACTTCTTAATTGTAACTTAAGTATGCAACTTAAGTATGAATACTATGTTTATAAATGTAAACCATTAAATATTCTTTGTCCTATCTAACTCTCTTTCTACCGACTTTAGGAATACAGAGAAACTATGTTCCGGTGAAAGAAAGCCACAGTGACGAGGTAAGGCTTCGGAGAACTGATTTCTCTGAGCCTTACCGAATAACGGAGTAATTGAGCAGCTCACCCTGCGGCAAAGATGTCCCCTGGCCCGGTGATCCGCCCGTTAATGGTGGCAACGAAGACAATGACCATTGCTTCGTAGATGGCCGTGCCGTCCATGTTCACGATGCACCCTATGGGGCACATGAAACGAGTGACTCGCTTGTCAATGTGTGGCACCTTCTGAAGACAGCTCATGGTCACGGGCAGGGTTGCCCCACTGTTCAAAACAATGACAACATGATATCAGAAATATGAAATAAATGTACATCAAACCCTTTACCCACCATGTTATTCCGTGAATAATTCAG
Organism: Alentia gelatinosa; assembly: GCA_950022655.1. Classification (NCBI taxonomy): domain Eukaryota; kingdom Metazoa; phylum Annelida; class Polychaeta; order Phyllodocida; family Polynoidae; genus Alentia; species Alentia gelatinosa. The sequence goes on along the minus strand of OX465584.1, from coordinate 28,557,040 downwards.
TAGGTAATTTAGAACCGATGGTTTAGTAATGATTTGAAGTTATTGACTGAACGGAAGTACAAAGGCGGCCATGATGATACTTCCTTGTCTTTCTCAAAATCAATGGACCACAAAATAATACCTGCTTTCCGATTGTGGAGTGTCATTACGTCTTTATAGAAAATGATTCTGGATTATGCTTGCAATGGTCAGAATTCAAAGCATCTAATTTTCAGACACTGATATTGAATTACATCGATGGCTGGCCAACGTTGGACAGGAATATTACCCAATTATATACGTTTCCAATGAAGGCAGGGCACTACTCTGACAGTACATTCATACTTGTTGATCAACCAATCATGTAATAAGGCAAAAACAATATCTACCTGCTCCACGTGGCAAAGGCAGTGGCCCAAGCCGGGAAGGTTTGCTTCATGAGCTTGAAGGGGTTGCGCCGAGTGATGGCAAAGCTCAGCAGGGGTAGTGTGATCATGATGTGGAAGATGATGCCTCCGATCCCTGCGCCGACCAGCTTACCCATCATACCCAGCAACTTCAGGGGGTCCTCCATACGCAGCACAGAGGAGGCGATCATGAAGCAGATTCCCACTGGGTAAACCCTGAGAGGAGAGATATTGTATGACATTACTAAACCTCCACCCCTTAAACTGGATAGTAGATAAAATGAAAAAGATTAAATAGGTTTGGGGAATTGAATATAGTGAGTAATAATACTATAATGATAATAAATATCTATTTATTAATTGACCCAAGGCATTTTTAATCAATATGGTTGATCTGAAATTGTTGGTAAATTAACATTAATAAAATAATAAAGCAATAGTCGAGATGAAAAAGATGAAAACATGGAAACGAGGGAGTTGGTGGGTGGGAAAATCTTAGGAGGTGATTGATATGTGTCTGGCATGGCGGTTGGAGGAAGAAGGAGGAGGTGAGAGGGGTGGTTGTGGGTAGGTAGTGTTTGAGTTGGTAGGTGGTGCGTTGGTAGATTAATTGTGAGTCTTGACACCAGATGAGGCGAGTATAATGACTTGGCATTATGAATTCTTTCATGCCTCTAGCATTGAAGGGTGATATGAAGATTATATTTGTGATCCAAAGTCATAAAGGAATTTTGATATAACGATACATATTGAAGTGACTACAATAATTTCGATGTTCTACACCATACAACATTAAACAGAAATTCAATTTTAGTCTATAATCGAAGAATATAGCAACTGTTTCATTATTTATTTTTCTTAGAGAATCGGTGGCACAGCTGTTGCCAAGTGTTGCCACATTATGATGTTCATAACGAACATCTCCCTATTAGAAATCCTGCCATGAATGCAGACTTAAAGCTCGGGTTAAGGAATCCGCTGCTACATCAAAATAGAGTTAAAGTAGCACCGAATTCTTCTAATATCACGATGATTCCTCAACTATAACTAGGATGCATGTAACCTCAATGATACCAATAAAGAACTAAAAAATAAACCCAAACCCAAACTACCATGAGACGGAATCAGCTCAGACCCTCTTCTTAAGTCCATGTACTTTCCTTGATGAATTAGTTTTTGTACTGATGATACACATAATACAGTTCTGGGAAATGCACCCGCTTCGTACCCAAGGATAACTGTCATTGAGAAATCTCTCACCTGGGAAATCTTCTCCACCCTTGGACATTTCCCAACCGCTCTCACTTCTATACAATTTAAACCAGGTTGGTGAGAGACCTTTACAGTATAGATTACCTAGGTAGGGTTTAATTCATTATTTATACTGCTGTTGTTTTAAAATCACTTTGTTTTTTTTCGACTTTTCAGGTGAAGGGGCCAATAAAGTTATAATTTTATCAGACGTTATGAACTAGAAATATTTTATGACCCAGGAAATTTATGTTTCGTGCTACAAAGGTATGTCGCTTTTACACAGAAGGCATACAATGAAGCTTCTATCAGCATTGCAACTCTAAAATCTCCAGTACAACTCGTGCGTACAACACCTTTGGGTCAGAGAACGATGGGAACACTCCAATCTGAATTATTTATTTGACACTGACATTTACAATGAGCAGTCTACAAATAAATCACCAGTATCGCCCAGACACAATGTATTTATAGTGATCGATCATGGTTCGATTCCAAGTCTCTGTCTAGAAATGTTTTATTCTATGGAACTATATACTCCATATAATGTTCCTACGATGACATATGAGATCTCCATATGAAAGTCGAACACAAAGGAATTATCTGACATCTCACTTGAGCGATAAAATGTGCAATAAAACCCATTATTCTACCATAGCATATTATACTCTATTAGGAACAAAGGGAGCGGTTTCTGCGTAGAAGCATAACTTAAATTTATCATTCACCTAATACATAGTGACCATAGAAAACTCATCCATGGCAGCGTGTATCTACATACCCGGAGCATACAGATATGTTGTCTGCTCCGGGTTGCAAAAGCCGGCGCATACGGAAAAATAGTGTGTACCTAAATGAAATAATATCGTTGCACTTCTTGTCAGGAAAAGGTGGATAATAAATACAATATAGACTGGTTTCGATAAAAGCGGTTGTATATTCCTCGGCGTTGCCTCTATGCAATATCCTAGCATGCGCTCGGATATTACTACGCGTCAACGCCTTGGAACAAACGACCGCTAGTATCTGAAACCAGTCAATATGAGAAATTATTCAGTCTACAAATGCCGGGATGTCCTAAGCCTGGAAGCCTGGCCTATGCATGTGTTAACACAAATTAGGCCAGATAGTGTCTGTCATTTTGTTTTAACGAATGCCCCGCCTCATACTACATTGCAGTGCCAGTCCTTTTAGTATGGCCCCCTGTGTGCCTCCTTGTGTCTGTGAAAAAGACTAGATGCACATCTTTATGCACGTGAACCTTTTAGCTAAACATTAAAAATCTTATCTGTTATATTTTGACAGGTTGTCACTTGTTTATTCTGTATTCTCATTCATTTCAAAACAAGGTTAACAAGCCATTTCAGGAATCTCGTTGACCAGAGGGAGAAAGGCGTAATTTGTAAAGTTCAAGGTCGCTCAGAATGTACCATCTACCTGTCCTAATACAGAATTGGACAGGGATCCAGTACAGGAATGGACCTACATGTTCCTCACCCCCACGTAATAGGATTACCCGGAACAGTTCGGCCTTTTACAAATGGATGTCTTTCTGTTTTGATCCCCTGCTATTGGTCTGAAAGATATCATTTCTGGACGCTTGCCATTGGTGCTATTCTTGTGAACTGCTATCACTATCGTAAACTAGTAACAAATGTTACTATATACCCATGCCGTATATATTGTAAATACGCACCGTTTCGCCATATAACGTAAAAATACCGTACGGAACACTGTTCGGTACGGGAAAATACGGAACGCGTCTGTAAAAGTTTATTGAAATATTAGTTGTTAAGCCAAATGAAATTAATGATTTGTGTGCCAGTGTGTGTTTGCCAGTCCTAACGAAGAGACGATCAGAACCATCTAGTGGAGTGGACGGACATCAGTCCACGTCCATATGAAAACATATCTCCATCCCAAGTACCCAACAGACCATGACCAATGAATTATGATCAAAGTGCCTAATTCAACCAAGGGTGCTTGATGTCTTTAGACCCTACATAGGCAGGTTAAGGTTTGGGTCGTTGTCTGGGCGCTACTTAAGAAACAGCAAATAATCCACTCACTGGATAAAGCCCAAACCTTTTCTTTCTTAACTTCTATTTATACTGGGCAGTACTCAATCAAGATGATTGGTTTCAATATACTCCCAGTTTGGGACTACATTGAAACCAATCATCTCTCAATTGGTCACTTCCGGAATTCCAAGTTTATGAATTATTAACAAACCATTTGTTCTTATTGTGTACTCACCATAGAAGAACTTTGAATAACTTCATTACGGCTTCAAATATGACCTGGACAACATCCACCATGACCTTGGCCCTGGAGCCCATGCTGGCAAAAATGATTCCAAACAGGATTGACCAGAGTGTGAGGCCCAGGATATTAACTCCCTTTGTTGTCTCCAGTGTGAAGGTTTCTAAAGGAAAAAAAATCAATATTTACAATCCACGAAATGGTCACAATGGCACTGGTGTCACAATCTATGCTGTATTCTTCTTTTGAATTAATAGCAATATCTTTGTTTCGTTTCATTTCTCTTATTACTAGTGTTGTTGCCTAACCGTGGCTGAATAATTGCCTAATAGTGATCCTTCTTTTCTTTTTGTCTTGCAATCACAAGCCATAGCAGTCCTAAGCCTTCAAATATACACCCGTACAAATGCATTTTTGTTGTTAGGAAAATGATAATCTATTGCTTACAAATAGCAACATAGTGGCGAACATAGTTCTTAAATTACACTCTCAGGACAATTGGTGTCGCAGGACTTTAAGATGCGTTAGTTAATAATCAGTCTCGAAAAACAAGATATGTAAAACGCATGTGGTCGATTTGTCATTCATCTACATCAACTATAAGCTTTCTAGTGTCAACATGGTGTAACATTCCGACCTGAACCTATCACATTGTATTGGCCAGGATTCCAGGAGTCCTCGGCAATATATATTCATAAATTGGTTCCGAGCTTCGCCGAGCAGAAGCGTCCTTCCCTGCATGACCTCTGACCTCGCTGCGCCAGGTCAGAAAGGACGTCATCGTAATCAATGCAACTTACTGGAATGACCGAAAAGCGTACCCAAGATATGTTCAACGTGCAAATCACAGGTGCACAGGAAGGTCTTGGGTCAATCTCCACTACTTCTCAAACATCAAAGACCAATTATTTGAAGGAAATCATATTCAGAACTCTGGCCCTTAAAAGGTCATAATCATATTGGGGTTCGCCGAACAACATATTTTTGATTGTTGTATTGTTTCTATAAATGGACCTGTCTTTTCCTGTGCACCTTGTCACAATTTTCTGGAATAAGCGGGAATATAATGGATATCATTAGGCTAGAAGAGAGGGCATTTTGAATCATACATGTTTATAAACAACAATTAAACTGAAAGCAAAAATTGTAACAGGATATTTCAATTCTTAATATTGTAGAGATAAATGTAAACTACAATAAGAGACCTAGTTAGTATATTTAGTAACAAATATAATTGGGCAGAATACAAGGCCTTACATGATATAATCGTCTCGAAAACGGTACATTGATCGAAATGTAGGTTGGAACTCAACAAATGATCCTTCTTTCAGATCCATTTATGGCTCTTACAGTAAGTCTTGATTACAGTATGAGTACGTAGGACTCGTATTTGATATTTTTCAAATATTGAAGATAAATGCACTTTGAAATTGTGAGTCGTTCCAAATCGAAATGGGCCTTGATGAAATAAAACATATATAATATTCTGAGAATAGATCGTTTCACAATCATCATTACTATGTAACAAGTGCCTATATTCTCAGATAATGTATTTGAGTTAAGGTACAACCGTATTGACGAACATAGCTCTTACACATACTATTGCCCATTGTTTTCACTAGTATATTTACCAAATCCTATCTGAGTAGATTTTTGTGGAAATAATTAAAGATTAAAAGATCGATTATAAAACAGATGCCCACCTTTGAGATAGGTGTTGTTGGTCCCATTGAGAATGACCTCCTCAGCGTGAACGCTTGTCCTGACCTATAAAAACAGTGATCACACATGACAGTCATTTTCTTCTCAGAGGTCAATCGAGTGGAAAAGTTACAAACACTTCCCACTACTTCACCATTACTAGTTCTCATAGATTTAAAAAGAACCATCTTTTTATGACTATTTTTTGAGCTTACAGCTAAACCATGACGAAATTGCTAAAAAGCCATGACCTAGTTTAAACCAAAATGAAAGATTATACTTTACAGCGACATAATGTGGTTGGCCATTTCCCCTGTACGGTAAAGAGTATGATGTAAATAGATAAAGATATAGGATAACCACATAATACCGAGTCCATGCAATATATTACAATGCAACTAGGAGCTAATGTTATTTCCATTTACAATGGAAGAGCACGGTATACCTAAATTACTTCATGAACTTAAAGTAAGAGAATATCATAAGAAATTATGTATTTCAGCCATCTGTATTTGATCGAAAATTAAGTATCAAGAATATTTCAATAAACCTAGAGAATTAGTTTGATAGTTGTTCTCAAGTATCATGAACAGGATTACTTAATGAAAATAATTTCTGGTATTAAAATCAGTGTATACATCCTAATGCATAAAAATGTCTCTGAATCAAGTCCTATATGGGTCGGAGTATAACAGGTTCAATAACCTGGTCAGTGGGTGAAGGTAAGGAGTGTGTGTGTGTAAGAGTGGGGGAGAGATGCCAATATGGAGTGACTGGAATGACCAACCTCATACCTCCTTACTGGGTCTGTGTTTCTTTGAGAAGCATAGTGAATGGCCTGTCCCTTCAGATGTGGAAGTTCTAATGCTATACAGTCAGGTATGTCCCATCAGATTTGAAATGTACATGCATTATAAAGTGGTAGGAGAGCAGTGAGTCAGAAAAACAGGCTCTTGAGTATAACTAGTTGATCAGTAAAGTAGATGGAGTGGTTATGGGTGGGGAAGGGGTGAGGGCTATTCTGGCATGACTGTAGAGTGGCTTCAGGTCCAGTGTGTTATACCTAAATCTTCATCTGTCCCTGTCTGTTAGTAAATATGTCTATTTCTCTTTGTTTATGTCTGTTTTCTGTCGCCAGCTGTCTGCTTCATTGTCTGTGTCCCCGGCACTATCCCTATATACTGTAACTCTCTCTGTTTATATCTTTGTCTCTGTCTCTATCTGTATATGTCTGACTCCCTGTCTGTTTACCTGTCCCTGTGTGAGTCTCCCTTCTGCCTCTGTTATCTTCTGCATCATTATCTGTCTCTCTGTGTCTCCCTCCCTGTCTTCATGAAAATCGATGATCAAGGGTTTCAGCAAGTCTTTGGTCAAGTCTCAGGTGCAAGGTTTGATGACAGGGTTGAAGCGAGTATAATTGGTTTATCAGGTCTGTACAAAGTGGGTCTGAATACAGTGTATTTAGATGGGTACCATCAGATTTGAAATGTTGATACCACATTTAGACTATATTATCATCTAATAGTTTCCTTTTTAGTAGTAGATTACAGTAGCCATAACTAAGTGTTTATCATTTTATGAAAGGACTGACATAGTGAATCCTTTTGTCTTCAAAAAGACTAGAAATAAAAATGTCTATTTTTAGGAACCAAGTCAGTAGTGGGGCAGGGGGTAAGGTAAGGCCTGATACGGGACCCCTGCTCATTTAACCAGGCCTTTATAGTTGGGACATTGATAGTGAAGTGTTAGATTCTCTGAAGTAAGCTGGAAGCCTGTGTGAGCATTCTAACCTCTAGATGATGTATATGAGCATGTTTTCCCATGCTCAACAAAGAGCAAAACAAAGCAGTTGGGAATGTATTACTTACTATTAGCCTATCTCATATGTGTTAGTAAAGCCTCCAATATTTTCATCTTTCAGAGAAGGTCACTACTTAAATTAGCTGTATTTATGGCCAGTCCTCTGTGTTAATGACAGTGATTTAATTCTATGAAATACAGTGCCCTGTTTAGCTATAGGCCATTGACGGCCCAAGCTAGGAATTTGACTAATAGGTAGGTTAGCAGAGGTGAATGTAGCCCTGGTTCATTATCCAGTGACTAGTGTTTGTGAATGCGATTCTTTCATATTCTCTACACATGTATATCTCCATCAGCCATGACAAAACAATGATAAAGAGGTCTTACCAGGGTCATGCATGCTGAGATAAGGTTGTCCGGAAAAATGTTCCTGTAATAAGATAAATATAGAAAATGCATCATGGAATTTTCAAACCATTGTGTCCATACATTGAGGTTACCCCGATTAGTTTCAATTCATAATATCTATCAATCACTTTAATATGAGATATCCATATTTTATTCTTGGAGGAGAGTAATCTCTTCTCGACAAATAAGAATATGTTGTGTCTGCCTCCGGGGAGTTTCTCTGCAATTGGGGCTAGGTTGTTGGATGTAATGCGCGCAGGATAGAATTACATTACACTCTGCAACCACCATTCCAGATGCCACCAGACAGACATCTATTTCCGCAATATTTTCAATAGTCCTTAAATATTGATTACTCCACCCTCTCATCGCGTTAGTCATTGACAACTCGTAAATCATAGATAACAGCAATGACAAATAACAGCAATGAAAGGCCTATACTATTCAGCATAACAACAGTTACTAAAGATAATATACATTGTAGATTCTATCAAGTCTTAGAATCAATGTACAATCATCGGAATACAGGAAACTACGCTCTAAGAATTGGATAGAATGCTACGGTTTCCGGTGATCTTGCGGTGACACCCTGGGACAAGATAACATGTCTCTTCTTTAAATAAACTCGGAGAAACATTTGAATAAAAGATATTTGTAATATATGATCAAAACCTTTTCGATCTAATGGGGTCCCATTCCCGTGGGTGTAGCATATATTAGGTGACGTACTCAGGAGTGTCCCATTAAAGGAAGACGTTTCGGGGCAACGCCTTACCACAAAAATCTTTGTAATATACTTAGAAGGTTTATATTAGTTTATTTGATATTCCCAGTCAATTGGAACCCTGACATTTTTTGGGTGGGTTTTCCCAGTGTAACATAGTGTCTATCGTTTACCTCGAGAGAAATGTAGGGTGCTGGCTCACCCCTCTCATAAGATCTCACACTCTTTAAGTGGTATTCTATACAAGGTTCTCACTACGCTCTATGGGAGAAGAATTTTTATCGAACTAGGCTTAGAGCCTTGAGAATCTACTGCCACACAATATTCCCGCTAGGTGGCATCATTGATATTATAGGAATCTTTGGGTTGAATTGATGTACGTCTTTAGCACGGGAGGCAGGCCAGTGGATTCTCAAGACTCTAAGCCTAGTTCGATAAAAATTATTCTCCTACAGAGCCTAGTGAGGGTACAGAATACCACTTAGAGAGTGTGAGATCTTATGAGAGGGGTGGCTGGCTTTTGTAGCATAGTGCCCAGATACCAATAATATTATATCGATATCGATAAAATGTCTACCGAATTCTCTTTAGTACTTAATCTGAACATGCTTTCAATCATATACACAATAATCTACGTCGTCATAGCATCAGCATCCCAGATCAGTTAGATAAGACGAGTGTAGCAATCTGATTTTATTGTAATGATAAAGCCATCAATACCTATAAATTGTACATGTAGATATAGAATGTATTCATTGTTATAAAAGGAAACAAATACATAGTTGTCTTCTCAGCATTGATACGATTTCCTTATCACGATATCTTCTCCAGGTCATAATACTATATATCATATATCTACAGTGCATCCTAACTCGACTTTTGTTATAGCAATAATTATTATAGAGGAAACCCATGAAAGTTTAGGGTCAGAGCTTGTATCCCATCGAGTTTGAATCACGTAGTAATTCACAAGGCGAAGCCGCGTGAATTATGTAGCGATTCAAACGAGATGGGATTGAGCTCTGACCCTAAACTTGAATGGGTTTCTGAATTTATCTCACCCTTTACATTGACTAATGGGCTAACATTTGTGACTTAATCCCCCATTGGATATTTTTCCTAAATATCTCATGGGCGTTAGATACGAGTTCCCAATGTTAAGTCTATGGAGAAAAAATATCTGGGGTGAGATAAATATATATATCCCTCATGCGCTACCATTTTAACCATTTACTGATTGTGTTACAACGGTACCTGGTGAGTGGTCATAATATTATATTATATCACTTTATCACAATATGATTGTTATTATACACTACCTTAATACAATGTTACTATGTATCTCGTTCAATATCATACTGTTCATGAGAAAGATAAAATAGTGCTTCCGTCTGAATCAGAAATACTTACTCTTACCTCTGATATTAAAGCTACATGTGTTGGCTATGAAATAATAACCACAGATTGCGTTGCAACTGAGACCTGATCAATGTTTGAAATGTGTGGTGTTAATCTAGAGTAAAACTAGAATTCCTGGGCACAGTATATTGTATCTATTACACCAAGACATAGACGTCCTAATATCTGTATTGTATATGTCTTAATTTGTTGATAGAAAGAATTGTTACTAAGCTGAATGTGGAAATTTTAACAATAATGTAAAACCCACGAAGTCAGCCTATCTATGCTGTGAAAGTAAATCACCCTCATCTCATTATTTTTGGTGCACCATATGTATAATTATATGTATCAGTTGGTGAGTGATTCCATAACTGCAGGTCAACCATGTATTATTACCAATTATTATCTATTGGAACTGTTTTTCCACAAGGGCCCAGACGGAAGATCGGCCCAGCCGAGTCTGGTAGTTATCTGTATTAACGTTGACCCAATAAACGCATTAAAAAAAAAAGCGAAGTTGATAGAATAGCCAATGAATGTACTGGGATTGGTCGAAATATATCACTCGCTGATAATGGCAATAATGTGATCCTCTACAAACATCCTTTGTTGAATTCTCCACAGCCTTTCATCCATACAACTGGGCCGCATATAGGAGGCGGACTCTTTTAATTGTGCCAAACTGTTGCCCTTACCACTCCCTGATATTACCAAACCTAAACTGAACTGTGACCCTGTGTACCTGCTTGTCTGCCTATTTCGGTCATACAAACTTGTGATCCACCAGCAGCAAATATACGCGATGCAGTTGATAATAACGCTCTAATCGCAATGATTTTGGGATTCTTCGAACACTTTGGGGATATAGGGACGGTGTGGTTCAAAGAGATACCATTAAACGGAATACAATCAGTAAGGTACTGTAGCTTAGCCTTTAAGGTCTTACCCTATACCTACTCCCAGAAATCGTCATCAACAGTAATGACTAATGATGAACAGTCAAAGCCCCAAAACCCAGAAATAGGTATTCCAACTATAGAGGTGCTCGAAAAATTACTGTAGGAAACATTAACAACCAGGCTGCTTCCGCACCTGCGATGTTAGACATGATTCATCACCTTGGTGAACATATTAGTTACTTTTTTAACTGACTTCGAGACAGCGAATAATTGACAACAGAAACGGATATCTTTCTGTGCTTTTTATGTTATTTAGGCTTTGACTGAGTCTCATACGAATACCATTGACAACGATACGCTAGACCTAGATCTTGACAGAAGACTCCGCAATAGCGATATGTTTTTGATCTGTGAAAAAGACACTATCACAATGTCTAGTCAGTCTTCTAGAAGGATATAGCAGCCCAAAATTGGTCGATTTATATTCTTCCCTCCCAAAATCTCTATGTTCGGTATCTTTATATATCTGAAACCGCTTATCATACATTTAATTCTTATCTTGATATCACTGAGAGATTATTACTCAAGTATTCTGCTCCTACCTGATTACAATTGCCTTCTCTATATTTCGTGACCAGCAGTTGAATAGGGAGGAATTTATCTAACATATGGGAAATGATTTAGTATTCGATCTGGCTTGAATTTGTGTTGCTGTGCTTGTATGATCACATTGTATGGGGGACATACACTGGCCACCCGAGCTACACTACGTTAGCTATGGTCACGTTGATTTGACAGGAGCCTTGACCTGGCGTGGTAGCGGGTATCCTATGCCATTGCAGTGGTTGGGTTAAATCACATAGTAGAGAGATATCTATTTTCACTCTGTGGTTAAATCCATGAGTGCCTTGACACTCTCCCTCAGATCTTTCATGTGACCTATGCCTATGGTTGGAGAATGTGTCCATTCTCACTCTTGAAGCTATTTTTCCATGTTCATGTTTCCTTTTGTGTGTATTTTGAATAAAATAACCATAAGGATAGACATTATTATCAATTTTAAGAGCTATAGATATTTTTTGATAGGTATTTCAGCTCTCAGAGTGCACAGATAAAGAAAGCTTCTTGGTCTGAGAGTGAGAATTCGTGGACACGACCAGGGTTTAACGTTACCAACCTCTTAGTTGGAACACAGTGTAAACAGAGGTGGTGGCCAATCTATGGGGGACAAAGCCATTATTAGTACATGTAACAGTCACCAGGCGGCCGACAGAATGACGCTACCATTCGATGGACAGTTCCTTTACCGTGGTTCTTTGTTTGACTTTGAAATTTAACTGACTCTCAAAGTTTTACCATAGTGTCCTTGTCTATTTACACTCATCCCAGAGCAGGTTGACTTAAAGATCAAACTCAGGACATGTTTGTTCTCACATGAAAGGCCCTAAACAATGTCTGAGAGAGACTAGAATTGTGACAGTGCCCTACTATCACTCACTAACTCTTGGACCTTCAGCAATGAAGAACACATGCTTTTGCACCTTCGGTAGTGAAGAACACCTATTCTGGAGGTTCAAATGGCGGTGCCCAAGGAACATTAACTTTCTGTCGTATATATGTGAGACGTACTCACCTTATCATATCCATGAAGGTTTCCACTGTGGAGACTTTTTCTGCCGATGCTGGATCAACAGGTCGGTGAATACCAACAAGGTCCTGGCCAGGTCTGACAGCAAAGATCAGAATGAAGCCTTCTGTGATGGCGATAGTTGTGGATCCAAGGTAGTACACCATTGTCCTGAGACCGATCTGAAAAGTAGAAAAAATAAACAATTACACATGTACTGGCTGTCATCAGGGCAAACGTGACACTAACTTACAAAATCATGTGCCTTGAATGGCGGTTTTTATGTACTGGTAAGGGTGCTCTCGGCAAGCAATCCTTTTTTAAAATTGAAAAATGCATATTTTACAGAACATTCAACTGTATCAAGTTCACTTTGAGGAGACATATAGGAGATATGTGAGTTTGAATGAGGGGGACACTAGGGGGCATTCACACGTGAGCTGCTCATGGGCGGTGTTCAGGTCAGAGGTAAGCAGAGAGGGAGTACCACACGGACACCCCCCTTACCCGCCTGCACGTACACACACAGTCAACACCCCTGCGCTGACTCCAACTATATGGACCAATAGTTGTGGCGTTAGCACTGCACGAAAACCACTATTTGATTAGTGCATGTAGTGGCTGAATATTGACTTGTTTTCATATATATGTATATATATACGCCCATGCCTTATATACGGACGCGTCTTGGCTGTATTTCACACCCGGTGTATATGAGAGGAAATATCCTCTCCCCCCTCTGCCTCCCACCCCTGTGTGTTGGTAGAAGTAAAGGTGTCCTCCGTAAGAAGCCCTCCCCCCTCCCCCCTCCCCCACCTCCCCCCGCCCGCTCTCAGTGAAGTCCTCTTCACTGGACGCTTATATCCGCCTACACATGAGGCGTATATACACGGGGAAAAGGACAACCTTATATACGCAAAAGTCATACTTATATATGCTTGGCGCATTCATATGTAAAATGGTGGTTTTCGTGCAGTGTAGCATGTGATTACATAAAGTTACGAACGCACCATTGTACAATTGGAAGAACTCCCCTTTAGGGGAGAAATTGGAATTTAAACACTTGAATAAAGGTAATGAAGACATAGGGGAGATTTAAAAAAAAAATTGGATAATGAGTGTCTCTCACAATGGTGAGTTTTTTTAGAACACTCGCTTAGACAAGTACAAAAGCTGTTGAAATATTACATCACATATAAAGGAAATAATAGAAAAATATAGAAAGAAAAAAAATTGATGTAATGTTATGGGGATGAACATCAAATACATCCTCATGATAATGACGAGGCAGGATGTGAAGGACCTGTTAATTCTGTCTGGACAAATGAGTTCACTGCATCAGCGGCTTTAATCGTAACGGCCATAATTGAAGATCGACCATTGTATATATATATTTATGCAGTAGGCGGTCAACCATACAAATGTATGACATTATGACAAGACTCATGTAGCGCTGTATCCAGTGGGCCGCGATGAATCATACCCCCATTACCATCTTATTATCCCAGCTACACCTAATTCAGTTGACGGGGTAGCAGCTGTATTTGTATGTGACATAATTGATCATCAGACCAACCTCATTCCCAACTATAGGAGACTAATACATGCAGATTCACAGACTAAATGCAAAAAGGACTGTATTGCCCAAGCAAATCCATAACTGAAAAATCTTTGGAGCAGGAATTTGAAAGTGACACATATATTGCGGTAGGGGGTGGGGTTGGGAGGTGCATCCTCTCCCAACACCCACAGGACGGGGTGGGCCGTGGGTCGCAATTTTTGTGTGTGTATCATATCTACGCCTGGCGTATATAAATTGCACAGAGCAAGTTTTATCTTGGATACGCCAGGCGTGAAATACAGCCAAGTCGCGCGTGTCTACATATGGAAACCGTCTCGTAGACACCCCAAACGCAGGCGCGGATAAGAGGCATATACAAATGTAAACAAGGCACGATACAACCGATACGTGCATTATAGCGATGGCGTATATATATATGTAAAATGGTGGTTTTCGTGCAGTGGTGGTCCTATGTATAAAATATTACATTTATTGTCAACAGTCTTTCTACTCCGACATACAATTTGTTGCTAAATCTTTACCTTAGTCAGATTTCAGATAGATCATATTACTAATGCTATCGATGATCTCTGTCGTGCTTATCATTCCCATTTCTATGCTATGTACATAGATCTGCCTGTAAAAATGGAAAACCACCTGTGCAGGTGCATTCTTCAAAGCTAAACAGTAAATAGATATCTTTTTGATAAAGCAGTGTTTATTTTCTCTAACATACTGTACACATTTTCTTTATGCCAGCTTCTCTATTCCTTATACTGATATATAGACCCACTTTTCTCGTTTTCGTTTAATTAATGGATATTTGAATATAGGATATACTCGTGTCAAATGTTGGTAATTCTTGCTCTGTCTGATTCAATGGGATATCAAAAAAAAGAGGGAAAGGGAAAATATAGGAATAGGGCTGCCCAATAATGATGTCACACGGGGTGGGCGGGTTAGATTGAAAAGCATGACACAGTCTAAACACCACCTGGGGGGATATCCAAAAGTGTGTGACAATTTCTAAAAATGCCCTAACAAGGTGCAACATCTATTATGGACCGCCCAAAATGTGACCCACCTTGCCTGTCTTGGCCAGGTCGAGGGTGGCTACGGCGGAGATGAGGCTGGAGACGATGATGGGTACCATGAGCATGGACATGACCCGCAGCATCAGTTCGCCGGGGAAGTTGATGTAGCTGATGAGACGAGTGGCCGCCTTGGGGTTGGAGAAGGTCGGCACGAAGCGCAGCCCGATGCCGAGGCCGAGGCCGGTGCACACTCCCAGCACCAGGAGGAAGATGAACAGGTTCTCCCGGAAGAAGGAGCGCCATTTCCGTCTGGCAATGAGACAAAGAGACGTCACTTTTTGATAATAAAAAGACCAATGCTGTTGTACTACAGACCACTGCAATGAAAGCCTGCAAAAGCAAATTGGCAGTTGTAATTCTGCGTTTGATAAAAATGAGAATGAATCAATGAGATGCGAATGACAGACAGACAGGAAACACAGCAGCACGGTAGAGCCTTGCAGCATGGATCCATCAACCCGCAGTCCAACGCTCCACCTAGATATTCAGATATCTATTTCCCTCACTTTTAATATTGGATATCTAGGCAGTTGTTGTAGCAGTCTAAGAACCAAAAATAGAATGATTCTGTCTTTTCTTCCTATTTTATATTAGCCCTCTGCAATATTTTCTGTTAATGGAAGTCAACATTTAGAGCCCAGGCCCTATAATCACTCCTGGGAATCCATGGAACTTACAGCAATGGAAATATATGGATTTAAGTATAATTTCCGTAAACTGACTGGGAACTGGTGACTATATTTCTACTAACGCCATCGATGTGGTGGCTACCATTTAACTAGACGAGAATGAGCAACCACAGCTCACTGCCATCTTACCACTTTTAAATCTAGGAAAAAAAGAGGAAACCTGTGTCAATCTCGACACTACCTGTCACGAGGTGATTATTCTATTATCTTTATCAAGCTAAGCTTCTTAGACTTGATTTTTATACTACCATTTGGAATCTGATTATTTCTGATGTTTCATTGTTGAAACACCACAGTTGCCAGTACTTTCGTACTTAAGCAGCCCGTCTATACGGACGCCATCTTGGATCGTGTGGATCCTCCCGGTGTGAATATCGCGTCTGGAGCCCTTGAAAGTGGAGGAAAAGCGGTGTTCTGGGATTCTTGAGCAATTGCCCCTGGAGGTAATTGATCGCTTGGAGCGGTCATGCTCGAAAGGGGTGCTTGTCGTTGGGGATCACCATCCCGGGTTTCCCGCCGTTTTGGGACACCATCTTGGTTTCCCTTTGTGGAAACTACAGACATCTTGAGTTCCGCCATCATCGACATCAATGTTGACATCTCAGAATGCATATTCAATATCTCAGACTTAAAGAAGGTATTTTCTTTCTTTAGTCTAGAGAACTCGTCTTGATCCTCGACTTCACCTGTAGTCTGAATGGTAGGTGTGCCTGACACTGCACCGGCTGGTGCATTGCTCTCGGCGCCTGTAGATTTCGGCTCACCTGAAGTTGTGTCGATAGCTGCTTTTTCTAGATCCAAACTTCCAGGGCCTTCACAAGTAGGGCAAGTCCTTCTTCGGCCATCGTAAGAAGTCCCACATAATTCGCAGACCACCATGATCAATAGCAGACCGAACAAACGCCACATGGAAAAGTTTAGCAAGGGCTGGCAGTAGTGTAGTATATGTCTTTCAGGTTCGGGTGACAGGTGAGTAGTGGTGTATCCCGTACGTGCGCTCGCAGGCGCTAGTGGTAGTGTGTTGATTGGGGAAGTAGACTACAGGTGGTGCCTACGTTCCTTTATATATACATATACCTGAAGTTATATGTTTTACATATATATATATATGTGTGTGTCTAACTTGACATGAGATACGTCCATTATGTATTCAGTCTGGGATGCGATGCATATGTAAAGGTAATTTTTGCCTGCAGGTATGTATCAGGTAATGGCTCTCAACATTCTATCCCATTTCCAGAAAAGGGCAGTGGTGCATGTCTATTGATTGAGCAAGTTTAATCATCAATCAACTCCTGGAAAGGCAAACGAAATATATGATACTCCAGGGTCTAAATAACCTGAATTATGTATGTTCACCCAGTCGAGACATTTACGCACAAAAATAAATTACATGACCTTTGTAAGAGTAACTGCGTTTTTTAAAAATTCTTAATTAAAGTAATCAAGCTGGTGAAAGTGGCGGTATACCTGCTTTCTTTCCCTGCCAGCATAGCGTGTTTGTAGGGATGCGTTATAAAAAAGGAGACAAACGGCTGAAATGTCTCACAAATCAGTAGATAAAATAGGACGGAAAAAACATAATGCGCCTGGCAGGGACCAATGAAAAGGGGAATGGCAAATAACCTTTGGTTGACTGTTACTTTGTGTAGATTAGCTCCCCTCTCGTGTGTAGGAGAAAGAGTGAATTCAAATAGTATTGCATTCCATTGACCCGATAGTCATCCGAACCATAGGCGTGACGGAAGTAGATGAGGCCTTCCGAATTTGGCTCGAGACATCACTCTCCAAATATGGCCATTGGCAGACTTACTGCCCTTGGTGTGAGCATTTCTTTTCCATGATAATTCATAGAAGACACATTTTTGAAAACTTTTGTGTGAGTTTTCGCTTGAAATTCAAACTGGAGGGAGAATTATATAACAATATAATCCCTATTTTCCACTGGCTCCGGTGTTTATAGTCCCTCAGTTAGTTTATGGCTGTTAGTCAGGCTTAGAGCAGCGATCTAGGTTCATCGTTGATATGGATAATGAATGTATTGTCAGCTTAGACCACAGTTAGATATGCGACAGAAAACCTAAACTCAAAATATTTGAAGATGTCCTTGACTTTGTGCAAACAGTAACTTGATAACAGAGACTTATATATATATTCCCCTTCCAATATTTCGCATTAGGAGTCTCCTGGAATCAGATTGACAGTACAGACTAAAACATGTCTATATAGCTTACTTCGACCCTTCATTGACTGCACCATAAATGATAACAAAATATGGCGTTTGATTATGTTCTCATATATATCTTGGCCCCAATTCAAATTCTTTTTATTCATCACCAACAATCGCATGGCAATGTAGAATTCTTACATAAAGGTGAATTTGAGATTTTGGCGGTTGCCATCAATACTGTCGAAGCTATTGGTCTACTACCGAACGAATACAGCAAAGTACAGCAGAGTCCTTCAGTACAGAATCTATAGCTTCTGAAACATTATTTTTAGATTGTAGCTATACAGCTCTAAAAAGAATAATTAATATGTGACTGTCAATAAATTCCGCAATTCTAAATAAAACTTAGTTTATTGCCAATTATATGGTAGAGAGTAGTGGATCATAAATGAAAAGATAAAAGTATAAAAAAAATTACAACTTTGTACACTTTCTGTGCGTGCAGTATGTCTGGCAATCACACAACCTGGCAATAGAATGCGGTACCAGTATCAAGACCAGCACAATTCGAAAAGAGGTCGCCCCACAAAGCTATATTATGATGTTTTATACACTTCTCTGCCTCGTCAACAGTAGTATCCAATGTTATCCTGTTTTCTCTGCTTGCTAATACACTAAGTTTGTTTATTGCGAATTTATGTCTTCAGATTAAGTCAGAGTGGGCATGCGGGAAAAACACTTTGAGACAATAAGGTCTGCTCTATCACTTACCAGGTTGTATTAACAATTTCTGACCAATATAGCGGCCGTTCATTGAGTCTCTGAAAATCATAGACCAACACAGGAATCAAAATAACTTTAGATATTTATCAAGCAAATCCCGAAAATAGTATAATTTTTAAATCTTTACCAGTCTAACACATGATTATATCAACTGCATAGTCATCTGGTGTACAGTTTACTACAGGGTATATTACTAAATCAGGAGTGGCTGTTGTAATAAATGATGATTTTTACATGCCCCACTTGCAGATACGTCCTCATATGCTAAATAACCTTAGTGCGTCATTGCATATCATGTAATATAAACATCTGCGTTTGTATTATTATGCAAAATAGATGGACCTCTACTTCTGAATTAGCAATTGGTGTAAATCACGAGGGAATATTGATTTCAGAGTTGTTAGCTCCTAGCTCGTTCTCTAAAATCAATAGATTTTAACATTTCAAAAGTGTGGCGTCTGCATGAAAGGAACCGCACTCTTTATCTATACTGGAGGTAATCGTAGGCTCCAGTCCTGCCAGGAATTTCCAAGTGGCTCCAGGTTTGGAGTAACACAACCACCACATAGATACATGGTAAATGCTCTTTTATACTCTGTTTAATCATTGTTTCTGAAAATCCACATAAAATCGTATATCCAGGATTCTTCACAAGCAAAATTTGGTAACCACATTTACAAACATAAGAAAGGCATGTGCGGTATTTCTGAAATAATGAAGAAGAAACCGATCGTTGTATTTTCAGCAGTGAAAATGAATAGTTTTGCCAATAAATAGCAACAATTCAGCTTTGAGTTCGCTATTTCTTGGCCACTATAGCAATAAAAACAATAAGCTGCTTCCCCTGAGGAATATTGTGCTTACTGTACATGAATAGAAAATGAATAGTTTTGCCAATAAATAGAAACAATTCAGCTTTGAGTTCGTTACTTCTTGGCCAGTATGGCAACAAAAACAATAAGATGCTTCCCCTGAGGAATATTGTGCTTATTGTACATGAATTTATAAGCGGAACGTCCTTCTTAGGTTCTAGTTTTGACTAGCCTAAGAGGGGACCCCCACCTACCACGATAGGCCACAACATGCTTCCCGATCGCTACGATTTGAAATGCCCAAATCGTGGCCTATCGGTAGGTCCCCGATAGTTTCAAATCGTGGACATGGTTTGAAATTGTAGAGCGGAGAAACGCCTTTGGAGGACCAAAAACATAAACCATGGTCACGATTCAATCTGTGTATCAATGTATATGAGTTTTAATATTGAAATATATTATAATTTTGGAAACATTAAATTAATCTGAATAGTTTTTTAGAGGTATTCACAACATAATTTGAAGTTATTTTTCAGACTCTAATACAATCAAATTGAAAAAGATAACTGTGATAGAATCATGATTCCGATCTGAAACTATTATTTTCAGACCTTTATCCTTAATCAAATGATATCATATTTTCACCGAATATATATCTGTATACGGCCTACCTAATTCTAGAATTTCATAATTTTCCATCTAGTATTTCACCCACAAGAGATATTTTCCCATTCAAATACACTACAATACCCTACGACAGGCTACGAAATTTCCAACATGTTGGAAGTTATCCGGACTTCTACGATTGGCATTTACAATCGCAGCCTATCGTGAGCTGTCGTAGACGGAATCGCAGAAACCTGTTCCACCTATCACGATTTTGCCAGACCTCACGCTTCAATTGGAATGGTGTCGGGAAGGCCGTCGTAAGGCCAATCGGGACCAGAATCGTGGTAGGTGGGGGGCAGGCTTTTAACGTATGGCTGAATTGAGGTTGCCAGCTAGGCTCTTCAATAGACCTCTTTAGATTTTTTTCACCATTCAGGTCACACACTAAGACCAATTTTTTTTTTATATTGAAAGAGATCCGTGGGGGAAATACAGATATCAAACAGAACATATGTACAAAATATAGAAAAGGGTGCGATTTTCATTTCCTTTTAAATAAAGCATCACAAAGTGTCCATTTTTCTGATTTTCCTTTGAAAGTTCTTCGTTTTTAAACTTGGCAAGTTATATTTTAGTCTATGTAGTTACTACTAGTACCAATTATGCTGAAATATATATTGATATTGATAGAAAATCTCTGCCGAATATTATAGGCAGAATCGATATAATTATTTTGATCAGGAGTTCCTGTACTGGCATAAATCCACCACCACTAATATACCACTAGTAGACTTGCTAAATTTAGAAGAGCAATGGAATATTTGCGACAAAAATCTGGCTATTCTCCATTACTTTTTTATGTTGTATATGGATTATTCACAAAATGCAGCGGACTGCAACCATTGCTGCAATACAATACAGAGTTATTTCATGAGGATCCATACCTGTCTTGAGGTTCTTTGTTCAACATAGCGATCTTCTGCTCAGTGGCTATCATTTCGACTGAATTGTCTGTCATCTAGTAGAAATAAAAAAGATAAAACAGTATATAATCATTTTGAGGCAGTCGAGGGGGAAGCAACATGTTATTTATGGAAGATCTTTAAAACAACCAAATGAATAAACGCCTTTGCAACTCAAAGAAAAGAATATAATTATATAGGTAATATATATAATTTGCTCCGATATACTGACTTGCACCAGACTTCTTTCCGGCCCTGTTGTGCTACATCAGATTTATCTCACCTTTCCATTCCAAACACAAGCTCGCGCTGATACTAGAAAGGGTGCTGTATGAATCTACCCACTCAGGCTGTTTTGTCACATGAATACCTGTCTTGTGTATGTATGCCTGTTATTCATGATCATGTGACGCTTTAATTGAAATGCATGTAGTTTAACATGAACTCCTCCGTAAATAAGAATGTCAATTCAGGTTGTAGAAGAATTAATCCTGACCAATTTAAAAAGATGACCTCTTCGATTTCTTTGTACCTTTGCTGATCTACTTTAATATGTGCCTTAACACAAAAATACCCTCTTGTAGATTAACAGTGGATACTTTTAACATATTCGTTGCTGATGATTACGGCTTACAGCATAGATGGGGCGGTCCACTGAGACGCTTAGCCACTGGTTCTCTGCGTCCAATGTCACAGAGTTGGCAAGTAGATAATGAAGGGTAAGGTTTTTGTAGCATATAACCCCTCTGACCCCTCTATCGTTGTGTATCTTAGCGTTTTTCGTGTATTGTGCATTTGCATCATTATTTAGTTAAGAAATATTGGTTACCAGATAATATAACACTGCTGGCCAACACACTCATAACTTCAAGATAAATGAGACAACCAGACATGCTGCTATTAATACTTTACTTGGTTCAGCTATATGTAGCAGGTAGGATAGTGTCCATTGTATAGAGTAAAGACCTGCAGAAAATGGACCTTTTTTCGCGGCTCATAGTGTCCAGAAGATTTCAAAGTGCCTGTTACATAACTATCGCTGGACAATACCTTCGTCCAGCAGGCCAACACCGATCTGTAATATGCGGTGTATCTCATAGCAGAATCTAGGACTTGCACATCACCAGTTAGTAAACCAAACATCTGGAATGGCATTTTAAGTAGCAACAGACCGAGATGTGCAAGTGTGTCCAGGCACAATACCACGATAGGACAATCATTGTCCCAAAAAGGAGGACGCTAGAAGAGGGGGGAGAATCCTGCCTGTGTTGGTAAAGTTGATGTGCCAACTTTGTAGTATTTGTAAGGGGACCAGTATATAGGAGCATCTTAGAAGGGTGTCCAGCTGAGGATTACCAATCACTTCAGATGGAAATACCTCATTAACTCGCAGGTGGTTGACGCTGATATTGAAAAGCAGATACTTTAGGGTGTATGGAGTATGCCCAGGGCTCAGTGACCTATTCTAACCATGTGACATAGATAATGCTATCCTGCTTGGGTTGTCTGGTTCTCAAGAACTGGGTTACTACTATAAAACGCCTAAACCCACTGTTTACACAGAGTACTCCAGAAATGCCCTGACACTTTAGCACAAAGGTCAATATTAGGATACAAACGTCTCTCCGTATTACGCTTGTAAACGCACTTTATCAGAAGGGTAAGACAATAGAAATCCTTGTTTCTGGCTCTGCAGATAGGCTACCTTACGTGTCACCGAATTAGGAAGCTCCCGTGAATTTCAGCAGAAGTTGATGACACGAAAAAAGCCTAGAATCACTGATCACTTATGAACCACCTATAGTGAATATCCAGTGGCAGGTAAACCGATCCAAGTTCCGGGTTAGTGATCTAGCGCCAGGATACACGGAGCGTTGGCTTCAGTCGTTAATACACTAGTTCGAAAGTCCACACACCACATGAATTCATATGCATTTTTAAATACACTTGCTTTATGCATATGAACACAACGCATCTTGTTTACAGTGATAGTAATTGTAGTTCAATGTGAAATATAGCGTGACAAGACATATATTTACCAGCAACGTTATAAAAAGTATCAAGAAATCAAATTAAGAATTGGTCTGGTAGTTCCCACGAGTATCAACAGCTGAAACACAAGCGATTAATCATTTGACAGATTCAAGACACATGCTTGCCACATCAAATGATACAGGATGTTTATACTACAACAAACGGTTTGAGACCAACGGAAAGAAAATCTTGTGCTATCCTCTAACTTACGTGCTATCTGGTTGCCAAATTGTTCTGCAATGCTCACGGGATTGTTGAATTATTCTCAATGTAAAAAACGCTCCTGAATTCAAGAGGACCTGTATCTCCGTAACGAAACCTGACACCTGTTTTATCTAACCACTCCAACACTATTCCGGTGGTAATGGCCGCTTTCACTCAGAAACAAAGTCGCGAACTGCGTGTTTACATAAATATCAGATATGATCAATAACAATACCCCAAAATAATCAACATGAGTGGGTACCATTGGATAACGAGTGGGACATTAGATGTCCAATTAATCGCATCCTCAAGGACCATGTACTATTTCCCGCTCTCTCTTGTCTGGTCTATGAAGTCTCCCTCCCTGTGATGGATGCCCGGTGCGTGCGTGCGACTCATACTAATACCACATTAAGTACTAAAATATAAAAGTTATAGTGAAAGGGAAACTGTACTAATGGAGGAGAACTTATCATAATATATACCTGTGACCGTATGTCCTAGGTATACCGCCCGTTCCCACCCATGGGTGTCGTATTTACATATGGCTTACGGGGTATAACGTAACGTCTACGGGGTATGCACGGCGGCGAAACCCCACAAATCATCCATAGGCGAAGGTAAACGATAGCTATTTCAAGCTTTATAATAATAATAATACGAAAACAGATATACTATATATGGCTGTAGGTGATAGATAGGTGGTAAAATTGACGATCAGATGAACCTATGCCGAAGTATACAGAAACAGTATCCTTGTTTCCGAAGAGTACTGATCACATGACTTACTGTGTTGGTCGTTGTAGACGATGCTGCAGGCGATGCACGCTGGTTTAACGGGTGTTCTGCCGCTGACTGACGGTACCTGCCTGGCGTTCACCCTCGGTGATGTTTGCGCAGACACAGCCTCGAGTCAAGTGGACGCCCAGCGCTTAGTATGTGTGGCTATATGAGCAATCCATATGAGCTGCAGCTAGACAACGGCTCTGTCAACCGCGACCGCGTCCACAATCCACTGACACTAGTGATTTCAGGACTGTATTCCCGTTTATCCTACCCCTAATATAAAATCCCATAGGCTTAACATTGAGATTCCGTATGCCACGCTGACTGGCATACGGACGTTTGTATGCTACTAGGGGCATACAGAATTTTGATGATTTTCATTCATGATTTTGATATCAAAATATTGTAGAGAAGGGTAGGATAAAATCAAAACCTGATTCGTTTTAATTTTGGCTCCCGTATGCCACTCCTGGCGTTTGGTTCCGGATACCACTCGGCTCCGCCTCGTGATATCACTACGCCAAATGCCAGTCGTGGCATACGGGAGCTAAGATTTAAACTCATCCGGTTTTACGATAGTATGCCTCATGGAGCAGTAGGATCCATCGGTAAACTTTTCAGTTCACTCTCGAGGATAATTTTTAACTGAATTAATGGAGATCTTAATCAATCGATGCAATTCGATGCGATTATTGTGGGCACAGAAATGATGACATGCACAATATTGACTAGTTTCAGATACAAACGGTTGTATGCTCTGAGAGGTTGACGCGTAGTAATATCCGAGCGTATGGGAGGATATTGCGCAGAGACTACTCAGAGGAGCAGACACCCGCTTTAAACCCGTTTTTGTAACAACGTATTCAATCGATCTTCACCAATACAACAAAGGAAACAGTCTATATGACTACCAGCAATCCGAAGTGAACAACCGAATCCTCCGTCTAATTGGGTAAGCTGAATGATGCCGAGCGACTCTACAAGCCGAGAATACATCACGTTATTCACAGATATAGGTGCTCTAGAAGATGTAACACGCACTCTCTCGCCAAGTTGGACAATGGATGCAATGCTACAGGGCACTTCGCTTAAAAGATGGTTGATCTCGTTATGAGAGCGCTTCTGAACAATATTATGAATAACAGACACTTGTGAATTAGCAGAGACTTGTATTAGTGCTGCTCATTGTTTTTTTGTTTTGTTGAATTAAATTTGTTTATATCAATACATCTCTCAGCGAGCCGAGTCTTTTTAGATGCAGTATTCGCTATTTACTCGCCTGTTTCCCTCATTATTGATCAGCTTTATACTTTGCCTGTTGACTAAGTTATTCACATCATGCGGGTTTATTTGTGACTATGATCTGATATACTGATTATATTCAGGATTCTACGTGGTTATACGTAATCATGGTACTTGAACTGAATTAGATGCATGTTTGTATGGAATATGTAAAATAATATGATGAACATTTGTAATTTGTATGCCATTCTAAATGGTTAGTTATCTCCTCACCTAATGCAATTCATCAAACTGTAAGTAATATAGAAAGACATGGTTAGTGTGGCCGAATGGAATCTGTTCAGAGATATTTCTGACCAAAATATCGAGGAACAGATGGAATTCGGCCACACTCACTATGTCTTTTTATTACTATATACCGAAATTCGATTAAAATACCATACGAATCGAGGGGAACGGCCGCCATTTTGTTTGTTTATTTTTTGTTCCGATGATGTCAACAGATCACGTGGTACGGTGTGGCGTAAAAATATTTTACGCCACGGTGCGGCCGAACGGTATATTTTCTGCTAGTGCATAAAAGTGAGACATTCGTGCACCGGTATATAGTAATAAACTAAAATATTTCAGTTATAGATAAAGATGGGATGAAACTTGGCTATATGAATGTTCGTAGCTTATTCAGGCATATAGAGGAAGTTGGATAGTTATATCGGGACCTGGACATTATGAGATATGGCGAGACATGGTTGACTGCTAATCACACTAATGCTATGCTACAATTGCCAGCAAGACCTTGTTCAGGGAAGTTAGAACATGTGGAGTTAGAGGAATACTTAAAAAACTGTCCAATAAAGACTATGCATTTTAAGAGAGAAAAACGGTTTGGACTACTGATTCCATCCAAGATTTAATGGTAGAACGGAAAGAACAACTGACCTTTTTATAAACAAATTGGTAATCAAGTAATTTTGAATAAAATTACTAGACTTAATAGGCTAATTAGCTCAGAGTTAGTAAAGGCAAAACATACTTATTGGAAAACACAAATAGAGGAGTCCCCGCACAATCCATACAGATTTTGGCATGATATCAAAATGCTCTATGACCCAAATAATGAAACTTCCCCGGTCAATATTATAAATGAAACTACAAAGCAACCGGTAAATCAGATGGACCTTCCTAAATTTATGAATAAGTATTTTGTCACCTTGGGCGAGCCTTTGTCTGAGGATGTTGAAGATATTGAGGATATTGACAGTGTAGTCGCTAATACAAACTTATTTAACACTCCCGGTCTTACAGGTAGGGAAGCGCTGTTTGAAAGAGTATATACATATATATATATATATGGTACTCTCAGGGATGCTCCTTTTACTGGTCAATCGCATGGATTAGTGATTTCACTTGGTGATGTGTACAAATTTGAAACAACTTGGAATACAATGGTTAGTACCCCCTAGCACACTTTTCAAATGGAATTCATTCACTTAAATATCCCCACAATGTAGATGAAGTCTTTTAATACATGTTATCTGTGTTATCTGTTAATATAAAGTCAATTTAAAGATCTATATCTGCAAAGTAGTAAATGGTTCACCAAGTGATATCACATGGGATTAACGTGTAGTACAGTTATTGGCTTGTTTGATGACTTTGACGGCATAACAACCCTAGCTACATCCTCATGTTCATTATTACCTATCCCTGATATAAATTCATCATCCTTATGTATCAATAGTTTCTCTTCTAGTTATGTTTATTAGTATTCATTACTTACGAGATGTAATAGCGAATGTACCTAGGCAGATGAAAGAAATCTCTAACCTTATACCGTCACTTACAGATGGCAGAGCGAAGTCTTGTATTGACGGATCTATCCCAATGAAAAGAAAGAATGTAACTTATATCATAATTTTGTAACGGAATGTTACAATTAATATAATCCAATTGATCTAAATGTGTTTTCCCAACATTCCCAATTGTGTGGTCCCACCGGTTGGGTGGGACTGGTCACTGCTGACGTCTGGTGGACAGATCTCACACCAACCTCACCTCACACCTCATCTGGCGCACACAGACCGCCTGCGCCCCATTCCTTCACCAAACCTCTCACCACACACATCGTTTCATTTTACCCTCATCCCTTTTTGGCAACTCATTCACTTACACCTGCGGTACTTTACGACCAACTTAGAAGAACAAAGTACAAGAACGGCCGTTATTATGGCCCCACAGACAAGAGGAAAAACGAGAAGTGAGAGGAATGAGAGACTGGAGAGAGAGAGGGAAGAATCTGAGGACGGGTCTGACGCCATTGAGTCCCAGAGCGAAGCCGAGAACGAGGTGGTCTTCAAATACGACCGGTCGGGTTACGAAACCGTCGACGAGGCAAGTACCTGTAGCTCTCGGTCAAGTAAAAGGGTGGACCGTCTGGAGGACGATCTCCGCGGACTCGGCCGAAAAATGGACCTCCTCCTCAAAGCCAACATGGACCGCCGGCGGTCCCCACCGACGAGAAGACGCCATGACACCGGCACCGACTGGGGGACCCCGGCGCACACTCCACGACGAGAACCCTCAGAGGCGGGGCGATACCACCCTACGGACCAGGTTATGCCTCCCCCACGGCAATTACGTAGGCAACAGGATTACGACGGGTATCTGGAGGACGAATTTGCCAGAGAGTTTATGCGACCTCTCCGGTCCGAAGGTAAGGTCGCACTCTCTTCAGATATATTTATCGACCGTTATATCCCCAAGCCCTTCATGTACCTCGACCGGGAGGGGGTGGACAGCCTCAAGCAAAAACTAGAAGCACGCAAGGATATTACTATGTTGGAGTACATAAGAGCACTTATATGTCTGGTTAGAGATGAACGCCGGTCGGATCTCTACAATAACCCCCATATACTCGAGCATCTCCAGGGCGTCGTAGATGATGCCATGGTGCGACCATGGCCCTCGGTCAGGAGATTCTCGCAACACATTTTCGACCAAATAGAAAAGGGGAAAGTATCGTGGTCGGACTGGCATGTGATCCAACACGAGCGAGTTCGGTTATGCCTCATGGACCGTGCCCCGGTACACACTGGGTCAAGTAGGCAGGCAGCCGTCGCTCCCCCAAGAAGTGCGACAAACAACACAAACTCAAGGACCGGCCCACGCGGTCGTGAAATTGCGTGTAGGGATTTCAATTCTACTAAGGGCTGCAGCTACCGAGGGGACCACGAGGAGGGTGGGAGTACATGTGTTCACGCTTGCTCCTACTGCTACGGGCGTACGGGGAACTTCTACAACGGGCACAACATGGCCGTGTGCGACAGGCTGGACCGTGACAGGAGGCAGGGAGACCAATACAGCCGTACGGCAGCAAAAAACGGGCAGTAGGCGTCTCCGGCAAGCCGTTGCTAGAGACGCCTATGTACAGCGAGCTGACGCGGGAAGGAGGTGTAACATCGGGGAGGAGAGCACCAGCGGCAACCGCTGCTGGTCAACGCCGGGAGCTACACTGCGAGACGGGCAAGCCGGAGACTCCGCTCGGAGAGCGAGTACAAGATGGCGGCGCCCTATGGTCAACCGGAACTGGCACCAGCAACGCGCAGCAACAACGGCCTGCGAACAACAAGCTTCAGCCATTCCAAGATGGCGGAACTTCCGGTCTGCTCGATCGGAGTTCGATTCGCCACGGTTTTCAGGCTCCTACGAAGTATATAGTCCCAGCCAGACGCCGTAATGAAGAGGATCGATGTAAAACGATACGGCCGCACAGGGAAAAATCAGTGGAGACATGTGACTGGCGTAGGAAGTGCGCCAGCACTCAAAATGAACACTCCGACTCGACCGCCATAGCAAAGGAAGGGGGCGTGGTCGCCGTTCAACAACAAGCGAGTGCAGGTAACGACCCCGACTTCAAAGCTATACGTCATATATGTGAAAATAATATTGTTGACCACGAAATTGACATGGCCCCTCAGGCGTTTAAATATCACAGGGAAATTCACTGGCCGAGCATGTCCGTGTCCGCTGCCTCGACTGACTCGGTCGAGCTGGCACACATCTATGACACTGTCCGAGCGAGTGGACTCCCCAACAGCATCTACTGCAAGGTCGCTCTCCCCACAGCCCTCAATCTTGACGCATGGAATAAAATATTATGTATTGACGGTGGGGACCCAGAACTCTACGACCTCATTGCGTATGGTTTCCCCCTGGGATATATGGGACCGGTGAGCGACAGTGTGGGAACGCCTAACCATACTAGCGCGACCGACTACCCACAGGCTATTGAATCATTTATATCGAAGGAACTCAGCCTCGGAGGCCTGGTAGGCCCCTACGACTGTCCACCTTTCTCCCCTTGGTGCCATGTCGCTCCGCTCATGTCACGGCCCAAGAGGGACTCGGAGGAACGACGCGTCATATCGGACCTCACGTTCCCCTACGACAACTCAGTCAATGCCTACGTTGTTAAAAACTCCCTATTTGGAAATGTGCAGAACCACGGTCTCCCCTCTATCGATTCTATAGTGGACGACCTGGTCGGGATGGGCGATGAGGTACACCTTTTTTCGACCGACGTAAGTCGTGCATACAAAAACTTTAAATCAGATCCACTCGACTGGCCCCTCCAATGCCTCGAGTGGGGCGGAAAATTCTACCTGGAGGCGAGTATGGTGTTCGGGGCCCGATGCTCGAGCTGCCATATGCAGCGGGTCGCGGATGCTATAGTCGCTACCCTCCGTGCCAGGGGACTCAAAGCTTGGATGTATCTGGATGACATTATTGTTCTATCTCCTTCCAGAGAGCAGTCGGTCCGGGATGCAGCCGAGGTCACCGGCCTCCTGGAGGAACTAGGCCTACCGGAAGCTCCCACGAAGAGACAGGGACCGGCTCGGTCTCTCACATGGCTCGGCATCACGATCAACGCAGAGACCAAGACCCTCTCGATACCTCAGATGAAGCTGGACGAGATACGGGAAACGGTCGCCGCCTTCCTAAAACGCCGGTCCGTGACCAGAAAAGAAATGGAATCGTTGGTGGGTAAATTGGTTCACGTATCTAAATGTATCCGCCCAACACGCCTCTTTATCTCGAGGCTGCTGGAGACCCTACGAGGCCCAAAAAAGAGGTACATCAACATTAGCAATGACGTGAGGGCCGACCTCAGATGGTTTGATGAGTTCTCAAACGCTTGGAACGGGGTAGCTCTCATCCCCCTGCCGACCCCTAATCGCACTATCGGCGTTGACGCCTGCCTCAGTGGTATAGGAGGCAACGACGAGAAATGGGCGTACGCCGGTCAGGTTGCCCCGGTCGAGGATGGAGCGGTAAACATCACCGAGCTGGAGGCAGCCAATGTCGTCATAGCACTCCAGACATTCATCCGAGAATCTGACAGAGGGGGGCATATCCGTATTATGTGCGACAATCTCCCAGCTGTCCATGTACTACAGAACGGGAGGGGTCACAACAAGGTCCTTCTAGACTGTGCCAGGGCCGCCTGGATGGTACAGGCCCTCTTTCAGTGTGAAATATCCTATGTACACATACCAGGTGTTGACAATGTGGTGCCTGACAATCTCAGTCGAGCACATCTCAATAACAAATATTTCAATGACGCATGTAACGATGTACGACGATTCAACCTTACCCTTGTCGACCCATGTACGGACTTCCTCAACAACGTACGACCATTTGTATTATCCAGATCAGGCGTACCTATCACTGCAGCGAAGGGCGGCGGCACGACAGCAGGCCTCACGCGCCCCTGGGACCATGCGGGCCCACCGGACCTCGGTCGAGACATACATAGCGTTCTGCAGGAGGGTGGGGGACCATCATCTACGACCACGCCCCCAGACGGTATCAGCATTCGCCGAGTACCTGGCCCAAGGGAATCCGTCGCCCGCTACGGTAAGGAACCACGTCGCAAGGGTACGACAGCATCTCAAAAGAGTGGGCGTGGCACTGTCGCCAGCCGCATCCGCACGGCTGAACATGACACTCGAGGGCATCGACCGTACCACCCCCTACCGTCCTCGTCAGCGGCCCCCGATCCCCGTGGACACCTTCAGGGAAGCGGTGGAGGCATTACCCCGCGACCGAGACGGGATGACGGTCAAGACGGCCGTGCTCCTTATATTCTACGGCGCCCTACGACGCTCCGAGGTAGCGCCTCCGTCGGTCGCGGCTTTCGACCCCAGGAAACACCTCACCCGTGGGGACGTGAGCTATCACGAGGGCGCACTACGGCTAAAAATAAAACACGCGAAAAACGCCCAGAAATACGACCAGCAACAGGACCGTCTGATAATGCCCGCCCCCGACGGCAACATGTGCCCGTGCACGGCCGTGGCCGCTACGGTCACACGAAACCCACAGTGTTCAGAGGACGACCCACTGTTGGTGTTTCATGCCTCCAGACGCCCGATGCCGGCTACATACGTCGCGAAACAGTGGGCGGTGGCCGTGAGGGCAGCGGGGGCCGACCCCGCCCGCTACCCCCTACACTCCATAAGGAAAGCAGCCGCCACGGAGGCATTCAGAGCAGGGCACTCCGAACTAGACATCCAGAGGTTCGGGCACTGGACGTCGGACGCCTACAAAGATTACATACAGACGTCCACCGCGAGAGCCGTAGGGACATCCCTGGTACGGGCAATAACTAAATGATATGCCCCAACGGACTCACCTAGCAATCTCATACTATTATAATCTTAATAACTATTTTATATTTACATCTCCACCACCACACCCCATCATCTCAACTCATTAATGGCATTCTTGGCGTTATATATTTCTTACAAATATTACATGTATTAATATCATCATATTTTATACAAATATTTATGTTATTAACTCTTTTATCATAAATACTCGTTGTACTTCAACTCAAATACAACTTATATCCACTCTTATCAAATGTATTAACTCAACCAACTCTTATACTTCACCTACTATTTATTACCAATTCACACATTGCATAAACAATGTATTATTTATGTATTAATTCATTTTATTTATATAATCAATCATTTATCATCTTACAATAATAATAAATTATTTATTCCCAAGTTTGCCTCGTCATCTTCTCTGTCCCTAGCTCAGCAGTGAACTATCATTTAAGCCACATTTCATTTGAAAGTCATGTTGATTTACAATTCATTCTGCTTATGTTTCCTGTTCACAATTGTATACCGGTCTGGAAAAGTCTTCAACAGATCCCTGAACACTAAACCTAACCTTAAAATGTCATCATAAGATTTTTTGATTTTTAAAAAAACTTTTATTTCAGCTGGGCCGTACGTGAGTCGCTTATGCGGCCGCTGATTTCTCTAAGCCTAGACACTCCCATCAACGAGGTGGACCTCCTGGACCTCCTGGAGAGGGCCAGGAGACACTACATGAACAGAAGCGATACTGAGGTCGGGGGGGGGGGGGGGGCTGTGATGCATTGCATCGGTACTGTTAACAGGAATAGAGGTCCTCATCCAACGAAAGTGCAGTCCACCCTCAATGCCTTCCTGGGACTGTGAAACTGTATATACATTGTACTGTACATTTACATGTATTATCTATTTATATTCATTTATATTGTATAATTTATATTTATTTGCTTATTTATATATTATTAATAAACCTTTTAACCTAATAACCATCGTTTTCTTCATTTATGTAGGTATTCTCTATTGTATAACCATTGGCAGACTGAAAACCCCGCTTAAGGGGCACCACGCCTAAGGGGACAGTTGGCCCGGAACGGAGGGTGTCCCCTTAAGAGGGGTTTTACTGTACAACAAAAGTCATATGACCAGCTGGTTGGAGAGTGCACCACCACCCAAGAAAATAATAAAACATTGCCTTTAGGGAAACAAGGATGTCTATCTGATTTTCCTAGTAAAGTTACAAAGATTTCTACAGCAATACATGATAAAACAAAGACCTTAGTAGCGGTCATAAGTACGTACCAACAGTTATTTCACGGAATATTTGCTCTTAACAACCGTTTCTGTTCCATCTTAAATTTTTCGAATGTTGCTATATTCCTCATATATCCATCGGTAGTGAGTTCCATATGTCAGCTCCATAGTATATTACTTTTATATGTTTCAGTTCTTGGAAAAGATATAGGAAAAATCGGAGCTTTATGTGTTCGCGTTTCAATATTTTTATCTAATAAAGGAAGTGATTGCGCTTTGGGATAAAGGTAGTTTAAGATATTAGTAG
The DNA here is from genome assembly GCA_950022655.1 of Alentia gelatinosa. Classification (NCBI taxonomy): domain Eukaryota; kingdom Metazoa; phylum Annelida; class Polychaeta; order Phyllodocida; family Polynoidae; genus Alentia; species Alentia gelatinosa. The sequence goes on along the minus strand of OX465584.1, from coordinate 28,523,406 downwards.
TTCTTTGCTCTTCTAGATAGGGAATTTGTGCTGACCGATGCAGTTCCGGTATGTGTGTCCTTGGATGTGCCTTTAGTATGATCGGAAGCGCAGCGTTCTGTAACACTTGTAGTCTCTTTCAATCCAATTTATTACAGTTTGCAAACAGTACATCACGATAATCTAGAATAGGCAATATCATTGTTTTAAAGATTAAAGATCTCTCTCCCGCCGATATTCCTCTCGTCTACTCTGACGCTCACCTTATTATCTCATTCATAAGACCTGCCTCGACGGAAAAGTAAATGGACTAAGGGTATGACAGTCCCTGTTATTATACAAGCTGGAATGCGTCCTTGAGAAAACCGTCAGGGATGTTCCAGATACAGATGTCCCAAATGGGATACTGGTCAGAGCATCATAGACCTGTATGGTTTGTTGAAAGGGGCGCTAATTCCTAAAGAGAACTTTCGTGTCATTCATGAGGTAACTTGACTATTTAAAAGTTATTGAAGCCCATCTCAACAAAGAACTTCTGCTCCGACGTTGGAATATTTAGCTCATTATCCCTCGCCAAATAGGGAGTGGAAAACTCCATGATGTAATATATAGATATCGAGTATGGAACAGTTGGATGTGGTGTCATGTACTAAACTATATGCGCTAAACCCGTCGGCCCCTCTCTTACTAACACCTCCCAATTATTTCCCGCACCATTTCATATTATGTCTGTTTGTATGTCAGTTTTCCTGTGCGTTAGCAACCGGCAATATGCCAACTAGGTAGCGTCTAATCTTACCTAACAAAACGTTTCCCATTTAAGGCAGAATTCCACTGGACCGACGGTAGCCGATTCCGTAGCCAGACAATCGCCGATTATTATCGGATGCCCTATAATTTCTCAAATCTTTGAAAATGGTCATTTATTAAACTATTATTATCAGAATTAAATGAATTACAATACGTGAGCTTCCTCTTAAGGGCCTAGGAACAATTGATCGGGTGAGAAATCAGCCTGGTGGATTGTGCCCTTAAAGTAGATGTACACATGAATTTTCGATAACGTTTAGTCAATATGATAGTATGTGTTGTAATTCCAGTGAACATCTGAATGGTTTGCTAGTTAAACGACTGTTATATGTGTTTCTACCCAGAAAATAAATATATACCGTAGCAAAATGCCTCTAGCTCGTAGCTCACATGCACAACATGAAAACTATTAGTCAGTCCAGACTGAGTCATGGGAAATTATAATGGGACACTGGTTGAGCTATTTATAATTCAAAGTCTTTTAGTACACCGGGCTGCAATGTTTAGGAAAGGTATGTTGCCCTCGTTTATTAAAACTTTCAACAGTACAATTCAGATGAAGGAGGTTTTTTTGTCGTTGTCATATTCTAGTATCTATGAATCATGTTGTTCATCTTTCGAAAAAATACCCGAATTCCCAACACCCATTGGTATTGTACAATCTGTTACAGTGTTTTGACTAAAGAACTTGAGCAAATCAGTCATTTATTGATGAGTCTTTGTGCATGCCCTCCATGGCGACTGTTCATATGAAGCCATTCGAAACATCAACAGATTTGAGAGACACTCGCTAAAAAATGTAGTGTTATTGAACTTCATGGCAGTGTTATTATATGCATTTCAATGTCACATGTATACGAACCAATTTTAATCACATTTCAAGTGCAGCTTCATTCATTCCTATTCAAACCGCGGACCATTATTATCAAGTCTCTGAAACCGTATCAATGATATTCTGAATACAGTTACTAAAAGAATTCTTATAGGATTCCCCTCATAGGAAGTTAATGTATAGATAATTGATGGATAGGGAAGGATATAATGTTCGTGGTGGGTCTACATTTACACAGGCATATATGTTTTTTTCTATTAGACTTAATTCACTGTGTAGCTACACAGTTCCTCCATGAATAGATATCGAGTTCTGAATAGTGATTCGCTACACATACATACTACACACATCATGTTTATTCAGTTCACGTGGTTCTACCTGTAACTAGTCGTATCAGTTCGTGCTTCTCGTTAAAGAATATTATACAATCCAAATATTCAAAACACATTATTTGTATTCAGTATGTGGCTAGGTGTTATCAAGTTGGCAGCTACCGCTTAAATGAGCTCGATGTTAACATCGGCTGACGTCACATGTCTGTTCGTTCGATTACGACATTGTTGACAGCGGCGTCATCGTGGTGATTTGCCTAGTGTCAAGTTGTTGACAAATGGTATGTGGAGGTCGCAAACCGGCATGTCATGGGTTGTCATGCAATTGACATGGCAACTACAGCGGTTTCATCTATGGGAATCCTCAGGCTGCATGGATGGATGTGGATTATGTTGATATAAGTTCATGTCAACAAATCCAACACCCTAGAGCGGCCCTGTTAATCGATGTGATCACAGGAAATAAACATGACTTGCATTTCTTTGTTGAAATAGGGTAGTGATGTCTATTGGGATGGCCTGAATTATGTCTTCAGGTGTTTTTGAGTTTACTTTCAAATGTTTGCAAGTAAACTTGAAAACCTCCCCCCCCCAAAAAAACAAAACAAACAACAACAAATATTCAAAACATGTTCAGGTGAAGTAAAGGGACTATATGAAACTGGCCAATGTAGGCACTGAAGGTCAATTGTCACGCAGCAATAAACAGATTGTGTGGCCATTCCATTTTGGCCTGGCCGGTCGCTCCTGACGTCCGGTGGTCACAAAATTCACCACTCACTCTCCACTCTCGCTTCACACTCTCACCACATACCTCCCCCTTCACTTCTCACCAACCTTCAACCTCACCACACATATTTTTCATTTCCCATGCACCCACATCCTATTTTAAATTTTGTCCAACATCGTAGGGTGGTTATTTACATATTTTACCAAATATTCATCATATTATCTTACCAATCAATGTAATATTATCAATTTTATTATACATGGAAATCCGATAAGGGAAGTATGTCCAAGCACCGCAAATTAATCGGTTAGGAGACAAGTGTTACAAAACTTCGGAGCTGCCCAAACAATAGAAACCAACAACTATATGTTAGGTTTTTGCACATTTAACCAATGAATTCAAAGGTATTTTAGAGCGGACCATGCTCAAAATATCCCAGATATGAGTCAAAATTCTGTTCACCTGTTTGTAGTATGTTATTATTGAACAATGATCTCATGTATGTATATATATATATATATATATATACATGTGCATAAGAAATATACAGATAAAAGGGACCTGAGTTCGTATTACTGACAAACAAACGGACACCACAATACCATGGCTTTTTATATGTAGTACAACCACGGTTTCCTGGAGAACTGCATGTTTAATTAGTTACCGCGATATATCTCTGTAGCAAGCACTACACCGTTGAATATCATCGAGGAGGTTCGTCTATTGATATACACGATGTGTGAGAATGATTTTATAGTCATCTGCCTTGAGATACGCCAGAGATGTTGGACAGGTATATTCACCGTTGTTCAAATTTTGTATTCGAACCAAAATGTAACTGCAATAAAGATATCACATTATGTAGCTGATGGTTTTTAATCAGTTTATTCTATTTGTTTATCTAGACTGAAAGGGCTTCGGCGGTTAGCCGGTATGGGTTGCTCTTACAGTACTCATAGTGCAACCTAAAACCTCAGACCAGTACACTTTTACAACGAATCATTTTTCTGTTACAGAGAGTACAATACAGTTGGTATGAAGATCTGTGGATTGTAGTAAGTTCAATGAAAGCATTTACTAGCTGATGAGATCAGTTTTGCGAAAGCTAAGCTATATTGTACAAAACGGCTCCTTTATGAAATATGCATAGAAACAAGCATTAGAAGTGGGCTATGTTTGGAAGTGGATGGGCTGTAAGAATTATTCATTGGTCTCGATTCAGGATTGCCGTAACTTTTCGTCTCCACCAATACATCTCGTATTTTGGAGATGAAGAACGAAGTTGCAGTTTGTGTGGCGGTATAAGTAGTTGTTAGGCCTCCTCAAATATGTCAATTGAAATATTACAATATACTACACAATAAGACCCCTTAGGTTTGTAGAGATACATATATTTCAAATCCCAAGCCAATGATGCGCCTATGTGGACCTTGGTCGAACTACAACGCACCTTGGTTAATGTCAGAAAAAAGACATGCGAAAGCTTGGATAAAGTTCGCAAAGATATGTATCACTGGGAACATATAGTTCGTTAAGTGTGCTTGTCTACGTACATGTACCTTTGGCAAATGAACATTCTATATACTGCTATTCATGGAAGAGGAAATTAACTAATTACAGCAGGGCTATCAGAAAATGAATCCATGTGGAAGGGAAGTGGTGCACGCGAAGACCTCGTAGAAGTTTTATACTCTAAGTTTTGCCTCGTCATCAATGACTGTGCTGTAGTGCGGAAGTTATGTTTTATATAATCACTAGACTCGACAAAGCCATTATCAAATATTAAAAAACTAAACTTGGCAATACAGACAAAAATCTCTATCTGTGAGTTGTATTTAGGGAATAGAATGACACCTGTGGACAACAATAGCCTCTGCATTATGAATAGGCGATATATATTATTAGATGATTGATCTATTTTATTGTGAAATATGAATTTTACTTTGAATATTATGTTTCTTTTTTACCAACAGTACAAACCACCCGCGTCGCTCCGCAGTTCTTATCAAGTTAACCATCAATATTGACAATTGTATTTTTTCTCTTTGATCCCAAACATTGACATTGACACATTGTAATAGATCAATAGGAAAGTATTTGGCACAGTGCACTCTAATTGTTTTTAGTGAAATATCGAGAAGTATAACTGTTTAGTTTCCAATCAATCTACTCAACTGATGATATATATTCCCGAGAGTTTTAAAAATGGAATGACAAGTATACTATTGGCTCAGTTTGAAACTTATCAAAAGTTACCCTTGATATGTAAACACCACGATGCATATCAAGGAACGGGTCTGAAATGGTTATGACAAACCAGCACGCAAAACGCAGCAGCTGATGGGATGCCATCTTTATTGATCTACCAAAAGCAATGTATGTATATAACAGTATAATGTACAACACTTTATATCGGATCAATAAAGGAATTTAAAAAAAAAAAAAAAAAAACAACAGATAAAGACTGAAAGGTAACATAATAACCAAAGAGAATTCACGGGGATATCATGGTTTTCCCACAATAGGTACTTAAAACCTACATTATTAAACCAAATCCGAGTGATAGATCTTAACACTGATAGTATGATTCATGCTCGAAAAATACTAAAGCAGGACGAGAGATGCCTTCAGGCATTCCCACAGAAGTACAAAAGGTGTTTATATCTGAAAAGGAAGGAAATGGCTATTCATGAACTAATTGCGCAATAAAGTGCAACGCAAAGCTTGCTCCATAAACCTGGTTTACTTGATGTTCTGTCAATTTGTATGACAGGTGGCATTATCAAAAATATTTCCATGGCTCTAAACACCCATTTTTGTTTGTTTTCGATGATGTTTCGTTTGCTTGTTGTTTTATTATTTGTTATGAGATGTTCTTATATGTAAGGAGTCAATCGTTTATATCTAAACATATACCGGTTATCTTAACTATGACAACATAGCACCTGGGGGCCGTTTTATTTTCGACTCTCGTTGGGGATGACAGGCCCAAAGAAGGAGACCTCCACGGACGACCTATCTTGGACTAATTTTAGAAGGCGGAAGGGGGAGTTTAGGGTAAAAGAGTAAGAAATTCCTATCTAAGATTTTGTAAGTCAAATCTTGTACATAACAATTTATTATAATCAAATGTGTCTTTTCCTATAATTTCTTTTTTTAATATAAAATAAACATGATGTCCAGTATCTGATATACAAATTTGAAGGAGGCAACTTTAAAACATGTCAGCAGGTTTATTTCTAGTTTCCATCGGTACCCTTTGATTTCGTATTTTATATAACATAGTGCTGGGATAACGCAAGCATCATGCCTGATACCTCAACAGCTTGTATACAGATACAATAGTCAGATGTGCTCAACATTTTTACACATTCGTAATATTTAGTGAGATTATCAAACATTCGGTATTTTCTCCTGAAGTTGTTTCTTTGTCGGGTTTTAATTCATACTCAAACAAGTAATAGGTGCAAGGTTATTACCTTAAGTGGGTCACATGTAAAGACTAATGTACTTCACACCATTTCCGCCAATCCTCAGGCAATTCTCCTATGGTACAAAAATCTCAGCGGAACGTGCCATATTTTGCTTTTCATAATCTCAAGGAAAGATGGTGCATTGGATTCAGATGAAGGACACATCTGGGGCTCATTTAAAAAGCTACGAACTATAATATGGCCTAGAATAAGATATTTTTAACGAACTACGACATCGTGATAAATATTTTTCAGGGGTAGTCAACAATGAGGTTCGCAGGCAGGGCTTAGTCTCGTATCGTAGAAAGATGGTTTGTAGAAAGAATGTACGATATTTCTCTCCAACTGTCGGGCAGTGGACATGCGTACTCGACAACAAAGCAGTGTTTAGAATTTGTGTTGCTATCAGTGCAGTATGCTAGACTAAACAATTGAGTCTCATTGTGTGAACCCCACTTGACAGACACGTTTTTCCTCTGCAATTTTTGGCGACATTTACTGCTAAAAAGGAACAGAATCTGCCGCGTGAATTCCACTTTAGGTAAATGGAATCCTACCATTCAGACGAGGAGATTATGTTCCAGTACAGAATCTCGGTGGGATATGTCTCAGACAAATACCCTGTGAGGTACATGAATCCCACCATGTGAATTCAACTTCACTGGAAGTAGGTATATGTTCACAGCTTTCTTCCCTTACTATAGTGTAACTTACACTCCTCAAACTTCTCACAATAGTACATATAGATTAGATGGTGATCAGGGTCCGGTTGGGAATGGCAAAGACATCTACTACTTATCAGGCTTCCGTGAGATGAGCTTTAGATATGGAAGATGCATATAATGATAACTACGTGTGATACTGATTGTCGGTGTTCCTGGGGAGAAAATACGGGGAAAGAGATGGTAGATAAGTACAATGAGAGAAACCCAAATCAATATTGAAGCATGGTAGTCGAAAATACGTAAAGCTCCTAGAGGAGTAAATCGTTGGAACGGCTAGCCGGTTGGGCTGGACTGCTCACTGCTGACGGCTGGTGGACAGAAGCCACACTGCATCACAACTACAAGTCATCTCATACTGCAACGCTCATCCTCTCCTCAAAGAAATGGATTCGCTAGTGAGGTGTCTTGTCCACATATCCAAATATATACGACCAGCCTGCTTTTTGATCTCCAAATTGTTATAAACACTGTGAGGTCCCGGGAAATGGTTCATGAAAACCAACGCTGAAGTCTGGGTAGATCACAGGTGGTTTGGCGAACTCTGAAGCATCATGGAGCTAGAGGCCGTCAATGTAGTCATCGCCCTTACCCCTCCATTACGGCCGACAGGGATCGACATATACCAGTTGTTTCAAGTTCATTAGAACAGGAAGGACAACAACCGGTTCCTCCTGGATATCCTCCTATAATTGACTTAATAAATGGTTAAGAGACCAAATTCAAACTGATACAAGAAATGCCAGTCGTAAAGTCATCCGGTCTCAAGATAAATACAGACATCGGTACTGAAATAATGTATGTGTCAGACTCTTTAGCAAATTGCTGATCTTTATCAAGTGAGTTTGAAACTGGGGTATTCCTTGATGAATAGAAGACAGCCAAGATGATCATCTCAATGAACATCTTGAAAATAATACGCCTTCTGTAAGGTGCATGGTACCGCTGGCGCTATATAGATGATGATAGGATCTGGCTGGATATGATACAAAAACAAGGCTTTACGATTACAGAATTATACCACGAACGACGAGCTCCAAAGTCTAACCCATGTAAAAAAAAACCAACAACACCATTCTTGATAATAGGGAGCAGGGACATTTGGATGGTCTTTCCCACTTTAGAAACCTCAATATGAATTCCCCCGAGTATAAAGGATATGGCTTTGGATTGCCCAAGGGAAGGACTTACATTAGGCTACGTAAGCAATAAATCGTCATATACATTTATACAACCTGACAAAACCTGACATCATCCCAAACTACACTGTATAAGTTGATTGAGATTTGAAGAGAAAAAAAATCTCATGCCATAAACCTCCATCCTAATTTTCATGAATATCAAATTCTATTGTTTTCTTTCATATCAAAAGCGTTATTTCATCTAAGATAGGTTTACTAGTTACCACCATACCAGTGCAATAGATATCATTCTTGATGTTCTTGACTGGTGTTACATTGATTTTCATTCAGCAATGATTTTGGTCTAAAATATAGGCTTCGCCGTATTGCTATCACGGAAAATATTTCTAATACCTTCCACACTCTAGGTTTACCCCGCTAAACACCACAAGCTAAGGATTACACATTTGAGAATCATGGGAAATGCTGTGAAGCATTGTGACCGATTTAATCCATTCTATAAGGCAGGTCTCCTTGACAAACTGCGCAGATACTAAGAATCAGTCAGCTGCCTGTCATACTTGAACCTTAGGGTGTATTAAATAGTCTAGAATTAGCATTAGTCCTGACTGCATATAGCAACTCAAAGCAATCGTGTGCGGGAGCCGAAGCACATATAATAGTAACTTTTAAAACTTGACGCTGAAGCTCAGTAAAGGGTAGTTTGGCAACCAACCCCTGTCTTCACTGAGGTGCAATATAACTTTGTGTAGCTCTGGCTGCCAGTGTAAGAAAAGGGGACCCAGGTAGTTAGTCCAGCATCCACCAGAGGCACTGTATCCATGGCCGCCATCAGAGAACGGCGTTCCGAAGTAAATAGTGTCACTCGTTACCACCAGGGAGAGGGCTGGAGCAGTTGCAGCACCATCTCTTCATCAGCATCTCAACTACATGTACTTCACACTTCGTAAGCATAGAGAGGTAGCAATCCTATTCTATTGAACTGACCCATGCGTGTAAAGATCCACTATGAATATAACACGAAGCGTTTAGTATAGAAGAAGAAATATCAACTACGAGTAGATCTCATTAGTGTTAACCAATGAATTCTCATTTCATTCCATTCATAGATAAACCTTCAAATAATTTTGGTTCCATTAGCACAAGGAAAGCCTGACTTATGATAAGCAATCAAAATTATTAGCTCAGATGTTCAAGAAGACATTAATATAGTAGACTCATTATCTTGCCAGGTTACACCTCTACGATGGCTGCCACCATACCTCTCGAAAAACGATGACAGGAATTGTAATATTCATCAATTATTTCTCAACAAGATGCAACCATCGGCAGATATAAGGATGGTATAAAACACCAACAGAGCTTCCGTCGCGTCGGCAGAAATCATAAAACATCAGATACAGGGTCCATACACGTCCAGTTGATCCCTGCATTCAAATTTAATAATAACCTATGGAGCAGTGATTATAGCAGAAATCGCTGGTAATGATACAACTGCTAATTGCTTTTAACATCATATGGAACAAATCCATGGCAGGCATTCCCTTATATTAATTCATGTATTAACTAATAACAAACAATTCTCCAGGAGTTTATCCTATAATTCTATACCACAACGGTTCACACTCAATTATTGGCATGTGTATTGATCAATAAATTGTGAAGCTTATTTTGATGCATAAACGACCAAAGAATTAATTGTTTTCTAGTAAATACAATCGATTGCATTATATAGTCACCTGGTTGAATATTTTGATATATGATTTACTTATTACCGACAGAACCTTTCAGGAAAAGCAGATTTTCCCTACATTTCGACTAGATATTAATGGTGGTTGTACTATTTTCGAACTAATAATCGAAATTGATAAAGACGAGGAGACCTCTCTGAATGAGTTCTCCATACTGTACACGTATGGAGCACTCTATCTAGGGCTGAGTGCCATAATCAGAGTTACAATACAGATCGGGGTTCTTCTTATAACACTTTAGGCATTATGACTCTCGCTCCAATAAAGCTTTTATCCTAAAATTGGAACGTTTAAAGTTTGTCAGCTTCCCGTTCATATAAAAAACACCAGTAAAACATTGCATGCCAAGACGAAACTTCAGGGACAAAAAAAACAACCACTGAACGGGGACAAAACCTTGAAAGACAGTCCTGGCAGTGTAGAAAGAGTATTGGTTCTTCCTTAAGAAACAAACAGCTTACAAAAACACCACAGGCAACGAGCATCATTCTGCGGCATAGCAGGATGTGACATGGCGCCCGGGGTGTTTCAGACAGCATGCATGACACAAGCACGCAGAACCGGCAGCCATGTTTGGACTGGCATCACGTGATAGTCATGTGCAGTGTGAGCGATTGGCAGCGCAGTGCCACCTTAGCGTAGCCAGCTGACAACCGTCTGGTCGGTCACAGTGGAAGGTGTTCACCCTCTCATACGAACAACAGGGTCCGGAGCTAGTATTTAGTACTATCGTAAAACTGGATGAGGGTTAATCTTGGCCACCGTATTCCACGACTGGAGTTTGGCAAAGTGACTTCATGAGGCGAAGCCGAGTGAAGTCCGGAGCCAAAACTTCAGAAGTGGAATGCGGTGGCCAAGATTAAAACGAATCAGGTTTTGATTTTATCCTTTACCTATCTTCTCGATTTTGGAATATTATGTGATAACAATGCTGTATGCCACTAGAGGCATGTAAAACTCTGTATGCCAGTCAGCGTGGCATACGGGAACCCAATGCTAAGCCTATGGGATTTTATATTAGGGGTAAGATAATAAGAAGGAACTGCATCAAGATCCGTAGTGATTGGAAATATGCCATGTGTTTCGGTCGTGGAGGAATCTCTATATGCAAAGCCGAGTGAGACTGCAAACCAAAACGATTGTTGTATTTCCAGTCGCTACGAATCGAGCGTGGTTCAGTTTTGATCCCACCCCTATTATATTACTGACTGAGTGGCTAACGTTTGTGACCTCATCATGGATCTATTTAGTATTGTCTTTACAGTATTCGATAGGTGCTTAGTACAAGTTCCTACTGTTAAGCCTATGGGAAGAAAATACCTGGGGTGAAATAAAAACCCTACACTGTTCTGATCATCAACATGTAAACTGAATTCCTGTCTACAGCCTTTCAAATAGTAATCTGAAGATATTCATTCTGAGAATAACCCAAGTTTTGCCACGCTCAGCAAATGAAATAAATTGCAAATTCAAACGAGGTTCTGCCTAGCTACAAATCTCCTGAGTCACAAGCTGCTCATATTTATTGTTGGGAGGACAAGATATGTGATCTGAATGCTAATAAAGGTTTGTTGTATTGGGCAAATATTATTTGATATATCAGATTTGGGAATATCAAACACCACACTATGGCATCAAAGCAGCAGACTTATATAGAACTGTATCAGTAATCGTATAAATAAACAATACCACTCGAGTTCTGATGCGCAGTCATCATCATCGAGGCAAAGCAGAGTCACAATTGCACTGATCCAAATGAGTGGAGTATTGTTTATTTTACGATTCAAGTGCGATTCTGCGTTTATCTCACCACCCCATTCACTGACATTAAATAGCATCACAATATCAGAATATCTTATCTACTTTTTTAAATCTTGGCCGCTGATTGGCCAGTCGATTATGACGTCATCTCACTCTACCACCATGGCATCGTATTGGCAGTTTACGTGGGTGATTGTTGTGTAAACCTTTTAACGTTGTTCCTGTGGCTAAACTTGTACAAGGGGTGAAATAAAAGATATATCCCCCCACAGGGCATGGCTACGGAACATGTCAATGTAAAGCATCTTCACACAGATAACAACGAGCTCTGCTTTGACTTTTTGGGCAACCGGTGTAGCGCAATAGTTGGTTACCCTGCGATGAACTGTAATCATCACCCACTAGTATCTGGTGCGCATCATCACTGCTCGATGCACTCTCCTAGCAGAGATCCGGCACTCTACTTCCTGCAACATCATATTTATGTATCTATTTCACACCTTTCCATCATTATCGTAATCATATTGCGTCATGTCCTTTCTACAAGTAGTTTTCGTGTATCCGTGCAACAGTCTGTGCTAGCTGAACAGAAGAACATGCCAGACGAATGTGTGTATTGGGTGGGCGATAATTACGGTATATCGCAGGGTAACCAAATATTGCAGCATACAGGGTGTCAGTAAAATTGCAGGATGCTGTATCAAATTAGATTTCCTTATAGGCTTCTCTGGAGCAAAACTAGAAGCAGATGAAAACTCAGGCCACACATGGACAGAATCGTCAGGTGTCTCGACGATAAACTCAAGCTGTTTTGAAATAGTTCGCATAATCGTTAGTTGGCGCCAAATTGCTTAATCTGACGTGATCAGACGATCCGTGGTCGTCAATGGTTTGGCGTTTGACGAGATCAGTCGTTGGGTGATGCTAAATTCAAGAATCATCACCTATGACCGTCTGGTGTAAACGCCGGGTTACAGCCACGAGCAAGAGAAGAACAGAGTGAGAATTCCAGATGAACATGCCACGAACATGATCGCCGCTATATCACGTAAATGGAATTCAATCTGTATAATTGATTTATGATGATAAATGAGATTAGTATTATCATATCCAAGACATCAACATGGCTTACCAGGATTTTTTTCCTCAAGTTTAATTTTAATTGATCTCATCATCTGTAGGGACTATTTTCCGGAATCCTGGTAGTGTATTCCAGATGCTCTATAATTCTCCCAACAATTTCATTATTACATGGTTAAAGCTAGCCACATAAAGACATCTAGATGATGTGTTTAGACGTCAAAGCAGAAACGAGGCACTTAGAAATACCATGTTTTTAGAACTTAAACACTTTATCCGGTTAGTGTTAAGAGTTTGAACGTGCCGATGTGCTAAACACTTTTAGAGTCAAAACGCCGTTTGCATACATCAATTTATTTTTGGCATTAGTATAGTCTTCTCTTTTTGATGCATTGCCGGTCCGGGATATTGGATTCATATTATGCCTATTGGACTTTCTCTTCTCTCAGAATTCCTGAGGGAAATCACAAAGGGTTAGCGGTCGTGCATTCTAATAAGTAGCAGAGCACAACCAATATGCGAGGCGGCCGCCACAGGAAACGGCTAAAATGTCGTAGGACTGATCAGTTTGTTGCAATGTAAGCAAATCCAAGGCTCACATTGCTTCTCTAATGTTTCATTTTTGACATTGGATACAGGATTCAACTGAGTGCACCGAGGAAAATGATATTTTTACTCATGTTATGTTTCAACCTTTCTTATTTAAAGAGACCTCAATTTAGGAGGGATCCTATCCTAGCCAGCCGCATAAGGGTTTTTACTGAAGTTATTTTCACCGATTATCGCACGTATTAGCACGAGATACATTCACACGGTTGCGCACCATTATAGGCGTTATTGTGGGATTAGACCGGAACATTTATATATGTTGATGAAATGGAGAAAAACTTACAAAAAAACCAGACACAGTTAAATATATATATATATATATATTTATGTAGGTATATCTTTGGGGCCGAGTGGAGAAAAACCCATAAAAAAACCCATAAAAATTTGGTCGGGACTGCCGTAAGTCGACCAATGTCGACGAGAAACTTCCGTAACCTGTCGGGGTCACATCCTAGGTGGTCGTAACTCGTCTTGGCCATACCATGTTTGTACCCTAGCCGTACCGTCTCCTTGCCTACGGCAAAGATCAAGTCGACCTAGGTCGACCTACGTCCAAATCAACTCGACTTAACTCGACGGGATGTAGGGGCCCGAGTGGGCAAAAACTATAAAAATGCCATTAAAATACCATAAAAACACCAAGTCAAGTTAGGATTGGCCAAAATCCATTGCTGGAACTGCCGGGGTGATGGTGTAAACCTAGCCTAACGTGCCGACAGGTAGGCATATATTGACGTAATGTCACCATATCAGGCGACAAAAGTCCATACAAGGAAAAACCAGGATCTATGATATCAGCATAACGTTCCGGGATACTTATCTCACCAAACCCTAATAATGATATCTAGTCGGACTCTTTCTAAAAGGCAACAAGAGGACGTAATACTAAAATCAACTCTGGCCTATGACCACTAAGTGAGGTGCAGTTGCAATGGGTGCCAAAGTACCTTTAATGTTTACAGGTTTTGGCAGGTGCTGAGCACAACAAAGAGGCATTTTGGAGTCCTTCCCAGGGACATCAGTGGCATTGATATGTGATCAATATCACTTTGTAGTGGTGATCGCTCAATACCCACTCACGTGATCTACTAGACAAGATTTTCTTGTGACACAATCATTTATTCATCAAGGAAATTCACAATCGAAATAAGCCCAGATAGTTTCAGGATTGCGCATACAATTGGTGGTGAATATCTACCGTCAGAAACGCTTCTTCACCAAACGTACACTCAATAGAAATGTAAGAGTTACTGTTTGAGTTAACTATCTAAATATGTTCAGATAAATTCAGTCTAATTGCGCAATCTTCACCACTGAAGAACCTGAGCAAAACGATGTGAGCTTTTAGGCATCAACATACTGGTTCCGTCTATACTGTACATCCTATAACATATCCAATGCTATAATTCAATATCGAGGAACGACCGCTAGAATTAACGATCTCCAAATTTTAATCATGATAACTATTTTTATGACGATTCGCATGTTTATTGCCCATTCATTTCTTTGGAAATTGTATGCTCAAGTATGTCCATTTGCATTCCATCACCGTATATCCTGCAATGTTAAAGGGATTGTGGTAAGTCATATCGACTCCAGAGCCAAATAGATGTAGTCACTCTCTGGAAAACAGTATAGAACTGTGGCTTTTGAAGATGCTTCATGGCATCCTTAGTTAAATGCCTGTTGGCTGCGCTTCCAGTGTACAGCACAGTAAGGCAGTTAAAGCTTAGGCCACCTCTGGGAATCGAATCAAATGCAAGGCAGACTTTCTTCTGGGAATGGAGCCAATTTCACACAAAGCTGGAGAGATTGAGCGATACAAGGAAGGGGTGAGAAAAAAGGCGTTGGAGATAAGGGCAAGTACTGTGTGTGAGAGAGAGGTATGGAGAATCGAGAATAGCCTAGATCTACAGGATCCTAGATAAATGTTCTCGTAAATAACCAATCAAATGACTTGACAAAAATATAAAGTCTGATCATAACTAATGAAAGGGTTGTTTTTCGCAGAGCATCTAGGGCAAATATCTATTCAGTCTCCAATCATAGCCATTGGTCTCAATCAAGTTGTTCAACTCTGTCTAAAAATCAATTTGGGGACTTTATTTAATTGGTAATTTAATTCTCAGAATGTGCTTCATCATCATTCTGCTATTTAGTGAGTTGCAAAATGCCGTTTTTGATAATTTCCAGGTATATGATAATAAGGACATAGCTATTCCTTGTTGTTCTGGTCGGATATATCAATCTTGTTCTTCGATTAAATCTGACCAAAACATGTCGGAACAGATTCCATTCAGTCACACTAACCATATCTCTATGTATTACACTTTGTTAGTTTAATAACTGACTAACGAAAGTCCAGAATTACCTTACTTACAATGGAATGAACTTTCATAACACATAAAGAACACGAAGAACTGCTCTGTATCAGATGTTGCGAAACTAATACAGAAAGTAGAAATAAAAAAAACGGCATTCGACATACCTTAAGAAAATCGTTTCCACAAATATTTTGGATACGTCCTTTTAACCCATCTCGGGCACCTTATATCTTTTAACACCGCAATGTTATAATTCTAAGCAGAATTATCAAAACACAACCACCTACATTATAAACATAATGTTGTCCATTACCGTCTCTCCAAGATTAATACAAGGGCCTCCCCTTTCTAAAACTAACGCATTGTGAGAGAATTCCATCTGCCAAAAAGCGCATGGATGCATGCGTAGGGGGTATATTCAGTGCCCGTTGGTAACGTATTCTTCATATTGTTCAGCTCATTAAAGTATCATGAGGTGATTTACGGGTAGTATTTCTTTTTTTATTATTCTGAGCTTAGCTCTCTTTGTTTTCAGTATTTTCCCGTAGATTGTGTTATACAAGTGACTTTCCCTCGTAGTTTACATGTGACTATCCCTCGTAGTTTAAAGGTGTCAATCCCATATAGCACAAATGTGAGATCAACCATTAAAGATTTC
The DNA here is from genome assembly GCA_950022655.1 of Alentia gelatinosa. Taxonomy (NCBI): domain Eukaryota; kingdom Metazoa; phylum Annelida; class Polychaeta; order Phyllodocida; family Polynoidae; genus Alentia; species Alentia gelatinosa. The sequence goes on along the minus strand of OX465584.1, from coordinate 28,507,203 downwards.
TATATTTCTAGTATTTCAGTTCGAATAGAAAGTCAAGCTGAGTTTTCAATATGATGATACCCTAAAATTGTATTTTAACATTGCATTGGTTATCAAAACCTTGACTAGTATTTAATATGGATTACTTGATTTCCTTGCTCTTATTGTATGAGCTTGTTCTATTTTTGTATTTTTTTGTTTTAATAACAACTTCACAGTCACACTTAAATAGCATGATGATTGACAGGACGGGTACACATAGTTTGACAAACAAAAACAGTGCAATATAGAGTACTTATTACATACAAGAGACATGACAATTCAGTGTACAGATTACATATAAACATAGGACACCAGTGATCTAGCATTGGCCTAGAATATGACATATGGGCAAAAAGTCATTGACTTGTAAAATAGTGTGTGGATGTTACCCCAACTAGGAGATGCTAATTAAAAAATTTATATATAATAGGTAATACTACAGAGCGGTCTGCGATAGTTAATATCTTGGAGTAATTAGAATTTTCCCAGTGTAATATTCTGTACCACAATTAGTGACATTTTTAGAGTTTCCTATCCAGGCTAGTATAGCCCCCATCGAATATGATATTTCAACCTTCGGTCTTGTTCTCCTCAATTACACTAATTTTGTCAACTAGTTGTGAAGCAGATGTCGCCGTCCCTTGATACGACGCAGGGTAAACGAATTCAAACATTGTCTTGTAGGTTAAGTTTATTCAGTCCACGCATTTACGTCCCATCCTTAATTTCTGGGTTGGGATCTTAAGACACCTGAAAGCATTTTTGAAAATCAACCTCGTATCCTAAAGGTCAGAATATTTAGGAAATGTATTAGATCTTCTAAAAAACGATATAACAATCTTGGTAATAATGTCACATGAGAACCTATAGAAATGTATCAACTTAGCTTCATGTTGCATTCTGGCCATTATTAAAGCGATACGTTTATGATTGGCAAAAAGGAAAATGTTAAGACGTACTGTTTTCTCCTATAGAGAGTAGATATGCCTAATAGGGTTCCTTTATCAAATAATGTTTTATAAAAGTCAAATTACTTTCATAACGTCCTGCACACACCAAGGTCATAGTCCCTCTGTGAATATCTCCTAGTGATCTATTTTATAACCAGATAGAGCTCCATAAAGCGTCGCCTCCATGGGGCCAGATGAGGTGGCATTAAAAGTGGGCCCACGTTAATATCCAGCAAGGTACGCTTTCTCAAGGAGCAGGCCCCGATGAAGGCGTAGCCCCTCAGGGTCCATCGCACCAACCCAATGCATCACTTCTACCCGCTGCACATCGCCCCCTAGTGCGCTAAATTGACACCCGCTACAACGGAAGTTACATGCCCCACCTGTCACGTGATGCATTGCTGGCCTATCACAGCTCTGGCCACCTGTCACGTGATCTATTGGCAGCCAATCACGGCTCTGGGTTGGTCCCCCACACGTAAGAGCCCCTCCTGACAGGGTAGTAAGGATATTTTTTCAGTGGAGTATGAGACTGCAGGCATAGGAACGCCAAAGGCAATTACCATAGCGTGGCCTTCCTTGTGTAGGAGTATTTTCATAGTACAAGATCAATTTTGAAACTTGTAAATAATAGAGATTTTGGATGGGGTGTCCACCGAGCTCCCTATATTGGACACTGATATTGACCTCCCGATACAAAATTAAAACCGCAGTGGAATCGTAGCTAAAATCGGGGCATTTAAACAGGTTTCTACGATAATCTGATGCACGCCGATGCACTACGATATTGACCTCCCAATGCACTACGATATTGGCATTTTACATCATATTGCATGGGCAGGTCTATCATAGTGCATCGGTGTTTGTGGGTGGGAGGCCTTACACGTTTTTCCATTTCTATTCCATTCTCATGACATACTTAACCATAAGTGTTGCTACTATTGGCTAACTAGTTTTAGATGTTTAATTGACAATTTAACTTGCAGATAATTACAATATTTTAATAGTTATTATTCCTCCATACATATGGCTATCGTTCTTGCTAATGTCATTCAAAATTTCCTGCAATCAATAATGTAACGAATGAAATGCTTCTCTTTGCTTCCCTCTGAGAACTACCATAATCTATTCACCATTCATAATGGAAGGCGATACATCTCTACTGAAGACAGGCTGCCTTGGTTTTTTCAGCCCTATGCCAATCAGTATATTCATGTTTTCATTCCAGGACTAATTTGTCCAGTAGTTTCTGTCAGGGCTCTGCTTTTCTATGCATTTCTAATAGAGACGTTGTCAAAAATCCCGTCTCATGTTTCAACAGAAAATGGCCTGATGTACTTGGTGCCAAGCTTCATTTCTATCCTAGCTCTTGAAACGAAGCTAGACTGTCTAGCCGTACCCTTGTGACGTCTTGCCCCGCGTAGAATGTAAAATGGAATACTTCCTACAGCATAAGTATAACTGATTAGGTAAAGTTTCATATCATTCTGATCAATAACCTGTCATTTATATTTTGATATAATACTCACTGGGGGATTATGTCACAAATGTTAGCCGCTTAGTCAAAAAGGTAGAAAAAATAAATATTGAAATAGAACGCCCAAAATCTAAAAAAATATCTAAACTCCCCATTGTATCAAGGTACAAAAAGCTGGGATATCTTACCCCTGGATGTGCAGTCGACTAGGGATAGCAGTCATTATAAAATGAAACTCGCAGCATTTCTGGATGAAATCCCACTATGAACTCATTATCCCGGCCACCACACACAGTTGGAAGACTGTTGGAAGACTGTCGTAAGACTGTTGGTAGACTTGTAAGACTTTGTGAGGCTGACACAAAACTGTTTTAAGACTGTTGTAAGAATAATATATGAGACGCTTGCTCCTCCCCGCAATAGGCCTACTTTTTTAATTTAAATAACTCCGTTAATAATCAGAGTAAAGACTCAATATAAAACCAAATTAATCAGGAAATAATGCTCTACATGATGCACAATCATATCCTCGTTCTCTTGTTTTGATATAGCGGAGTCTAATGATGACCATGGAAATATATCAGAATCCTCTTTATGGTTTACAGAAACCAACTAAAAGTAGTTCTTATAAGGACCGCGTATATGTTTTGCTTTCCCTTATTTTCAGCAAGATCCTTATGACTTTGTTCAGACATCATTCATCAAAAGTAATGCGTAGCTAAGTAAATAGAATATCACCATGGGATTAGGGGAGTCGACAATGGCGGTGTACAGGACAGATTTATGCCATGCTGTGGAAGCTATCTACTTCTAATGACACCCTATAGACAGTTTTAACCGCCTTCACTGAGCCCCTGGCAAATAGAACCGTTAATCTATCAGCTCTGAAGGCATCGCGTAGACTGTGGTGTAAATCATTCCAAACATCAAGTGACAGGGAGTATTTAGCTTGATATATCATCATAGTTAGTCCAAAAGAGTAGATGATATTAGGTGTAGATTAAAACACAGCTGATATGCAAGCCAACAATCAATAATATCTTCAGCGCCGTGTGCATCTTAATCTCAGTTTCCATAGCTAATCTCTCCATTCATATTGCTCTCTACTATGAGAATAAGATTCCCTCAGAATAAGTTATGTTTCAAGAATATAGTTAAAAAAAAAAAATCCAGACCAAGCGTCGAAAGTACGATGATAGGTTTCAAATATATTCCGACATGCAAGATAAGTCTGCCGAGATAGCTATTCTTTTTAATATTTGCACAGAAAAGAATTGTGTTGTTACAAATAAAAAGTTATCAAATAAATTCATACATGTATTAATTAGATCAGGAAACAGCTTGATGTGTTGTGTTCTGGTATTTAGCAGACATCAAAGCTCTAACATGATAAACGCAACGGATGACAATTCTGTGAGATTTAACTCCCACCACAGTCAAACTGTCATGCCAGATAATTGCCATCAGATTTCAGATTACTGTAAAGGGTCTGGTGAGGTGCTCATAAAATTCAATCATTGCTGATTTGTTATTCCAAATAGTCATTCAGGTGAAAGGTGCCTCTGTCTGGGCTGGGGAATTACTGCAGGACTGTCTGATTGCATCAGCATTCTTCCCTATTTCGATTACAAGCAAAACTTTATCTATTTTCTGCCCATAGCTTTTCTAAAGTCAGGGCATGAGTTGGATGATTCATAATCTTTATGGTTGGAAATATTCAGTGATGACAAAATTCAATATTCAACTTCTGTTTCAGTAGCAATGTAGCGACATCTCTGTAAACCACCTTTCCAATATAGTACTTCTGGTAACAGATGTTAACGGCCATAAAAACATTGCTAACATCATGCACAGTAGAAATAACACTGGAAATGTGAAAAGTGCTACAAATGATGATAAAACACTGTATACATTTCACGTCCTATCTGCAAGTGACGGCACAAAATGAACATCACTTACTGGAAACAGTTGAAATATTGATTTTGCAGAGTGGAAACTGAGCCATTCGTTTATTACACAGGATTATCGGCTTCCAACAATAGAAAATGTTCATCCGGTTACTAACTTCAGTCAGCTCGAACTTCTATTCTGTCATTATTTATATCAGAGATGTAGGAGCCTTAAAGGTCATTGTTCGATTGGTCTTCGAAAGAAAATTAATTGAATAAAGCACTCTCGAAATCCGTTGTTAGTATTCTAGCTCGATCTCCCGAACATTGTGTCTGATATTCGAACAACCACAAAAGGCCGGGTTCAGAAATAATGAATATCTGACGGAGGCGTGTCTCGTAACCACAGCCTACAAGCCACAGGGACAGAGACAGAGATGATTTAAAAGCTCACTGTCATACATTACTACCTCGGCAAAATTCCTCTTAGATCAATTGGCCTTATTGAGAGCTTTATCTATGAAAAACGGTCAGTTTTTCTTTAGCGGCAGAACATGTATGTCTAAGAAATAGTACATGTTGATGAATGCTGCTAGTAAAACCATGGAACTCGGTTTTTCCTTGCTACAATATTATATCCCACATCGACTAAGAACGATGATATTGTTATCAGGACTGACTGAGTTAACTGAGTCAAGCTACTGCACTGCCACAAAGTAATAGCATAATATCTGGTAATATCAATTGTTCAATATCTAATGACTTGTTCATTGCCCGGTGGTCTTATCATTATTTTATATTGATTATGGATGACACAATTCTGTATCAACTAACTGCAGCGTTGATGATCTTTGATTGACTAATGTTTTAGCATATTATACAATATGACTGGAGATAATCCCAACAAACCACAAATCTTATACCTCAAAGAATCCCCATAATGTCTTTTACTACCGTATTTTATATTTCTACTGTGTCTAAGTTTTTGCCAATCTTTGTATTACCTTCTGCAATATATGCTGGTTCTTTTGAAGCTAGTCAATGTGACGTCATTTGCAGCAATTTCTGAGCGTGAGTCGAATGCTTATATACAGTGGATAGGTTAGGAAGTTAGTTTCGGCCCACGAGATTCAGGTCAACCATAGACTGTAGAACTGTCCTCAGGCGCTTTAATAATCTAAAACCATGGTACCAACAAGTACGCTACAAACCCTGTAATATAAACGCGAAACTCAACTGCTAAAACTAGCCAACCAGAGGTCCAAGAACGAATCATTTCATGCGAACCTGAACAGGAAAACACATATTTTCAATGGGCCGGTCCTCAAAATAAGCCACCCGATAAATGTAAATAAATAACAACACTCTGTCGAATTCAAATCAGCTGACCTCTGGAATAGGCTCAGAGCTGTGACATGAAAAACTGAGCATCAAGAGATACTTAAGTCCAGACTAAAGGCCACCCTACAAGCATCCTAATGCTACCCTGGAGACCCTACCCACTATGTAAAGTTGTTTACCAACTAGCTACACACTAAGTGGTGCACATAAATAGATAGTACTCTTTGTATTGTGACATTGTGCACTATTATTTGCTTCCAAGATGTGGTCTGGTTGTCTTATAAGCCTGCTTTCCCATGCAAAATAAACAAGGACTGTATGCTTATCATAGAGGATATTTACTGTAACTGAGCTAACAATTTTAGCATACTGAAAACTATAGTTAGTAAGTAGTTTATTACAAATGCTTTGTAGGTCTCCTGTAGCGACTCTGTAAGCCTACACTATACGCATCGCTAGGCATGAAACCATTACGCTGGAGAGCCGGGAAGAGAGGTTCATATGCCTCCTACGGTCAGACTCCAGGATGAATAAAAGGTTTAGAAAAAAATGTAAGGAGGTCAGGGTAAAGGTCGTGGTTTGTTGTGAATGCAGTCATTGGCAACTGGGTCAAAGCAAGCCTACTATATTCTTTATATGGCAGTGCAGGCAGAGGGGCAACTCCATGCACTTTGGGAGGGGTTATAGACTTTCAGGTTATTCATCGATGATGAACATACCATTTATTCCTAGTTTTGTCATATATCAATATTACCAAGTTACATATTACCATAGTTGCGTAATAATATTAATCATTATATAGTTTTACATAAGTTTTGAAAATATAAAAATATAAATACCGAAAATGGTACCTCCCGGCATCATGGTGTACCATGCCCGGGAATGCCTCCAGACATCACAGGGTAGCGAATGGGTAAATAACAAAAATGTTTTATACAACTCTCTTCATTACAGAAGTCCTCCCCCAACCTAAGCCTACCATAGTACACTCGCTGTCCCCCATACTTCAGACATCTGAGTCTGTCCTTGATTGCCCAGGAGAGTTGCTCACTCTACACTGGCTCCTGTGCGGCCTTTTATGCCATGTATACATGCATGGGATCTGGGCTGGTACTTGCATTAACTAACTACCGAGTGACCGCGAGCCCCTCCTCCACTCCTGGTACTTTCCCTGACTTCGGAACCACACAGACCAGGAGGGTGACTGGATGGTCAGTAAATGAGGCTGGATGGCATGTGCAACAAACTACATGTAATTCCTGCAGAGCAGGGGATATGGATATGGGCCAATGCTTTGATCACACCACACTAAGCTATTTCAAGTACGATTTCCCTTTGACATTCTATCATTGGCAGTCTTATGCCGTATAATTTCAAAAACAATAGCACCACAGAAAGATTCTAACACCTCTTAGCATTGAATCTTACCTGAGACTAGAGTGTTCACTGATTCTATTGCCAAATGCTTGTCTCGGCAGTTCCTCCGTTATAGGCGACTCCTTATCTGACAGGAATTCCATCTGACACCTAAAAGAGACTGGTAAAGCATTGCACTACTCTCACCCCCACCCCCTACCACAGACACGAACAGGAGCGAGACAGCCTGACATAATACATATTATAGATATCAATATTAATATGATAAGATTGGTTGATAAAAGTTGGTGTTGATAAATCAACAACATTTAGTGAGAATAACATCATACGGGATCGGTGAGTAACGAGATAGAATATGTAGTAGATATACGGTGTTGGCGGGTGGGAAATAAAAGGTGTTAAGAGGTTTGACCGTGGTGAAGTGGTGGGAGTGCGGTAGCCGAGGCATTGGAACCAGGGGCTCGTGAGTGTGTGAAGTAACTTGTTAACACGTAAGTGATGGGGGTGGTGTGTGTGTGGGGGGGGGGGGGGGGAGCCCCCTTATGAATTCTGGGAGATGGACATACAATCATTCAGCGATATTTGACTTCGTAACCTTTACCTTCTACTCCCTCTTTCAGTTTCATCTACACGCATCCGTTTGTTCCTCCCGTCTTCATTACCCCTTTACCCGCAACACAAAAGTATAAAGCAGAGGTTGGGCAAATAAAATTTATTTTAATTTTATGAGCGAAAAGAGAAGATATTAATACGTGATAGTAATATCTTAAAGATAACAAGATACATATGGAAGATATGTTATGTTATATGATAACATATTGATAGATATGATACATATATGGTAATATGGTATATGTTATACGTGATAAGGTATAATGTATTACATATGTTGATATGTAATAGTATAATACATATGGATATACATGTATAAAGTATAATGGTATATATGAATATACAGTGTGTATAAAAACGCCCTACGAGAGTAGGAAGATATAGGAGAGGGTGGGTGGGAGAAAATTGGAGTGCGTCTGAACGTAGTGAAGCGCGAGAAGAGAGTGAGAGAGAGTGTGAGAGCGTGCTTCACCACGTGACCTAATAGTTCACATGATTCGCACGAGGGGGCGCGCAGGGAGCGCGAGTACAGAGGGAGTGCGCTAGGTGGAGCAATGACCGCCCCTGACCCTACGGCCATGGGCTACCCATTACCCCTTTACCCGCAACACAAAAGTATAAAGCAGAGGTTGGGCAAATAAAATTCATTTTAATTTTATGAGCGAAAAGAGAAGATATTAATATGTGATAGTAATAAGATACAAGATACATATGGAAGATATGTTATGTTATATGATAACATATTGGTAGATATGATACATATATGGTAATATGGTATATGTTATACGTGATAAGGTATAATGTATTACATATGTTGATATGTAATAGTATAATACATATGGATATACATGTATAAAGTATAATGGTATATATGAATATACAGTGTGTATAAAAACGCCAAAAATCCATGAAAGAAGTGGCGTGGAGGGTGGGAAAAAGGTTCGAGTCACTTGTTAATTGACTTGATCAGAGCGTTAACCTGAGTGGCACTCGACACTCGGATGTAGCTCCTGTGAGCGTTCGAGCGCCACCCCCCGTATCTCTGGATGGAGAGTTCGGGGACCCCGGCCTGGAAGGCCTGAGTGGCCGCGGCCTTTCTCAGGCTGTGCAACGTGTACGTTTTCGCCGGGATCCCCGCCAGAGCCGTAAGTCTGTCCCATTCCCTCGTCAGCGACCTGGTCGTTATCGGTGACCGATCAGCGTTCATCAGGAACGGGTCTCGGTCGCTAGACGTGGGAACGGCCGCGATCATCTCTCGCACGGCTTGCATAGGGCACGACCTCCGGTCGGGAGAGGGCTGGAGAGCCACATGCTTCTCCTCTCCAACACACTGGAGGTTTTTCGTCGCTTTTACCCTGACGGTGACGTGAGCTGACGTGACTTTCACGTCCCCGCGAGTTAGGTGCCTGTCCGGATCGAATCCTCGGACGGATGGTGGGGCGACCTCGCTCTGCCGCAGGGCCGCGAAGAACATCAGCAGGCAGGCCGCTCTGGTGGACCGGTCGAGGGGCGTGGCCGTTAGTCCACCGAGGACGCTCCTGAGGGCCTGCATCGGGATGGGCGGTTTGATGTTCGGCGTGTAGGACTTGTCCCTCTTCATCGCGTCGATGGCCCTCTTTACTCTCGCGTCCTCGGTCGCCGCGACGTTGCCCCCGGACAGGCGCAGGTGCGACCGTAGGTGCGACAAGTGGTTGGCCACGGTCGCGGGCGAGGGGGCGTGGTCCGTCCCACCCACGCCGGTGAGGCAGGCGTCCACGGTGATACATTTCGTCGGGGGGCCCCTGGGGATCAAGGCACGTCCATTCCACCCGTCAGCGAATCTCGAGAACCAGTCGAGGTCCTGCCGCATGTCCGACGAGATGTTGATGTAGAATCGGGACATGCCTCGCAGGGCCTCGAGGAGCTTGCTGACGAATGCCCTTGCCGGCCGGATGCACTTTGCGACGTGTAGTATTTTCCCCAGTATCGACTGGAGCTGCCACTTCGTGAGGGACCGCTTCCGGGAGACGGCCGCGACGTGTTGCCGCACATCCTGCAGTTTGTCTTCCGGGATCGATAGCGTCATCTTCGCGGCATCGATGTCGATCCCTAGCCAGCGGACCACCTGCGACGGTTCCTGGGCTTTGTCCCGGGCCTCGGGGAGACCCAGTTCGCGGAAGAGCTCCCGGGCGGTCGCGAAGTCCGCCGCGGCTTTCTCCTTCGACGGCGATATGATGATTAGGTCGTCGAGATACATCGCTCCCTCGACCCCCTTGGTATGGTATCCGCTACGCACTGCATGTGGTAGGAGGACGCGCGGGCACCGAACGGCATGGTCGTATCACAATAGTACCCGCCGTCCCACATGAAGCATAGGAGGGGCCAGTCCAGGGGGTCGCAGCGAAAGTTCTTGTATGCCCTCGCGATGTCGATCGAGGCCATATAGGCCCCGGGGCCCGACCTCAGGAGGCGGGAGACGAACCCGTCGATGGTAGGGAGGCTGTGCTCCCTTTCCTCCCCGTAGACCGAGTTCTTCATCACGAAGGCATTGACGCTCTGTTGCCGCGGGAACGTCATGTCCGTTATTACTCTCCGGGCCTCGGAGTCCCGCTTCTCCCGCGACATCAGGGGAGACACGTGGCACCACGGGCTGAACGGGGCGTCGGAGAACGGGCCGAGCAGATTGGAGAACGACAGCTCCTTTTTCACAAACTGCCCTACCTCGGTCGGGTACCCGGTGGCACTGGGGTGGTTAGGCACCCCTCTGGTATCCGTCGCGGGACCGAGGTATCCTAGGGGGAAGCCATATCGTATGAAGCCCAGCAGCTCCTGCTTCCCCCGCATGCCTGTGAGGTATTTCTCCCACGCCCGCAACCGTAGGTCCGTGGGGAGAGTAATCTTGCTACACATCGCGTTGGGCAGGCCCGAGGCCCGCACTGCCTCGTAGATGTGGCCGTGCGCCGGCGGGGCGCCGTCCTGCATCCGCGGCCATTCCGCGCGCCGATGTGCCCTGAACGCCTCCAGGTCCGTACGAGTCCCGGCGGCAATAATCCCGGTCCGACACACTTCCTCGAGCTTAGCGAAGTCCGGGGGCGTGCAAGGAGGGGCTCCGTCCTCGGTCCCGTGGCCGGTCGTGCCCGGGTGGGGGACACCCACCGGCACGGCCACGTGGTCCTGCGGAGTCGTGTTGTTATTGTTGTTGTGTATTGCCTCCCTGTCACGTGGGGGAATCCTCACTCCGTGTGTGACGTCACGTGTCGGGGTGGCCTCACGTGGGGAGGTGCCGACCGGGAGTCGGCCGCTGACCACCTGTGCCCACGTGGCCGTTGGCGGTTTCCTGTCCCGTGTTGTTTCAGCACTGGACGTCTCTGTGATCTCACGTGCCGCGTACCCTCTGACCCCGGGAGCCCGGGTGGGGGGTGCACGTGAACATCCTGTAGTCGGGTGCGCTCCGGTTACTCTCGGGGCGCACCGTGCCCGTTTTTTGCCGGCTGCGGAAGTCCATGTTGGTAGAGGGCATCCGGTCCAGGGTCGGCCGCCCTCATCTTGTATCCGGCCTGCGGGGTGTATCCGCCCTGCTGTACGCGGCGTGTTGGTTGAGGGGCTACCGGCTGGGACTCGTAACCCATGGTGTACCCCAGTTTGCGGTTGCAGGCATGGAGCGAGTGCCCGCACTGTTTCCCCACCGAATCGCAGAACGAGCAAATGTGAACCCATTTCACGGGCCCGTCCTCGTGCCCGCTCCGATGCCTGCACCCTCTCTCCGAATTAAACTGCCGGCACGGCAGCTCCCTAGCTTTGTCCTTCCCTGCGTTATCCGGTCCGGCCGACCGGGTCGAGGTCGTCATGGCGAGCCGGACTCGCTCCTCCTGTATCAGACCGTAATCGGACCAGCTAAGCCTGCCGGCCTCGATTTGGTCGAACACAAATTGGCTCCATCGCCTCACCCCGGCCCACGGTCGAGATTGGGCATCGATGGATACCTGGTGGAGGTGCTTAAACATGTGGTCCCGGTCGGCGGGCTCCACGGCTCGGTCGTCCCCCAGCAGACCGAGGAACGCGCTAACGTATTCCATCGACCCTAGGGACCCCCGCACCTCCAGCTTCTGAGACAGTGTAAATACGCCCTCGCGGTCCACAAACATAAATGGCTTCGAGGTCAACCGAGAGATGTTTAAGTCCGAATGGAGCTTACCCGTAGTCCTGTCGTGTCTGATGGCCTCACGGTCCAGCTCGCGTTGGATGTAGGAGTCGGCCGCATACCGCTCCCTCAACTGACGTGGCGGAGGCAGGACCCGTGCGGCCTGGTCCTCGGCCCACTCGTTGGTGCGTCGATCCACGGCCGACTGGACGGAAGGTGGCCGTGAGGCCCGGTCGTTGGTCCTTTGTTCCGCCAGCCGGTTGATCGCGGCCAGGACTCCCCCGATCTGATCTTTCACGTCGTTTTTGAAGTCGGCGAGGCCTTTCTCCACGGCCACGAGCCTAACCGTCTTTACACTGCCTACCTCGGAGGCCGAGTCCACGTGCTCCTCCGACGGCCGTTGGGTAGATTCCGACGTTACTTCAGCCTCCGCATCGGCGTGCGATGTGCTGGGGCCTGCTCGTGTCTTCGGCATCCTCACGTTGTTCTGGCGGTCAATTACCCGTACTTTAAAACCTTAACGACCTCGGGCCGATACTCGTGGAGTATCCGGTGCCGCGAGCGATGTAGGGCCAAAAATAGCGGAGAAAATTGGAGTGCGTCTGTACGTAGTGAAGCGCGAGAAGAGAGTGAGAGAGAGTGTGAGAGCGTGCTTCACCACGTGACCTAATAGTTCACGTGATTCGCACGAGGGGGCGCGCAGGGAGCGCGAGTACAGAGGGAGTGCGCTAGGTGGAGCAATGACCGCCCCTGACCCTACGGCCATGGGCTACCAATGTTACATATCCTTGTATATATATTGATCCCACCCCTAATATTAAATCCCATAGGCCTAACATTGAGTTTCCGTATGCCACGTTGACTGCCATACGGAGTTTTATATGCCATTAGTAGCATACAGAATTGTTATCACATAATATTCCAAATCGAGGAAACGGGGTAGGATAAAATCAAAACCTGATTCGTTTTAATCTTGGCCAGTGCATGCCACTCATGGAGTTTTGGCTCCGGACTTCCCTGGGCTTCGCCTCATGAAGTCACTATGCCAAACTCCAGTCGTGGCATACGGTGGCCAAGATTAAATCTCATCCCGTTTTATGATTATATATATATATATTATATATATATATATATATATATATATATATATATATGTATGTAAATATTACTGTTAAACAAAGTTGAAGGTAAGAATGAGCGGTACGATCTGTCTATCATCAGCTGCACTGGACTTCCAATCCCTACAGGCTAACAAAGGCAGTTGAGTGGCTTGAATCCCTTTGTGTATTCCCCACTTTAGTGCCTGCCTGCAGAGGCAGAAAGAGATACAAGTCCCTAATAACAGGAACTGCACAGAATGGTCAACGAGGCATATTACTCTGTCCGTGACGTCATACACGCATCAATATCACATGCGTCAGTCGATTCCCGTGATGCACCAGATGTGGCTAAAAGACTGAGATTCTGCACTGAGTGACTTCCCTATTATCGCTCATAGAGCACTAGACCTGTTATTATACGGTGGGACTCTGTGTTTTACTCGCCAGGTTGCTTTTCCCCTGAAGTCTCTGAGGATCTAGTCATAATTTACGATAGGAAATAAAGCCATGAGTCATTTTCACTTCATCATACTTAACTTAGACATTGTTTATATGAATGTATACATGGGGAAATACTGCAATATATTTGTCTTGTTGTACAGGTGAGTATAGTTAATAGTTTTAGGCAGGTTTATATCCCACAGCTGGCCACACCCTGTCCACGTCACTGAACTCTGCGTAATGCAATTTCAAAACGTCAATCCCGATTACCAAGGTCTGGATGACCTGCTTAGGTCCTAGAGGGTGGGGCATAATACACGGACAATATTTTTACCCACCGGCCCAACACCAATTCTTCTTTATCATTTTTTAAAATATAATTTAATACATTTCACATTCATAGGGAATTTATTATTATCAAAAATGTTTCTCCTATCAAATGTGTCAAATACTATGTGAAACCATAGTTATGGTGCCAGTACGGGTTAGATTTATGAGTTGTTTCGGAAAAATTTGTTCTGAACGAGCCGGCACGGCGAGTTCAGAACGAATTTCTCCGAAACAACGAGAAAATCTAACCCGTACTGGCACCATCACTATGGTTTCATATTATTATATACCTTAATTCGGTCTTAATTCGCTAAAACTGACCCTAATTTGACGTAGAAGTCACTTGGCACAACTCGCAAAGACGATGCGTACACTAGCAGACACGCCGGATGTTGTTTAGTGGAAGTGATCACCGCGCAGGCGCGAATACATTAAAGCGCCGCATAAATTAACGCAGGGTCACCCTGCTACGCTCGATCGTCCCGTCGGACAGCTACACTCGAGTGGTGCAGTGTCTCCGCTATTTGTTGACATCGGCGAGTCCCCGCTCGGCCTGTGAACGTATCGAAATCGATATTTCTCGCATATCTAAGCTATCTAAAGTGTATCACGTGATTCGTTATCGTATTCCACCTCGAAGTTTGATGTGTTTTCGCACAAACTCGCTCCGTGGTTACTGTACGACGCCACAGAACTCGCGAAGTGAAGGGATCCGCCATTTTTGAATCTGGCACCGAGAATTCTGTTGTCGGCCTCTCGACCAATCAAAATGCGTTATTTTTTCAAAGGGTGCAGTCTGTCAGCCAAAGCATGCCAGTGAGGGTCAAAGGATGCAGTCTGTCACCCAAAGCATGCAGTCTGTCAGTATCCAAAGGCACCGGTACAACGTTTCACGGCGTACAGTGCATTCTGTGTGTAATAACTGTACCCCTAGGAGCAGTACGTATTTACACTGATTTAGTGCATAGGTATATAATAATATTCAATAAATTGTTCTCTTACCTTCAACATCTACTTATAAAATCTTTTTCATAATATTGAATTTCATCTTCTCAGCCAGCCTTCACTCTTCTTATTTACACGTAAGGTAGAGCAGTAGTGTAGGAGTATATTCACCCTGAAGGCTATGCACAGCCACAGACTTCACCAGTTAGAGCCACTCTGAGCTTGTATACTTCAGGAACCTCCCAGAGCATCAACTCATAGAAACCAGTACGGATCTCATTCCCGCTTGCTGTTACCCATCGCGCAGTCTCCTCGCTCATGGTAAAAAATACAACTATAGACACAAGAAACTGATATAAAAAATAAGTGACTAAAAACACACAGCGCGGCTTTCTAAAGGCCTTTCCCGCGGTCGTCTCGCCTTTTTTAGGCGGGGTTTAAAGGCGGGTCCCTCCCCAGGGCCTGATCGGGGACGGGAGAGTCGGGGAGAAGAACGAGTCAGAAAACACCGCACACTGGAGTGAGGCGGAGCTACGACGGCCGCCACCAGGAGAACGATGTGCCTTTAGTGTCGCCATCCCTCAGTTCTATGTTTACCCGGCGGGACGGCGGCAACATGTTGGCCCAATAAACAAAGCGCTTTATGGCTTGTTGCGGTGTCTTTAAACGACCATTAGGGTGGGTGGCGGGATCCATGGTCGTACTGGACGTCGGCGGACGTGCAGGGAGGCCGTCGGGGCGGCCGACACACGATCGATCCTATCCTACCCTCACGTTAGATAAGAGGCGTACGCCAGGAGGTTCATTTCCCACTCTACAAAGATATTGTCATCACTCACATTAGCTATCAGCGTATTGCCAGCCCTGGAGCATCCCGCCTTCTGTGGACTTGGTATACGCATCTACACAGGCATGTAAGCGGTAGGGGGCGTGCATTGTCGCGTGTATCTTGCTGTCACCTTTCTTGACCTAACCAGAGATTATGCATGGCTAACGTCGAGTGGCGTGAGGAAGACTAGTAATCTTCCCTACGGCAAATATATGTTTTCTCCAGTAAATAGGCAGGCATTACGAGCCAATATCCAGATCATGAAACCCATTCTGTAACATGGGAATAGGCATAGAGTATGTCCTTTAGCTATATACATGTATTTTCCCCTGGTACCTGTTACCGTTAAAAGCTATTACAACATGTCATGCTGAAACTGAGTGGGAGTTACTTGGGTAGTGATGGCATGGCTTCTCTGACGCCACACTGACTGGGGAAGAGCTTTATTTCTAAGTTCAATATGGATCCGATGGAGACAAAATCTAATAAAAGATGCGTTTTAAATAATGCGCCTTTGAAGATTGCCTTCAATCTTTAATGCCAAGTTCAATACCCAAATTAGAAGCAAATCCATGCAAGAAGCTAATCCATAGATAGAATCATGTTTGCCTTTGTGACGACTTAGACATGTGGCAACTACAATACGTTAATCCTAAACATTATCAATCAACCCATAAGTGATGATAATGTATAGCTGGATTCTAATATATGGCCGCTTTTAACCGAACCCCTCCGCAGATTACCGAAACAAGGTATTTCTTAAAGTTTTATGTTAATCTTATTACATTGTTCGCACGTATAGGAACCAATATCTGACTTTTGTAAAGTATGGTCGTTCGACATGTCTATGTCAGCAATTCACCTTTACCCTCATACATGTGTACTATGTGGCGTGGCCTTGGACGCTCTGATACCAAAGTGACTTGAGAAAATCTTTGGTTGCTAGCTTCAATATGGATCTCATACAGACAAACCCTGAATGAAGATGGGGTTTAGATAATATGTATCTGAAGATTGCCTTCGATATCTAATGCAATGTTCAATACCTAATTACAAGCAGACCCAAATCCATTGCAGAAATCTTGTTAAACCTTTTATCATTCAAGTATTACAAAGTTCCTGTTGGAAATGAATGGGGCCATAAAAACAACTACCAATTGTTTCCTAGCTGGCAGAACCCATGACCATTGATTAATGATTCCAAAAACATTGATTACGAGCCTCATAAGGATAAGATATACTCTACATAGATTTCCCGTAAGTTTGTATCTTTAGAATAATAGAAATGTCTAGAGGTACATAAATCTATTTAGTATGTCAATTCCTGGTTTGATTCATTCGTGATGATTGATCATGAATGCAGAAACAACGGGTTTGTGACCAGTCAGCTTTGGAAACAAGTCGTCGTTGCTGAGGTCGTACTCTCGTTATCCTATCACTATGTGTCACCCACTCGTGGAGTACGGATGCCTAGTTAGGAAGCAATTGATAATTGTATACTTTTATGTGATAGCTATGCCACAGATGATTTGTTGCCTCCAGAGGTAGATATAATGAATTACTAGGTTCTGACGCAACCACTTTCAAATGCCAACCTCAGCAGATCGAAAGGCAAAATATAGTAATCTAAAACGTTAATAGCACTACATTTTCTCATGCATAGAAACACACACATATATATATATATATATATATATATATATATATATATATATATATATATATATATATATATATAAGTTAATGTATGTCCCTAGGGCACAGTAATGTCAGATATTCACCTCTACGTATATTGGCCTACATATATATACGGTATCATGTAATCATGACTATACAGTTGTTTATTTCGTACCTGAAATGCATTTATCTAATAGATGCACTGGTAGTTGGGCTAATAAATGTCTCAAACATATTTCATTTACATTTCTCGCGACATATGATTATGTTACGTTATTGCCTTCTTTCCTACTGGTGTTAGTAAGGAGGACTAGGTGGGCAATGGCAGCCTAGAGGACATAGGATACCTATCAATGATATTCGCTCCAACATCCCAAACTGGTGGGGTTTTATGCCGTGCCCATTGGGAGCTTAGGGGTATTAAAGGTCTCACTACTAAAGTCCCCCTTGTAGTCTAACTGCAATACGCCCTTTGGGGATTCCCCGGACAAACTAAACATTTCTAATGTCAGGTTTAGTGCCCATGTCGAGTCTAGCATAATCCTACTCTCAAAGCTATTATCGTTTAAACTTCAACAAACATCGCAATTTCTGATAAAATATATACCTTTACCAGCAGTATTGCTTCCGCAGATCGTGGTATAGGTCACATGTTAGTGTGGCTTCATTTTGAGCGTCGAAACACCCTGAGATACGTTTAGAGAGATTAAAGGTTACATAGACGCTGCAAAAACCTAACCCTTCGCTATCTATGCGCCTGGTCTGTGACATTTATAAGGCACAACGGACCGGTGTCTCAGTGTCATAGAGGTGTGTCCATTTCAAGAGACCATGACCAATCACTGCAGACCGAAATACCGAATCGAGTTCTCGGTCCTTGATATAATTGGATCCTTCTGAGGACTTGTGGAAATAGTTAAGTCAGATATTCGATTAGATTGAGATAAAGAAGACCCAAAAGCAATTTAAGTTCTTTTTATGATCATTTGAATACAGACCTACAGTCCCGACATACACTGATACAATATCACTATTCATGAATAGAACCTTTCTCTAATAGACCCGTAAAGAATGTAGCAACTCCAATTAGTCAGGGGTCTTTTATGGGCCCCACCCTCATTCTCTGGGGGAATATACATCTATTCTATCATAGCTGCTATGTTTCTTTGGATACACACTTGTGTCCCATTATCACACCGCTCTAGGTCTCTTGGTAAGTGCCGGTTCTGTATCTATTCTCGATCTCTGTCATTCCCTTTTATCACTCAAGCTATTACAGGCAATGGTGGAGGTCGCGGTGAGGTGGGTGGTGTGGATGGAAGGGTGGGGTCGCTCATTAGACCACAGATTAGGCCTGCTGTTGGTAGTGTATATTTCCAGAGAGCCCTGACACTGCAGGTCACAACAGGGCACTTCAGATCTCTCAGTAATGAGGCCGAACAATGAGACGTGGACAAAGGCAAATCGTTCTGACGTAACCTCTGCCGGTTGTTCCACTGAAGCATGGGTCATTTCCGTCAAGCGAATTACGTGCCATTTGGAATACGGGCGTAGTGCACTGGGCCTCATTCTCGTCGAACTCGGCCTTATCTACGGCTGGGGGATCCCCCATGGACGCTCTTCTAAATCAACCTACAGCGAGTGGCAGACGCTGTTCACCCATTGTTCCAACGTCTAAGTCCAAATCTGAAGCTTATATATGATATTATAAATCACCATATATTCGAATAAATGAATATAAATCGGCCATGCAAAAAGATAAAAAGAAGCTGTATCATATATAGAACGCCCCGGTGAGAGTTATTTGTCAGCGTGATATTATTGAGTGTGGGACACACGCGTATATATATATACGCTGTCGAAAGGTGTATGCTAGCACAGTGACATTAGGAAAGGAGCAGTGGGCCACTGTCTTAAGGTCTCCGAGGTGCGCCAAACTGACCATAAGGCCTTCCGTCCACCTACTTACGATAGAAATTCAGACTTACCGATATAGCACCGATAGAAAAAGCAAATATCGGAGACATATCGGGAAGGTGCAAAATTGTAGACATATGTCTAGACAATCCAATTAACCATGCATTGTAATGGGTTCTACTGCAAAAAAGGTGCCCACGGTCCCGATATGCCCCACGATACAACCAGGGCACAATTACATATCTTGAAGTGTTGTTTTCATTTTTTTTCATATATAATACACTATAATTGATGAACTATCACATCGGTATAAATGTTTACCATTACACACATAACAACAATGTATTTTTTCTTGGACTAAAAGCTCTGTTCCAATTCAAAATAAGAAAGTATTGATTTGAGACACTTAATTTGCAGGGCATACAAGCATAAGTATCGTATATCTAATTCCAAAATTTCATAATTTTCAGATCAATATCTCACACGTGAGATCAATTTTGCCATCAGAATACTCTGCAATACTCCCGATTATTCGGCACCACCAATTAAACATATTTAAATGTTGTAGACGCCCTATGATACAGGTTTTGCATCAGAACAAAATCGTAGACCCCTATTTGTATCAGTGCCTAATCGTAGAGACAGGGTCAACTGCCCCGATATTAGGTGACCTTCCGATGCGATTTTGATTTTTTTATCGGGAGGTTCATCGTAGGCAATATCAGAGCCATATTCTAGTTGGTGGACGCCAGGCCTTACCAATCACTAGGGACTGATATAGCCTGGATGATCCACTGGTGCTCGATACATTCAAATCCTAGTCAGGCTGTTGTAAAAAAAGTAGACAGGGTTCAGGTGGGTTACAGAAAATGACACATAGACTGAATATAATCCAAACCTTCTTCTTATTATATATGGTTCCATTTAATCTTTGGAAGCTGTCTAGAATTATTGTACATTAATATTTTACAGATCTATTTAATACTACATGAACATTTTACTAATTGAGTCATGACGAAACCACAAACGTCAGAACAGCAGCCGTTGGGAGGACTCGTTTGATTGTATTACGCTACACATGAGTGTTATACCCATTTAGCATCGATTCATAATATTTCATTGCAACAAATCAGCTTTCAACGACTTTCAGTTCTGTACAAAGCCTCCTGAAAGTGCCGGGTAGCCTATAGATAACAAATAATATTCATATTGTTTTATGTGTAATCTGCTGGATCGTCATTACCACGGCAACTACAAACATTTACTGGCCATTCCGTCAGTCATTGTTCACTCTTAAAATAAAATTGAGCACAATGTTATCTAAGCATTGAAAGCCGGGATTACAGAAGCCTAGTTCCAATCTACTAACTTGTGGAATTACAATGTTCACTGGTAGCCGTGGTAGTTATGCGTCGCATTGCTGCGAAAATCGGAAGTCCCTTTCAATGCTGATTACGGTGTAGGAAGGGTGAAAACCTAACCACATCATTTGTTTCATTAAGCAGGCAACACCTTTTAATTTTCAGATGTCACATTTTGCCGCTGGAGTTAAAGAAATAAATAATGGAAAGGAAGTAGATGATTTCAAGGGTTTTATTGAGGTACCTCTCTCTGACAGGCCACTGACGTGGATGAAAATGTGTTATGCCGGACCCATTTAAAAGATCAGTATACATTTTCATCGGACTTTATATCGTTTCTAGCACATTTATGTAGTGGAATGTAAGCGGGTAATCCTGGTGCAATACCTTTTCACGGATGTTTTTTTTCACTACTAAAAGAAATTTACTCAACCAATTCCCGATGTAACTAGCCGTGAATTAGTGGAGCGTCATGAAAAAGGATCTCATTATTTTAATTAGGTAATTTAATCACAAACCTTTGTTTCAACTTTCGCAAAGGTCAATTACAGAAGCGACAAGTTTTCCAATTTCCTCCCACGTTGGACACCGGTATTCTTATGGAAAAAAGTAGATTATCGTATTTATCGCCAGTAGAAATATTTGGTTGCATCAAACAACTTTTCCGAGTAACGCCGATAGCAGGAATTCGGCTAATGTCGGAATGTGCAAATGGAAGCCTCGCCTTCTTTGGGGCCTCTCATTTGCCTCTCTTATCATCTAAGATCCTTTAATAAATTTCTTTGACATCGTTTTTCTCTTATATTGATCGTCCCATGTCTTGCTGGACATTCGAGCTGCCGTCAAAAGTTATGCCCACTGAAAATACCCACATTAAGAAAGAAAAGTCTTTCCCTTTTTTAACAACTCCAGTCAATTCCAAATCAAAACAAATAGTGGGTTGAAAATATCAATCGCAGCTATTTTTTTTATTCCCTGCTTTGGCCGTTCTTGGTGTGGGTACCATTAGCGTGTGTCACCCTAGTCTCTGATTACTTCATAAAAAAGACCTCGCTTTCCTCTGGTTTCTTGTCTGAGCTGTCAGGCCGATATTGCTTGCAAGGAGACTTGGAGAAAGTAGAGGGTTGGAGTGCATAAAAGAGGAGAACTGGGGATACAGTGGAAGGTGCCGGAGCTACTCCTCATACCGTTAACATCATCTCCGCAACCACCACACCATCGTGCATCTGAAAGCCCAACGGAATTCTAAGTAAGCGTAGTCATTTCCAGGGTCCATTCCTCACTGCTGACAAAAAGGCAGGTCCTCAGAGCCTGTTATTTCCAGGATTGGAATGGATAATTTTGGGATCAAAGTGTCCCTTAGGCCAGACATGTCAGAACTAACCAAAGCACGCAGACCATGCCCGGGGCAACGCCCCGGCCCCCGCCTGTGTGGGAGATGTGTAGGATTCCAAAGGCACTGGAGAAATGTTGAGGAGATGCTGGAACATACCGTCACATGCTGTACATTTTCGGACTAGGGACGATAAGATTTATCACAATTCCGTTATTTGAGTGTTTTCATGTTGTAGAAAATATTGATTTGATGGAATGATATATATGTCTAAGGTAAAGTGTTACAAACGGACAATCAAAATTTGAATAATGGAAGGAAATTCTGGATAAGATAAGACAGATATTCAAAATATATTGAATCTACACTCTTTACTTCACTATCTTAAGAAAAAGCCCAAATAAAAACTGAAATAAGGGCATAAATGTCAATAATGGAAATCGTTCGGAAGTTCGGAGGTGTTCTGTTTGACTCAGAACTCACTTAGGTTACGAAGGACTGTTATTTCAATGCCTAAGTAAAATTTCAGACACCAATAACAATTCTTGTGCAGATCCGAAAATAAGATATACGGTTCATTAAATTAAATCGAATCCTGACTAAAACACGATAGATAGCCAATGAATATTGAATCCGCGAGCTGTGGTTATACCACTCGAAGTCTAAATAATTGCATGGAGGTTAATAGAAATTTACTGGGACATCTAATATACTCTGTTAAATTAAGAACTCATTCAGAGTATGAAGGACTGTTATTCTAACCCTTAGGCCACAGGCTAACACCAATTACATCTGATATACTCAGGGATATCTCCAGAATGTTCAAGGTTAACACTAGGAACAGCGGCCAGATGTACAAAGGCGTATAATAGTGATCTAAATGTTAGAATAGTTACGGCTTGCAAATGAAAATTATCATTGCCAAGGATGGATCAAAACACTGTTTAAACACAGGATATGTCATTTATCTACCACTGTCTTGTCTATGTACTGTCCTGTCTTTTCCACACACATGTCCTCCATTTTCCAACTGAATAGTCTTTATAACAGGCGATGTCGGGCGACAAACTGAAAGAATCGTGGAAATATCGTGGAGCTCAGGTAGGTTTTGTCGCCGAGCTCTATGACGCGAGCCAACGTGCTACGATTTGCTACGATGAAAAAACGTGTTTGAATTTCGTAGCCTGTCATAGACCGTTGGGAGGCCAATTGTAGAGCTTGGCAACGTGGAAAGCACAATTAGGGGGCCCTCCCACCTACTACGACGTGCTACAATTAAGCTCCCGACAGGCTACGATGTCGGCGACACGCGCAGCCGTTGTGGGAGGGCGCCCTTACACTAAAGTCTCTCTTCTTAAAAAGTAAGCAGTTTTAAAACAAAGAAAAATAGTGTAACGGTGGATGACAGTGAGACCTTGCCAAGAGGGGATGCCGTCCTCCTGCCGGAGGGCGTGGTGGCCCGGTCGTCCTGGGTCTGCCCAGGCACCAGGAACCAGCCTCCAGGCAAGACACGAGAGGCTGGCCGAGGTAGGTGGATATGGCGAGGATGTCAGCTGGCAAGACAAGTGGAGCACAGGCCGGAACATGGTTGGTGAGATTGTCAGCACCCTTTGTGACTGACAGGGTGAGGGGCGAGTTGAAAGATGCGGTTACACCGCCCGCATGTGCAACCCATGTGCAGGTGTCGTATGTGTTGTTGACCTGGAGGCCCGTGCCATGAAGCAATTGGTTACTCATGGCCTTTGGTCAGGGGTGGTCATTGCTCCCCCTGGTGTCCCCCTCTCTCGAGCACCGCGTGCACCCCTCCTGCCCTCTAGCGGCTCTCACAACACCCACGCACCGCCGTGGCCACCCGCGTACCACGCATCCTCCTCACTTCTGCTCGACCCTCTATACACTCCACACGTACTCCTTTTTCGTCCCACCCACCCACAACCTATTCTCCTCCTCTTCTCGTATAACCATATATACTCATACCATTGTATTACACAACTATATATCATTATACTAATTGACATCAATTCTATTGTCAATTTATATTGTATAACTATTACTGCACTAGATATCTATAATCTTATTATCAATATCTCGTCCAGTAAGGTCGAAATGTAATTTCATTTCATATAAAATTCAATACAATTTTATTCTCCCAGTTACTGCATCTCTCCTTTCATCCAGGGATGGGGTAATGCACAAGGAATAGCCTGAAGAACATGACCCGGGGTGAAGAAGGGGTGTGTGGAGCGACCTCCTTCTCCTCACAGAAGCATAGAGCCGGGCCTGCTTCATCCTGTTGACTACTGTCGAGGCTGCAACCGAGGTTGCCAGGAAGCAGTTGCATGAGCTGGGAGGCTGCGGCCTGGAATAACAAAAACATTATTGAGTAAAGTAGTGACGTCCACAGGCTCGCAGGTGAGGACATCGCATGATTGGTCAGGTTCATCAGGGGAGTTGAAGGTGAGCAGGGTGGCAGAGTGGCCCTGCTGATAAAGCACCACACCCACCACAAGGTTGACGTCATGTCTAGCCAAGAGAAGCCAGAGGATTGTGGCCGCAGACTGCCATGATGGGGTTTGCGCTGCCTCTCTCAAGGTGAGATGCCAGTTCAGTGTTGGATGTCAAGATGGTGATCTCGGCACCCCAGGGGACATCTGGAGCGAAGGTACTCCAGACGGCAATTTTTTGTAGTCGTGTTGGCAGCCTCGACGAGACCAGCCAGAGTGAGTATGAATTGTCCAGATGGCATGACCGCAGACACAAAAGGAGCGAGTGCTATATACACATGTAGCCGGTCAATTGTCATCACGCCATTCGCCGTGGCAGCGAATTTTTGCAACCAGACCAAGTTTGTCTGAGCCTCTTCCATCAGGTGGATGTGGCAGTTCTCAAGCATCACCTTCACCAGAGAGATGATGTGGATAATGATAATGCTTGCCTGATGAATGCAGCATGAGAATGGAGTTGGGACTTTCGTCGTGGTCGCATAGACCTCGTACCCGAGCCACAACATGTTTGCAGCAGGGGGCTGGCACTATCCTGGGCAAGTTCCACTCCCAGATCATGGGCGAGATGTCTGAAGCTGCGGTAGGCAGCCTCAGCCATAGTGCGGTTCCCCCCGGCCCCGTGAAGTCGTCCAGGTAGCCGATGGACCATGCCTCCTTGGACCGGTGGAAGTACACCATGACGTTGGTGAATGATTGGCACACGGCCCCAGAGAGGCGTGCTCCAAAGTTCGGGCATATACCCTTCCCAGGATACAGAGCCTGGTGGTAAGGTCCTCAATGTATTTTGTATGAGCACCCTGACACACATTAGGCATCGTGGAGAAGTCAAGTATGACTCTTTCCTTTGTTGGACCCCTCTTCTCTCTTACGAGGGGAGGATAGAGGATAAACAGTGGGGGTGGGGGGGGGGGGGTTTGACTGGGCCAAAGAGAGCATGATGTTTTAGTACTGTAATGATGAATTCATCCACGTGAGCAGCATAACATCGAGTGGAAGAATTATTCTCTGAGGAGGGAGAGGGGGCGTGGTCTCCCAAGAACCCTAGCAACCACCTGTTTGCCATGTGACAGAGACCCTATAGAAGTTCTGACCGGCTCAACCGTTATTTGAGCAGTGTAGGGTGCTGAAATGTTGGTGTCCCTGCTGAGCTGTCTGTGACCCTGGTTGCGTCACTAGGTATGAAAGAATGTTACATCTTAACCTTTATATCAGAGACCTTACCTAAGTAGATGTGAGATTGAGGTGTTCCTAGGGGGTTGCTCTTTCCCTTTTCCCATTTTGAAGTAGGGAAGTGGAGGTAAATTCGGAAAGTAGAGTGGCTAGCTCCAGGAGTGCCGTGAGGAATATGGTGTGTACACGACTGCGGGCCTGTTAAGCAGACAGAAAAACTACAGCGGATTCAAAATAGAGCAGTAAGAATCTACTTGGGAGTGGGCACCAGGATCCACACTGTCGAAGAGCTCCACCACGTATCGGGTATCCTGAACTTGAAACGTAGATGAGATGAGTTGCTTCAAACCTTTACAAAAAGGAGAATCACCTCAAAACGCGTAATACACTCTATTAGTATACCAGTAGCAGCGACTGGTGTGGATATGGAGGTAATGACAAGGGCGAGAAGAGGTACCATGGTGGAACATTCAAGGACCCTAAACGGAACTTGTTAGAGAAAAAACCGGCCTACAGAAGCTCTCTTGTCTGGAACAAATTACCAGAAAATACACGTAAAATTGAGCAAGAGGAAGCATTTAAGAAATCCATTAAGGTCATACTGGACCTATCCTAATCAACTTATAGTTCTAAACTCATATCAAAAGCAAATATGTTCCATAAAAGATATCCTAATACTGGTCCCTCTTCATCCTTGGAATAAGACCTAATCTTGTTATTGTACGAATATAATTGAATCTAAACATACGTCCTTATTTAGATCTAAACTTGGCATTCCTTCTTGTTTGTGCATAACTCATATACTGTTATATGATATGCATACAGGTGAAGTGAGACTTGAAATGAACAGTACAGGTATCTAAGAACACTCCGATTTCAACGCGGAATCAAGCCAAACTTCCAAACAATTATATAAATCAACTTTTAAATTCTTTCTCACAATGGCATAGAATGAATGGCCAAGTAGAATAACTAGACCAAAAGGGAATGCCAAGCTCATAAGCTGCCCACTAAAATTAAACTGAATGCCCCTCTAAACCAGCATTATATTGACACTGTTACCACTTGTCACTTGTCATTCCTTCATTCTTCGTCATAAGATAGATTATAAGCTTGGATGTATACTACACATCACCCTCACATCAAAACATTGGAATATTGTATTATACTTGAATTGTACATTGGTTGAGGTCTTAGACCTCCATACTCATAGAAATATGTATTGTGACGCATGCAAATTATGTAAGAACGAAATTGATTACAACGTTCACATTGGTATTATGACAGATCACGGACTTGTACTGATGATTGGCACCTGAATTGGAAAAAAGTCTTTCCGGTCCATTAGTCTGTTGAAAAGTGAAAGGAGGGTTTGTTTGTTTGTTTGGGTAGTTTAACGTCCAATTTGTTCAACTAGACTTGACAGGAGGGTGAAGACCATGTGACCTCTATGGAATGTGGAGGAGAAGTGGGAGGAGAATGTCTGTCCTCATTTTCAGGTTGTGCATGCATAGAAGAATAACTAAACAATAGACAAGGAACCAGAAATAATCGTCAATTAAGCTTGCCGATGTATCATATCACAAGACAGGGGAATTTCAGTTCCAAAATGGCTGAGATTCTTGATTCTTGACGTAACCCCTTTTTCCATTTACTAACCCGTCAGCTCAACTAATTAAGCACAGGGATACCCAAAGAATACCTTAGGAATCTATCTTTGGAACTACCTAGTGGATCATTCCTTCAATGCCTTTCTTATTTAACATGAAGACTTGCCAAACACGGGTTTTGTCAATGATATATGCTGGCGGGCACCACTCTCCTAACAGATGTTCCCCGGTACATTTACTCCCCCAACCGATTCTTAGTAGGCAACTCCGATTGGTGTACTTGTCAAAACGTCGGTTAAAAAGTGATTACTAAAATGATTTAATCTTAAATGTGATTACATAGAATTCAAAGTCTGTTTTTTAATATATATAACACAAACGGTTGCTGTTTCATTGGGAATATCTAATGTGTGTGTGTACAGATAAATTATCTGACTCTATCAACATGACTTTTTCTTTTGCTGTTAGCACTACCAGTGCTTACAATCAGAATTTCACCTCCAGACATATAGTACGCCAATCTAGGACTTCGAGGAAAACCCTCTCCAACCATCCTGCTTTGGAATTATAAAATTTGACTACTACTGTTCACTGTCATATTATGTATTCCGACTAGATGAATTGCACAATTTTATTATGGACCGAAGCTTGTGGCAGAATCATAGCAGAACGGCCAATTCTGTTTGGAGAGTGTCCCGGCATCTGGTGTCGCCCTTTGGAGACAGCTGGGAGTACCCACATTGGATTTCTTCCCTCGAAGCCAATCCTCCCATAAAGGCGGCCGCTCCAAGCAGAGGTTTACGATCCGGACACTTGAGCAGCTCACTCAGGAGAGGCTCGTAGCGGAACCGCTCAGACACCATAAAGTTGACCTCTTTTCGTCGATCTCCACCCCGAGTTTCGCCACCCAGCCTGGTCCCCGTCATTCTTTCTGCTCGGCCAACCGTACAGCTGTGGGTGCGCGGAAGGCATTGTATCGCCAAATTTATCTGCAGGGGTAAACCAATCTTACTTTGTCAATAGGAGGCCTGACTATAGCAGCCTTTGAAGAGGGATTTCTATTGTTTTATTAGCGCCCACCTCATTGTGTTAGACGAGGATCATCCATCTAGCTAACCGGCTGACGGCTTTGATGTGGGATAAGCCACAATCGCCTTAACTCATGATGCCGACTTATAATCTAGCCGACCAAGATGAAAGACATTGCAATGGGCAGTCTATAGCGAGATGGATCGGGTGGGCTCCCTATGCTTTGCCCGTCTGGTCTTTCCTTGCTTTCCTGTCTTTCCACTGTGTTTGTTTGTACAACAAGGGCTTCTCCAAAAAGGCTGCAGCATCCTTAATGAGTGCTTATAGATCTGATGAATCGGGAAAGCTGAAAGCATGGCTTTTACCAGTCCTACCTCATTCCCTATCAATTAGTCCCAACTCAGGTTACATTGGATTCATGATTGTGCCAGATTACAGAATGGGTCTAATTAGACGACAAATATGTCGGTAGACGAGGTTCTTTGCATAGCTCTCTTAGCAGGCGTATATATACATATTGTGAAGCTTTTAGTATTACATGTGTTACTCATTAGTCAGCCTTTGTAGTGAGAGCTATCCCGTGTGTGGTTCTCACATTTATTAACACTTTTTAATTTGATATAGATGACGACATAATAATGATGCGATCTGCAAACAAATCTGGAGCAACCCTTTCTACCTCGGATCACTATTCTGCGATCCGCTAAACTTCTTCACTGCGGGCGAATTCCTCTGCAGTCGGGGGTTCAAGTCGGCCACTAGCTGAGACAGCCAACCGTGACGATACAAGTCCAGGATGGAGAACAGACTGAATAATTTTGAGTTGTTTATCGCAACAATACTGGAGATGGTGTTGAATGATAGTTGACAGTCTTTAAAAAAAGCAAATTCAAATATATAGATTTATAATTGTTTGGAAGAACTTCCAAATACTTATTTTTCTGATGGAAGTATGGAAACAATTTGGTCTACGGATTTTCTGATAAATAAAAACAAACAAATACAAAAAAACAAAGGTACCTCTGGGGTCCAAAGGCGAAGGCAAGAAAATGACGAATTTAAGGTATATGATAATACGAAAAAAACCATATTGTATCTGTATGTGATAAATACTTTGTATAATTGATAATCGGATGAACCTCCGAATTTGACATCGGTTTATCTGATCGTCAGCTTTACCGCGTATTTTTCAGTACAGATACAGTAACCCCTGATTCCGTATACTACTACCCTACCTATTCTCTACCACAACCAACTACATATGTCAACCCGTCAACTCAACTAACCTACGCACACTAACAATTTATCAAAACCTGTTATTATCCTTTTAATTCCATTATCCCATTTCTTCGTCAATGTTTCATATTCAATGTTTTACACCTTTTTATATAAATAAGCAGTACTTATTTCCCGTGAGGAGTTACATCGATATACCGTTCCTCTAAGTGTCCTAGGAAAGGCGATACGAGACCTTTACATCATTTTGCTTCCGTCAACATGTTTTTTTTATTAACACTTCATATGTGCCATAAAATACCAAATGTGATAAATCGAATTTATCCCTTATTGGTGGGTGGGGATGGGGGGTGGGAGGAGGGGAGTTAAGGTTGGCTGTCAACAGTAATAATCATTAAGTGTATATTAGCATGATATACAGATTATTCCAAGACACATACTGCACATACAGATCATGCCGTTTTAGTTGGGCATTTCCTCATCAACACGTCCAATTAGGTATCCTAGAAATTACAAACAAAGTGAGCCTCTAGCTAAACTTCGTTTTGAGAGTGCTGCTTTATATTTAGGCTGGTCATGTATTGTGTTAATCATTTCTGCAGCATAACTTCTGGATTCCTGCCAATTTAAAATCAGGCGAATGCAGGCGATGTTAGATCTATTTTTTGAAATATGTTGAAACCTAATTTCAAATAACTAATAGACGATTTTTGTAGAAAGTGCATATCTAAACTAATAATTCCGGTATTTAGCACCTGACTATTTTCTATTGAAAAAGTAGGGGTGGGCCAATTTGTATGGAATAACTCATAAACATGCCAGCTAGTATGGGGTGGGGTTTGTATCAGACCAGGGGCAGATTGTAATACATTTTCTACGGATATTAGATTATATATCATAAAATATTGCTGAGTTGTCATAAATCTTTTGAGGGCCTTCTAAAATCTTTTACACTTAGGCGAAATATTCATGAAGAAATTTATCAAAATATAGAACACTTTTTAAATCATCGATAATCGGAACTGACAGCACTACTGACGTCTGGTATTTAAGGAGTGATTGATTGTCATGCCGCATGTTGCGCCTGTCGCCACGAAAACCATTTCTCACGGAGTAGAATCCACAAATCTACCCTGAGATTCAACAGCTCAACACGACGGTCCATTCTGGTACCCCTAATGTACTCTATATCCTGTACCTTCTCACCTTAAAGTACTTTTTATCTAAGCATATTATCTGATAAGTGAAAACATTCTGTTTATTCCAAAACGTAAATACAAATAAATAGAAAAATAAATGTTTTTTTTCTGTAACATTTGGTTACTTCCACTAGGATGGAAGTAACCAAATGTAACAAAAACGTTTCATTTCTCTATGTATACACCATACGACTATTAGGAGCATATTGCTATATATTGCTACCAATAGTCATCGACACAAGGAGAATGTGGTATATCTACACCCGAAAGTCATTTTTAAAGATAAACGGTGGAGGATTTTATCATGTCGAGCCACAGTGTTGTAGTGACTTCATGTAAGCACTTTTTTTTTAAAGACATTTATTTATCCTGGGATGGCGCTCAGTCCTACTGGACTGGTCTTAACGCGCCCCCAGCATTACAATTCTGGGATGCCTTTCTCTCTGGGGTGACACTTTTTCATGCTAGGAACAATTAGGATGTTCATCATAGATGAATGAGCATGCAATTATAAATGAATAACTATTAAAAGGTTTGGGTTAAATTCAGTCTATGGATAGTTTTCTGTAACCCACTTGCACCCAGTCAACTTGCTATTTCTGCAACTGCCTATCTAGAATCCAAACAGATCAAGCACCAGTGGGTCTGGAGGTATTTTGGTCTTGAGTGATTGGTCATGGTCAGCTGGGCACACCTCTAAGATCCTGAGACACTGGCTTCCGGCTCTGTTCTCACTATCACAGTGAACATCATGCAGGTAGTAAAGGGATAGTTTTCTGGAAAGACACTGAAAGTTCAATGTGACCACCCTAACTCTCTAGATGATGTATTTTGCGCGTGCAAGCACGCTCTAATAAATATAGATGACTGAGGAAATCGGTTTCGGTTTGCCTTGCTATCACACTGATTCCCCGCAATTGTCCTGATTTGATTTCAGAGTCTCTACCAGCATTATATAGCACATATTGGATGTCGGAGCTTAAAACCCTGCACCCAACAACCCTGATGCACCACGATAGACCTCCCGATACACTACGATTAGAATGGCAA
Source organism: Alentia gelatinosa (assembly GCA_950022655.1). NCBI lineage: Eukaryota > Metazoa > Annelida > Polychaeta > Phyllodocida > Polynoidae > Alentia > Alentia gelatinosa. Next base: position 28,475,685 of record OX465584.1, on the reverse strand, counting down.
AATTGTGGTATATCGGGAGGTTTCCGGCAGCTCTAATCGTATCCTATATTGGTGTATAGTACATCGGAAAGGCTTGGGACAAACACAGGTGGCCGTGGTTAAAACAATTCTAACAAAACTCATATTTTTGGGCCGATTTATTTACATTAAATACTGGAATGATAAACTCCTTCAATTCACCAACTGGTTTAGGAACCAATGCCTCACTCGCGTTCCTAATGTAGGCCGAAACACGGTTTGACAAGCATATGAACCGTGATTTGAAGAACAGATATTGCCAGAGTGACGATATGTCCAGTAGGAGAAAGAGCAACCGTTATTGCATTTGTTGAATACATTTCAGGTATCAGCACCACCTTGACAATTTTTGTTTTGACTGGCCTAGAATTTTTAGAATTTATCGTGACCATTGTAGAACAAGAACTTGACTCCTAATTTGGGTCGAAGGGCTTGAATGACTCCAAACACTTTTTATTCGGTCTGTCTTTCACAAATCTATCATATATAATCAGAGCTTTGCTCTGAAAAACCTTGGTTTTAGCCTACTCCGCCACGAATATTTGGTGCTCGATAATTCTGGAAATATCTTTACCTCGCTCATACTTTTTGAAGTTTGAGATTTACTAGTATCATATTTTTAAAATCCATTAGTGTTTCAACTTTTTTCTGATACTTACAAGAATCATATTTACTGCATCCTTTCTTTCTTTTTTCCTCTACTCCCCAAGTGTGAATCATCTGACGAGCATGCGCAAAATGAGGATACCCTGGGGGAAGATATAGGATGCTGAGGCTTGCAATGACGCGACTTTGATTTGTTTTTTTTTAAAGACTCTCCAATATCATTCAACACCATCTTCAGTATTGTTGCGATAAACAACTCAAAATTATTCAGTCTGTTCTCCGTCTTGGAACTTGTATCGTCACGGTTGGCTGTCTCAGCTACTGGCCGACTTGAACCCCCGACTGCAAAAGAACTCACTCCAGGTGAGGACATAATGCCGTCGGCTTAATCGAAATCAGGCGCGGCAGAAGCCTAGATTCTGCATTAATAATCATATAAAAAGATAACATCACCAAAATCATCTCCAGGAACATCAGTCAAAGGGACTTTAGTACTAGTCTTCTTCGGAATAGCAGGTTACCTTTTCTCTGTATGACCCACTATCAAAAGGATCCATTTCAATCTCTCCAAGATTAAAACCGTGTGAATATATTGGCAATCTGGGGTGGAATGACCGCTTATAAAGGTGGGCGTCACCAACGGTTGCATCAGTTACCAGAAGAATGGATGTGACGCCAGCAAAAAGGGAGGTCCACAGCGAATAAGCTGTGGGTCGACAATTGGATATTGATTTATATTTACATAAGCATGATTACATAATAATGATATATCTATATATATTTATATCAAATTACCGAGTATAGACCGCCTATGGGCACATGGTTTTATAACTACGATATTACTAATATAATTCACGCCAATCCGATTTATCATAGAATATAGACATGGTCATTGAATATATATTACCAAACAACATGAGTAATCAGAGCGAGAAAATTAGCTGTAAATCTGAGAACCAACCTCATCACATCCCAGAAATGGCCGGATATATTTGTAAATTGCCCTCACATGAACCCATGCCCTCTTGCCCGTTGGAATACATTGACTGCGTGAGGAGAAATAGTCGATAACGAGTGAAATCTCCAAAGCTTGGCCAGTGCTGGTCAGTGAGCCTCCCCGACGGACTGCCCAATGAGGAACAATCAGGTGCTGAGGCTATCAGTCCACGCTGAGAGGTGCAGTGACCCCCGCTAGATGTAAAGCGTCGATGTAAATCATTGCAAACACGATAAGGCCGCTTAGGAGTCGCCCCACGCCAGGGGGAGCCACGTAGGTTGGCCTTCATGGCGGGCAAATATTTATCACTTTTAGCCGCGACTTAGCCCAGATGAAACCAGTCGTGTGCACAGGGGATTCCCACTCAGAGGGGCGCCTGCCAATGCTGAAATGGAATGCCCATTGCACCGAACGATTGGGCAAAGGGATAGCTATATAGCCTGACCTTTAAGACTTATTTGCCATCGCCAAAGTCAATATTGCAGCATCATCCAGTTTCATATCTATAAGGCGCACTAATATGGCATAAATTGTTCACGTAACAACCTGTTACGATGAGAGGTGGACATGGCATATTCCACATTTCATCTCCTGGTTTTCCACTACATGCCCCGCTGAATGATTATTCTGAAATTATCACTATGATCTAAAAGCAACGATCAAGGTTAAATTGGTGGATGTAGATGACCTTTTTTGATTAATCAGTCATTGTCTCAATGCAGATTAACAAATACAGAACAAACAGAAATTGAATTGGAAGTAGAAATTCAGTATTTCACAAGGAAAATCCAACTTTAATAAAGCATAGCATATGAAATCAAAAGGAGCGATACACCTAATATAACGTGTTTCCCCGTTGCAGCCACAAGATCATTATCAGCATTCACTTGATACCAAATTAAATCATAGTTTGAATGCGTGGAGCGTTCAGCATTTGGTAATCAGGTCTTACATTTACGTTAGCACGTCAGAGAATACTCCGGATAGAGATCCGTATTGGATGTCGCTTACCTCAAATAGCTGAAATACATCTCCCGGTCCTTCAGCGTTGTTTGTGGCAGGCCGGAACGTGACTGTCTGTCGCGTCAGTCGATGCTAATGGCAGTTCGCGGGACTATTCCTATGTGCTCTCTATCTAAACCTGGCAATTATCAACCCACAGTCGCCACTCAATGCCACTATCTCCGTGCCTTTCTCATACTGATTCTCGACACTTTGTTTTAAAGTAGTTTGTAGTTTGGGGAAATATTCTTTAAAAAACACACTTTTTATTGGATTTAGATACACATAGGGCATATAATTTTGCATGTGTATAGTCCACACTTAGCTAGGAAAGAAATGCTCTACTTACCTTTCTGAAACACTGAATGATCATATTTTGATAGTCTCACAGTTTGAGCCAATCTCTTTTTGTCCCTGTCTCTCTCCTCTCTCTCAGGCTGCATTCACAATAAACGTTTCTAAATCATAATCCTATGCATATTGTATGTTGAGTAATAGTATCGTCTGGTCTAATGTGGGGTGTGGTTTTAAAGCTGTCATAAGGGAATCACTCTCAATGTTTCAAACAGTGAGAGGGCCGCCTGTGTGTACGGTGGTCAGTGCTCACTGCACACACCACTAACGACAGTCCTAACGACGCACTCAGTGAACATTCACCTTGATATATGGTATATAACTAGCTGAATGTATGGAATGGTGGCCAGTTGTCTTTGATGGACAGTGGTATGCACTTGGTGGGCTATGAAAAAGGTGATCTGATCGTACATTGATTCCCTGTAAGTGCAGTTTTTATATTCACTATGAATTATACAGCTGGACATTGTAATAGTGAAAAGTGACTAGGGGCCATTAATTGTAGTGTTGCTGATGTACACATTTTTTTTTTTTTTTTTTTTTTTTGTTTATTTATCTCAACATCTGATACATTATCAGGTCTTCCTGCTGGGATCTGTGGGTAATAACCACGTAACAAAAGGGATCCATTACAAGTCAGTCATGATGTATTGGGTGAGAGATGAGATGATAATGGAATAATGGAGATAATTTGATCAATACCCAGCTTGCTTACCATTTCAACTCAACGAGCTCTAGGTGTACTATAACAAAGAAGTTTTAATACATTTTTTGAAGGATGCTACTGAGTCTTGTTTTTGAGTGTTGTTGTCCAATGTGTCCCATAGTTTTCTTCCCCTAAACCCAGGAGAACGTTCAAATTTTGCACTTTTGTGCCTATTAACTTTAAACTTTACTTTTTCATCGCTTCTAGTTCTTCTAGTCGTCGTATCAATGTTCGTTTCAACCTTTGACCTTTTGAACATGATTTTTAATAATTGTCGTTTACGCCGCAACTCTAAAAGTTCAAGGCTGTTTTTCTTATGCAATTCTGTTACACTATACTTACGTATGTTACATTTTTCTATAATGCGTAATGCCCTATTTTGAGTTTGTTGAAGCTTCTGGGTATTGTTCTTATATGCACAGTCGATCAGAAAACTACAATATTCCATTAAAGGACGTATTGCCTTAGTATAAATCTCCAGAGCGATCTCTTTAGTGACACAATTTCTAAATTTTCTCAACTTGTATAGCTTATTGTTAACAGATTTGATCATATTTTTTATGTGCTTATCGAAATTGAGATCTGTATCCAAAACCACGCCCAGATAGTTATAAGTTTGTCTCCTATGGAGAGCAGTGTTTCCACAAAATATTTCAAAATCGGGTACATGTTTCAGTCTAGTTTTCGCTCCAAACCACATTAAACTGGTTTTTTTTGCATTCATACTAAGACCATTCGTCTTACACCAATTATATACTTCATGTATTCCTCTTTCTATAGTGTCACGGGCATAATTGACATCGATGTGCGATACGTACATCACCAAATCGTCCGCATATTGTAGTGAACGACAATTTATAACATTAGTACACATATCATTTATAAAACAGAGGAAGAGGAGTGGGCCAAGCACCGATCCCTGTGGGACACCAAAAGAAATATTCCTAGAAGAAGATAAGTTAGAGTTCACCCTCACTACTTGTTCCCTATTCGAAAGATAGTCTTTTAACCAAAATAAGTAATTTTCTGGTACGAAAGCTAGTTTTTCAAGTTTTAGAAGAAGGAGCTTATGTGGCACAGAATCGAAAGCTTTACATATATCTATGAAGCAGACCGCAGACACCATCGATTTATCCCTGGCTAAAAATAGATCCTCAACGAAATTTAATATTGGTTCATCGGTCCCCATGTTTGGCCTAAAGCCGTATTGGCAAGATGTTAAGAAATTAATACCGATCAACCAGTCATATAAGAATTTATGAAACACTTTCTCTAGTATTTTGGAAGGCATTGGCAGGATGCTTATTGGTCTCCAATTTGTAACATTAACTGCATTACTACACTTAGGAATAGGTACTACAATACTATGTTTCCAAGAGTCAGGTATTAAACCCCTTTCAAAACTTGTGTTTAGAATGAACGTAAATTCTTCTAAAAGAAAAAGAAGAGCATCTTTAATCACCTTTCCACTTATATCTTTTATGCCTGAGGATTTATGGGTAGACACGTCCTTCAATAACTTTCGTACATCAGTTTTATCCACGCGCATGGCTAAATAATCTACATTGCTCGGGAGATCAAATAAATTTGCTGTCAAGTTCGTAAAACCATCAATATCTCTGTCCTTAAATAACTCACCACCGATTGAACTAAAGTATTCGTTAATAAAGTCAGGTGTTTTATTTGTATCAACATTTGTTCCATCATCATCAACTAGTTTACAGTTTGTAGTTTTTGCCTGTCCCTCATATAAGTTCCTTATATGGCGCCAAAAATCTCTTGGCTTGTTTCTACTGTTTTCAAGATTTTCTTTGCAATACTCAGATTTAGATTCATTTATTTCCTTTCTAATTTTATTTGCTAATTTTTTTGCTTCGAGAAGAGCAGCTGGATCCTTCGATTTTCTATAAATCTCAATCAGTTCATGTCTGTCGTATATGTCTGATATAATCTGATCACTAACCCATGGTTCCCGCTCCTTTTTAAAATGCATTTTCTTTACTGGGCATGCACAATCTAGATATTCATTAACATTACTTATTAATATTTGCCATTGGACAGTTTGTTCAGGGCTTCAGTACACGGCGCACTATGTTATGTTCAAAATTATTGCACCCCAGCAGCGGTGTGATAAACACAGACTTCGTGAAAAGGTAAATGATAGTATATATGGAGATATGGTTAGTGTACCTGAATGGAATCTATTCAGAGATATTGTGGTCGGAGATATTCACCAAGTTCGAAAGAAGAGGTGAATATTTCCGACCAAAATATCGAGGAACAGATGGAATTCAGGTACACTCACTATGTCTCCTTATTATCATATACCTGGAAATCATCAAAAACGTCACTCTGTCTGTATTCTTGGTCAGTTAAAGTGATCCATTCGCCCATAGGTATATAATGATAACGATATTTCTTACCCATTGGTTACGAAGTGCCCATTAAAAATGTATAGGGCCACAGTAAACCACTACCCATTGTTTATTAGTGGCTGTAAGCCACACCCATGGTTTATGGTTTTGCCAAACCCATTATCGTATTTATAGGAATAGAGTCATCATTAATAACCATGGTGAAGAAATACACAATGTTTTTGGACGTTTTTTCCCTTGAGACTGGTAAAAGCACCTTGGCATGTGTTTTTTGTACCAAAGGAAAAATGTCTGAGACTAGGGGCAAGGTGTGAAATTTTCCTTTCCAAGGTACATTAGTCTCTATGTGTAAATCTCACTTTACTCGACAGGTGATGTGTCAAGTGAGGTGAGGGCAGTTTTGTGCATGTACAGCTGTGGCCTCAGGAATGGTACCAGCACCGGAATAGTATTACCGGGCCGAAAGTGGTAATGCGTGGGCAGTTACAAGTTCATCCGTCACCCTGTCTACCAGACACCGACCATCAGATATGACATAGATATTTCTTTGAATAGAGCAGTGTTTTTAATTATTCCAACAGAACGATTAAGCTGCCCCATACAGTTGTATGATCTATTATACTTCACAGTACTTCACAATACCCTAGAGGTTAGCCCTCATAGAAACATGGATCAACATCTTGCTGAAAGGTAAATATTTTGCCGAGATATTCTGTCCATTATTATCGTTTTATTACTTACTATCTTACTAAGTCCTTGTAGTGGACAACACCCCGGTTCTTATGTAGAAGCCCACTAAGATGAACTTAATGGTTAAGCTTTATCTCACCCCATATCATACCCCATACGGGTATCGCAGTCTGCTCTCCATGGTCTACAACTTGTGTGTTGTCTGTTTTTTATTGTGTACAGGGGTAAGATAAATACAATCTGCATATCACTCCACATCAAACTCGTGGCGAACTACGACTTTGACCAAAATTTGTTGGTTCCTTCTTTAATTCTTCATCTCACAATATCTTAAATATAAATTGGTGCAGAAAGGAAGGCTTGCCCGTTTCTATTTGATTTGAGGAAAACAAGAATGGTACCTTGCTGTTTTGATTTAAGAGGTGCTTTAACAGTTTAGGGAAAATTGAGTGAACTTCACACGAGAGATCCATTACACAGAAATAGGCATGTGAATGAAAGAAGCGCAATATAGCTGGACCCCACATTTAAAATACGGAAAATATGTATCACCTGAGGCACACAGAAAATGCGATGTGCAGGTGAAGTAGTAATTCGTTTGATGGCCAGCCATATTCCCAAGGGCTGCAGATATGCCTGATGCAAAACATAACGGAGAGCGTACATACAGTTGTAAATTGTGTGAAATGTGATATAATTCGTTTGCGAACCCCATTGACCTCGGCCGCCGTGAATAATGCAGGCGGTATCTCCCTCGGGCAATATGCTTCCGTGACGTCTATGTTCTTGGGGCATCACCAAATGCGACGCGTCCTTGACCCGTGTATCAGTGTGCCATCACATAATTCCTGCCTGCTGTAATATTGATGCGGCGATCCGGACGTCTAGGAGGTTTTCCCGCCCCCGCCTCGTTCCGGCGCCGATTATGTTGGCGCTGGCCGGACAGCAGACGACAAATGTGCCAGGCGCCAGTGGATATGACTGAGAGAGGAGTGGGCGCAGCAGATTAAGTGTAACGAGAATTCAAGCCCTTGTGTAAAGCTGCTGGGCTTCAGCCCTGCCATAAATAATAACAAAAACCACTTAAGGGCGAGAAGAAGTTAAAAACAAAGTATCCAAGAAGCCTTCAACTGGTTTCCATGACGATGAAGAGAATACTTAATTAAGTTAATGACGCAAAAGTGTTCCTGGTGATGATATTCCTCTTACTGTAAATCTCAGAACCCTTCAAGGGGTGCATAATGTGAATATCAATGGATCCATATTACAATGTTGGTGTCATGACGCTCTATATAAAACCAAACAAAAAAAGACGAATTACTAGAATTAAAATAGGATTCTTTTCATAATCAATGCTTATCAACTTCTATCTTAATCAGGTATTTTTCTGTATTTGCCATCCAGGCAATGGGTTTCCAGTAAACCATTTCTAAGTTATCAGAGGATAGTAAAAATATGGGGAAATTCGTGAAGCGCAATCTGCAAAGCATCGTTACCTGGCGTACCAGTATCCAAAGAAAGGTTCTCCAGAATGAATTTGCAACATTCATTAGCAGACGTTTCATCTGTCCCAGAAGGTAAACAATAAAGCTTTTTTCAATGTTTTATTCTAATTCAATATGGAGGTTACAATAAATATGATTAAATATGCAACTAATATTTTGTTCCTTGAATATTTTAGTTATTCCTCGTAATTTTCCAATGGAATTATGTAATTTTCCTTCGGTATTCATCGGCCATCAGCGAGAAATTGAATTAGAAATCTTCATCATTTCATTTGCATTAAAATATTTCATTTCCATCTATGATCTTTGCATCAAACATTTTTCTGCTAGCATTTATTTCATCATGGCAATTCTATATACAGTTGGCGTATAGGTCTCTTTGTAGTTGAAGGTTTTACTAGATATTCTTTTTCAATTGGAAAATCAGGAGAATAATGAACATTGTAGAAGTTAGAAGAAGGAGGAGGTGTAGAATAGAGTATTATGGGTAGTCGGTGTGTGACTTGAGCGGTTGGTGTTTGGTGGGGTATACATAGACAATTAGCGATGATTTGGTGGGCCGGGCGGTGGCGGGGGTGGTGGTTGGGGTTGGGGGTCAAAATGGTAAACAAAAAATAGCATGACGTCATTTATAGACTGTCCCTCTTTGTGGACTATTCAGCTGACCGATCGAGTTTGGCAAGATCAATGTAAAAATAACTATTTTTGATGAGTTCACACATATTTTTCAATATTATAATGACGTTCTACATGCATAGGTTTCGATCAGATTGTGTACTGGATGAGGGTCTAGAGCAGAAGTGAGGGGTAGGTCAGTGTTGAGCGCACGCACTTTGAAGTGTGGTGAGTGCGAAAGCCGTGAGGTGTCAGGAGGGGCGTCCGTGCGGCGCGGTAGAGGGGGACACCAGGGAGTGCAATGACTACCCCTGAGCAAAGCCCATGAGTAACCTTTTACACAGACTAATTCTGCATTAGGTCAGGTCGTCTTGTTTGACAGTGGACTAAAAGATGGCGCCACCTGTGGTAGATTCAATGATGTAAACAAGATGGGAAAATGACCCAAAACATGTTCGTAGGGCCAGGAACCCACCACTCAATTCAATACAATTATGCATCGTTGAGCACTTCGTAACGGGCGTCGGTGGGCATCAGAAGCGCGGCCGGTTCGTCCCTTTAACTCAATTTTCTGGATTATTTACAAATATGTGATATCAGAATGCTGTGTGAGACGGTGTGTGTTGCATATATCAATCATGATACTCTGTATTAGGAAGAAAACATTTGTAGATACACGGCCACCAGCTTGGTGACAGTGATCTTATTAGACCATATTTAATAGTTCCAAATCCTGGCCTCTGATTGGTCAAAGTGTTTGACGTCATTAACAATTGCGTATTTTCTCTTCTACCTTCTGGCCCGTGAAGTACACGTTGAACCTAACATTGAGTCTATGGAGAAAAATACAGAGATGAGATAAGGAATAAATAGACAATAATCGATGGTTTTGTGGACAGGCTGCCGTAAACCACGAGGGGTTGACGCGTAGTAATACACGAGCGCTAGCGAGTGTATTACGACGTCAACTTCGAGTGGCCTGTCCACAAAATCATAGTTTGTTGCATTTATTATCCATCTTTTCGAATAAATTAAACCCAGTAATTGCCATATTAAAGGGTATAACAATAGGGACTATTTCTTTGCTCTGTAGCACAAAGGGACTGTTTTCCCCCCGTATACCATAGTTTTGAGGCCGTATACCACAGATGTGAAACCATATACCACAGTTATGGTATCTGACAGGTTTTATATAATGGGTCGTGGTTTACCGAGTCCCCATTCATTTTCAATGGGGTCTTTGTATAATGGATAATAAAACCCATGACGATACTATTCACTATGGACGCTGGTAATCATTAATATGGCAGTTGCCGTATAGGTAGTCAAGTAATTTCCTAATGGTATCGATTTTACAATATGCATTCAATGAAACATTCATCTATGAATAACGAAGATTTGGTTTTAATACGCTATTTGTGTGGAAACTTATCTAAAGGATATTGGAATCTGAAGAGAGGCCGATCTCACTAGGTGGCGCGCAGGTTGGCAAGTTGACCAATGGCATCGTCTCCTCCGGATGTCATGAGCAATGCTGAAGAAGCCCTGGTGAAACCTGACAGCTATATCTATCCATGTCTATAGTATTAGATTAGGGATGGAAGTCACATTCAGGAGAGCAAGTAGTATAGGATCGGTGCCCTGTGTAGGGCTACGATGAAAGTCATCAGGTGAAAGGAGTCATGAAAAAATGTTGATGAAAAGTTCAATCCTCTTTGAATTGGAAAGTCCTATGATGAGAAATAAAGGAATCCTGTTATCAATAGAGAATGATTCAATTTGAATTCATTTCAATTATTGATAATAACCGTTTGTTTATCCACCCAGCAGATGTGGCGGTGAGGAAGCTAGACTAACTTGTATCATGTGTGCCCTATGTAACTAAACGGGTATTCTACATTGAATTCAAATTAAGATTTTAAAATTTCTTTATTCATATTGATTACGTTTTAATCAATACGTCGATACTAGATATTACTGCATCTCCAGCATTCTGTAAAGATAGTCTGGTGTCTCAAATAACCATGTTGTCTCTCGGCGAATTGTCCTTTCGAGCCCTAATGTTATCATTTCCTGAATCAGCTTTCATATTTTTCCATAGAATGCTTTATTTCTTTAGTTCGTCAATCCTTAAACGAAATTGATGATCCAATATGAATTGATTCCATTGATGATGACTCCGTCAAAAGAATATTTGTTTGGGAAACGTCAGACAGTACTTATTGAAACATCATTTGTTATCTACCAAGATGCTTTTAGGCTGTGAATATTTCTCTTTAACGATCAGCACACAATTTGATGTCATGCCTTCTATGAGAGCAAGAGAATGATACAACTTTCGTTCAGTGGTTAAAAAGGGCGTTTTAGGTCTTCTTGAAACCCGTATCATGTGTAAATTGATCCTATGTGAGCTGATATGAATATTTTATCACTGTACTTTGAGATCTTATTTGTCATATTAATGTAGCTTAAAGGGCACTAACACTACGCTTGCGGGTTACGGGCACCTTCTTAGTAAGTATGTCCTTCGTAATCATCAAACCATGGCCTGAATAGGCCCAGGGTGGGACATTGCTGCCCCTTACAGTTCACTACCATATACTTGTAGCTCCCCCTTTTACCATTTTCTTGGATGCCAATATCTATAGATGAGTATCATTGTCTGTTATATTATCTCTTCACATCATAAAGGAATCCTATGAGAGTTTAGGGTCTGAGCTCGTATCCCATCGAGTTTTAATCACGTAGTAATTCACAAGGCGAAGCCGCGTGAATTACGTAGTGATTCAAACTCGAATGGGTGTCTGAATTTATCTCACCCATAACATGGATGAATGGCCTATCATTTGTGACATAATCCCCCATTGGATATTTTTCCTAAATATCTAATGGGCGTTAGCTACAAGTTCCCAATGTTAAGTCTATGGAGAAAAAATACCGGGATGAGATAAATATATGTACATGTGCCTATGCATCATATAACACCAGACTTAAAGGTCAATAGAGGTTGAAGAGTTGTATGTTTATAACCAGGGTTCTACAGCAACCGAAGAAATCCAGGCTTTAAGATGGCAGTTGCCCTTTATTAGACATGTATAATATGAGTTATCAGTATCGAATGTAACATAAACACAATACATTTCCCATCATCAAAATATTAATTCATGATTTAAACATGCAATACATTTTAAGTATCCAAAGGTGCCTCTCTATGTTTTCATCTATTTATATTTGGTGTGGGGGGGGGGGGGGGGGGGGCTTCAATAGTTTTGATATAATATGATAGCAGAGTGTATCAGGAAAAGCACAATTGTACCCTTACATCTGGTATTTGAGAAGTTACAACTCAAGGTTTCATCCAAAAGGTCTGTATAGAATATATTAGTGTGCTTGGGGATATTAGGAAATAGGTTGAAACATTCATCGAAACGGAGAAAAACGCAAAAAAACGTACCGTTGATATACCGAACTGGTTTTGATAAACAACATTATCGGGGCTGTATTGTTAAAGGTTCCCACTCAAAGATAACGGCGCCAACATGTCGTGACAGCACAAACATGGAAATGGACCCAGGTGTCTTCCTTGGGAGATGATGCTCCAGACACAATCCTTGACAATGTATCCATCGACACAGGTCGTACTGTATTGTACGCCTGAATGACCCTACACTGCCATTTAGGCAGCAAATCACGATATCATTCCCGCTGCCTACCAGGGTATAATAGAGTAGAACAGAACCACGAGGAATCGAGTGGCGAAAGAATCCAAAACAGTTCCATGAGCTTAAACCTAGCCTTTATGCAAAGTGGTCCTCATTCGCACTAGAAAATAAGTATTGAACAGTATGATATAGAATCATCAAGGCAGTTCATAAAGTTATCAGAAATATGATATCAAAAAAGAACATAATATGTTATTATTAAGTATATACCGTTTCAAAAGATTCTAATTATGTTAGCATCTGAGAAGGAACCCCTATTTCGGCGATAAGTCCACACTAAATGAGCATGGGCATGGTTAATCCCGTTGGATACTGAATACAGAATAAACATGATGCTAGTGGTAATTACATGGCACCATCCTCTTCTTAAAGTAAGCCCGTCAGTAGCTACAGAGACTTGGATGTATGTTATCTTGTTTTGTTCTTGAAGAGTATAGACATCGGCATTGGAGACACAGGACAATAAACCATATCGCATTTCGCCATAACGATGCACCCATCTATAGACTGCTGATTAGTATTGTGAAGCGAGCACCCTGGTCACAAGCCTAACTCAAGATGTGTGACTCACATGCACGATGTCCAGGTCACACATAAAAAAACACGTTCGCGAAGTGAAGAAAACGGTTAGTCACAAGATATTTAAACTGGGTACGTTAAGACAACAAATAAGTAAGGAAGTAGCTCTGTTAATATACAAGACAGTGATAAGGCCGCAAATAGAGTATTGCTCATATGTAATTGATTGTTTTGTAAAAACCGAAATTAAAGCCCTATAAATACTACAGAATAGAGCGCTACGAATTGTGTTATGTCAAAAGGTAAGACGCCAGAGAATAATGGACTTACATATGAAATTAAAGGTCGACTACCTAGATGCACGTAGGAATATGTAGCTCCTCAGTGTAATTTACAAGAAATCCAAGAATGCCCACCTGGTAGATCACACACTCAGTCGAACTCGGAGTTCCAGCAAGGTCAAATTTAAATCATGCAGAATAAACTGTAACCACTATTTCAAGTCTCCTATGTATAGAGCTATAGTGCTATGGAACCAGCTTGATCCTAAGATCCAATTACTGGACAGTAAACATGCCTACAAACGTGAAATCAAAAGGATATATTCACTCTTTGAATCTAGATTAGTTATGTGCAACATCATTCAACCATCATCATCACTCGTTATTCCTTGTTACCTCGCTAGGGATGTCTGGATCTCTAGTTATTGCCATTCCTTTTTGTTAATAATCTTCTATGTAATTAAAATGCTCAATATCTAGATGTAACTGGGCGTAACTGGAGCTTGATGTATACCTATAGTGGAAGAACCTTCCTAGGAAAGAACTGTTTGAATGAAATAATAAAAAAAAAGGTCCACGGCTACCATTACATTCAGATCATACGATCCAGGCAGTCGTAAATCACGGGTTGTTGACGCATTGTAGTAATATCGCTCCTTTCTCACCTTCACGAAAAAATCAAAAACACGTAACTGCCACATATGTGGTGAGTTATTAGAGACCATATGTTTGCTCTCCATACATAGGTTTAGCCTTTTGAATATAAACAAAGGGATTAATAATTCTCTTGCTGCAATAAATAAATTCTGAGGTTCGTAATCAATGGATTTAGAATCTGTAATCAATAGGTTATAGGTTCTAATAAATAAAAGAAACAATGGGGATTTCGTAAGGTGAATGATAAGGATTCACATACCATGCAATTTCTTTCAATCGTGACTTTGTATCAACAGATTCTGAATGTTGGTTGAGGGACTGGGTATCAAATACCGCACCAGAACGCTATTGAGATAAACGTTAACAAAGGTCGTTATGTGTTGTAGGATGATAAAACATGGGGTGTGGGCGATATTAGAGGATATATGGGTCCACTAACCCGAATGTCAGCCCGCACGTGCATAAATGGCCCATGTACGCTCCAGAGTAAACAGGAGAAAAACTAAACATTTGCCTCTTACCCCAGCCCCCCTCATCGCCATCTCGCCGCTAGATGGCACTTCTGTGCCTGCCGTAGGTGGATGACAGCCCCATCTGGGAGGCGCAAAGCGAACTACGCTCGCACGCTGATGGGCCCTAATCCAACCTGGGACGCATGCGAGGTCCACTCCACCAGACAGGCCTTTGATCGCATCAGGACTGGCATTTCCCCCATTGATATCGGCCTGTGGTGGGGAGTGTTCCGGCTGGGGCTGTGCGTATAGCGGTCTGTGGGGGAAGAGTGGAGAGCACTGCAGACGATGTGTAGCGCTTGGGTTGTAAGAGAGAAAGGGTTGGCCATTTTTTCGAAGCCTTTCCGGTCGGCGTTTTTTCCCCTAGCCCTATACCCCATTCTCCTTCTACAACGCATTGGTGCCTTTGACGAGATGAATGAGAAACTGGGCCGGAGCACCACCTAGCGGGAGTGGACGCGGCGATAAATGTCGTCTGCGAGCACTTGGACAGGTGTCCGTTGGGGCCGCGAGGTCATACATCACGGCAACCAGCGGAGACCGGTACCACGTGCGCCTGTTATAGCAGCGCCAGACCCGTTTGCTGGTGGTCGGCGAGCTGCAAGTACCCTTCAATATACGGCTACGAACGCAGGACACACGCGCACTTACAGTACAGACGCACCCCAACGTCTGCATTCCACTGCCCTCAATGCTGTCTTGGCACAGGTGGATGGACAGAGCTTGGGTGAGGGTGAGTGGGTTGACTCTACGCAAAATTCTCGCATACGCTCGGATATTACGAACTGCGCGGCAATTCCTCAGAGCATGAGCCGCTTGTATCCGAAACCAGTCAATATTGTATATGTTGTTCAAAAAGTTCTCCTGTTGGCGTGTTACGCGTTCCCGGTGGGGTGTTGGTAGTGCTTTTTTTAGTGCTTGCGCTGTAAAGACGTCCACACAACAATATTGTATATGTACTTCACTAGAACTACCGTGGTGTAGCAAGCATTCACGCTGGTGGCCAGTGTACTACGCACTGCTCACAGCCTCCTACCCACACCCGAACCTGACCACCCATCACCTCCACCGTCACCTGGGGCCCTTGACACTTCAAGGCCACATTTCTAAAGGTCGACCTTAAAGGCAGGAACCCCCACGTGCCTTACCGGGGTGTTGGGATGCGGCAAGGTGTGTACGGAGTGGGAGAGGGTCGTCTTGTCTAATTTGGTCGAGACTGTTGATTAGTGTGGACTAGCCAAGTGAATCCAACCATTAACAACACACGCCCCTTCTCCCGCTGGCGCCGATAAGCACTTTGTTCACATAAGGACTATATCAAACGCCTTCTTCAGGGTTGAGCCGGCCGTTTTATTAACCCTTTCCCTGCAGCACCCGGTTCCCTGATTCAGCATTATACAGCAGGCATTACCTGCCCAAAAGACCCTGCTACGGCAGGCACCCTGTTTTAGAAATAGCATTGTCATGTGATGTGTCATGTGATTTAAGTAATTTATCTTGGTGACTGATTATATCTTGTTATACCAAATCAAAGGTCAATATGACTCTTATACATTGTCAAAATTGCTTTTAAATCAAACAATTATCTTTTTATGTATTGAATTTTGTATATAAGTATCAATGATTCCTCTAAAATGCCTTGAGGCATCTTCCTGCCGTAGCCAGGGGAATGCCTGGAGGCATATTCCTGCTGTTAAAGGGTTAAGGGATGGTATGTAGACAACAAAGCTTCTAAATATCATATCACGAATATTGTGTACGTATGAAGCTTTTTACCAACTGCGCGCCTATTCATTTATCATTGATACAATAAAATATCATTTAATTTTCTACGCGACAGTGTTTTGAATTGGTGATGGATTCAATAATACCTGGATCACATGCACATACTGCAAAACGATGCTACGTTTCTGTGTGTTTGATGTCACGACGTCGCAAAAACTGTTATGTTTAGGAAGTAACTTAAAGGAGCCATTCGTTATGTGTATTTTGTGAAGTAAACCTGTGAAGGAAGGCCGAGGGACTTATCTTATCATGCCTATTTAAAATGGATGTGCACACCGTATAGGAGAATATTGTCAGGGCATGGCCTTGTAGGAACCGACTGGTATATCATTGGAGGGTACCAAACGTATGCTAAGTATTGTAGAACTCTAGATCCATTGCATTGTATGATACTAAACATATGTCCTGGTAGGGTAGCAGAAGTGCACCACTTTCTGAGAAAACGAGACAATTGTCTTTGTAAGATATCAGATATATACCGCTGTCGGACATTAGACAAATTTACAGCTACAGAGAGGTATCGATGCAGTGCATTATACAGAGGCATGGAACTGAGGAACATGATCCCAACCAGTTTACAAGATATTCCATCTAAAATAGCGTTAAAAGTCATATAAAAAGTATCTATTGACTAACAAGATTGATATTCGAATTCCTAGGTAGGACTAAATGTCATTTTTGTGCTCTACATCTATTATATTCTACTCAAGTTGTAATGCTCCTTAGGTAGTAATAGTGTTGTATGGAGATATTATTATGTCAATTTTATGAATGAATGGTCTCTTATACGTGGAGACATTGTCTTTGTCCTGTCAAGACCTGTATTATCTATTATCTTGTCGGACATTTATGAGATACTAGAAGTATGACATTGTCAAACACTAGCAATAAACATCCTTTAATAATACTCCGAATAGACAGTAGTAGAACACTAGATATATGCATTTCATGATACGAGATATGTGTCCTTGGGGCATACTAGACATAATTGTAGGGTATTAGATGCATTAGATGCCTTGGAGTATATTAGACAGTTGATTTTGTAGGATATCAGGTGAACACCCTCTAAGGATACGAGATACCGTTTGTAGCGCAATTTGTTTTGACAGAATTATACCTTTATACGATACTTATCCTTTGCCCTTTTAGGTTACCCCAAAGTCCTGTATTTTCACTAACATATCTGAAAGGATTTCTGAGACTCAAGAAAAAAAAGGGTTTTTATGGAAATAGTGATATTTCCTAATCACAAATATATATATATGTTTTTAGTAAGGCAAATATATACAGAGAAGAAAAGCACTAGAAAAAAGGTGAAGCATAGCCTTTAACCAACAGTCTTGGCATGGGTTACCGATGATGCAATAAGGTGCACCACTTTCACCTATTTCCCAAAGGAGGTTTGACTCATAAGATCGGTCTCTACCCTCGATGTTGAGCGGTTCACTGTTGTAGGTATAGATGGGTACATTAGTTATGATGAAAAACATACCATCTCCTAGGGACGGGGCTGGCCGGTGAATTGGCAGTAAGCCCACTCAGTCTTGGTGTATTGCCCGGAGTGAAGCCCTCAATGCATGTAGTGCGTTATCTCAATGAGTTTAAGTTCACATGTGGTCATGAGAGTTACTTAACAACATACTTTTATCTGATGAAATGCATATTTTATGTTATAAGACAAAATAAGACATAATGACAGGTTAACAATATAAAGATATGTACCTAAGGGTATTGACTATTTAATTAGTACAATAGCAGATCTCCCATTTTGCCGATTTTTGCAAACTGTAAATTTCTCGGTAGTCAGTGACTGGCAATTGGGAAAGAGACATACCAATCGATTTAGCTACTGAGACCACGTGAAAAACGTGGCCTCTGACCAAGAAAATCAACCTAAATTGGTTATTTTCCAATTTTATTCTGCAGCGCAGGCTCTGTCTTTCAGAGGAGACAAGGCTCTCTTTCACTGAATACGATTCCTTGTTTTTAATTCTACATCGCCCTCAAGTTTAACCAGTTAGAAACACGTTAGACATCTCGTGATTGCTTCATCCAGTAGTACAAATTTAGAAGCGGTGACCATACAAAATGCAAAATATTGGTTAGTCGGTCAATGGAAACCCATCACCGATTTTCACCATTACCGCACTGGCCTTTTTGCCGGCCAATTTCCATAGGATGAGAAAATCATTTGTGTACTAAGTAGGCTGCCGCAAAAACTATTTATACCAAATTTGACGATAGGATATATGCAGAACTTTACAACAAAAACACACAAATTAACAAAACACCAGCACGTCACTTCACACACACACACACATATGTGCAGTGACCATGTATCATATCAAGCCAGACATGTACTCATTCAGGTTTACTTGTAGTAATTTCGACCTAATGTTCCAGTGGCACGAATGTGGATCGAGGTTACCCGAACGCGATCTGACACTCTCTAACATGCTAAAAGGATCATGTGTGCCTCGCATGACCTGGGCACGAGTTGGCACACAGTGAGGTGCTCCCAGTACCTGTGGAGGAGACCTACACCAGCCCTCATTTCCGGAGACGATGAGCTGTTTGTACACGAGTCATAATCTGCTGATGCCGAGGATTCCCTTGATTAAAGCTGCATTCTTCCCCGAGCTGCCAACGGTGATAGCATCAGGACTAGCGTGCTTCTTGGGTGCATTTAGTACCACGTCCTGGCCTGAAGCGGTCCCCACCCAACTCGCCCACTCACAAGGCTATATATAGACCAACCAGTAATGTGAGAGTGTTCCACGTAAGATGGTGTATGTCAACAGTTCTCACTAATGAATTTCACACTTAAAATGATGGGGTTCATTAGCTTTGCATTGTCTTAAGACAAAGCATCCCAGTCAGCTTAAGACTGACCTCATTAACCCAGAGTCACGCCTTATGTTTATAATGCTTGCAGTGTCAATAATAAAGTGCGGGTATACTATTATGATATTAGATGCTTTATTTGGAGTATCTCCTTAAATAGGTTTTGATTTATAGGGTGTTGAATAGAGGGCGGAGCAAATCATAGCACATAGGAAGCCATCAGTGGGCCTTGTAATTCAAACGGAAATTCTGAAGAGATCAACAATGTATATGTCGGATCGACCATTCATATTTTCTAAATACTTTCAAGTACATTAATGTATTGCACTCTCATCACAACATTTTCATCCAATAATTAATATTTTCCTCTCCAGATCATATCATTGTTGCACAAGGTTTTCATCAGATTTGCAGAAACATTTCCAAGTTGATGACGACGTTGAATTCCTACAAGTTATCCAACAAAAAATCCATGATCGAAGTGCTACCGCTGAAGCTTGCGTGGCGTGGTCAATTAGCCAGGGTACCGACGGTAATCAATGTTTAATCAATGCGCTTAAAGACAACTCAGGTTGGCCTAATATGCGAAACCGCATTAGCGCAATGACGTCACTGGTGTTATCGTCCTGTAATTTATCTAAAAGAAGCCCAAATAGACTTGGTATCGACCAGACGACATTTGCACCCAGGGATTCCATTTTCGCGCCAAATAAGCATGCAGGACAGGATCGGGGCCTAATGAGTGCCTGCTGGCCAGCCCTACCTGTGCCGTCTCTACCGCCCACACAGGGTCATTTGGACGACACCTTCGTGGTGACGACTCCATCGCGCATGCGCACGGCATTGGTCTGTCAGTGTCGGTTAGTCGCGCTGCTGAGGCCATCCGCAAATCAGCCCTGTCCAGGCTGGGTGGGGTACTTTTACTGTACTGTAACACAAATCTCTGTCAAAAGGAAATCACTCAACCTTTACCGTATTATAGCATTCATCTCTTTAATAGCGAATCACTCACCTCTTGCCGTATTGCAACATACATCTCTTTTGATAGCGAATCACTCAATCAGGTATGTACGGTTGAACCGTGGACTGTATACACCGCCCGTTGTGGAACATAGACAGCGGTCTGTTGACTATTACTCTACTCTCCAATTTATTTTATGTTATTGATTTCTTTATTCTAAAACCACATACTCATGTAAATATATGGGAAACTTTTTATCTCCAAGTTCCACGATTCATATCTTCTGAAATTGATGTAAATTGATATAAATTACTCTTGCACGCCTTATAACAGAACGAAATGGCAAGGGGTTGATGGTCTTGAGGCAATTTGGAATAGCCTTCGAAATATATATACAGGGATGAAGTGTACAAACAAGTTTAACAGCGTAGTCCCTGCTAGGCCCCGGAGTTCCTGAGTAGTGAATGGAGCAATATATGTTCCGTAAATGAATAAACGTCGGTTACTCTTAGTGATGTCTGTGTCTATACAGGAGTCTAAAGGTCTGCATATTCTCGATGCTTCGCCTTCCTATTCCGCAAGCCTTAACTCATTATGCCTATGACGCTATGAGAGGTTACAAAACATTCCTGTATAGATATTCCTGTATAAAATATCTTAACATTTGTCAGTATCTAAAATATATCGCTTTGACATTACTTCTGTTGAGTTCCAAAAAATCCTGTATCCCACAGGGGAACATGAGAACAATCCCCACAGTCCAAATAATAGATAAAAACCTTTCTTTATTCCGAAATAGCTTGAGGTTCATCTAGCGGTGTTACAAATGACATACAAGGTGGTTTGATTCTTATCTTCCATTTAAATACCAATCACGTGATGTATACTAAATTGGTAAAGTGATAATATGGTCTAATATAGGACGGTGGAAGAACGCAGGTTCCTTACTATATATAGCATCTCGTTCCCAAGAAAAAGGTATGTTTCTGAGTCACTGATGAAAATATGGAAAGGAATGTTCATAGTTCAGTGTGAAACTGGAATGTAAATGGTTAATGCATCTTAGAATGATAAAAATAAAAAGACTAGAAAATTAACACGAATAGCAGAAACATTGATAAGCAATTCAGAGAAAGCCGATGAGTTAACAAGGTGAAAGGTAGACTTTCGATATTTCTGTTAATGGCTGGTTTATTGTCACCAATTCGCCATAACAATTATTAATCAAGCCATTACTCAACTCCCCGCGGGCGCAGGCAGCATCTCCATTTGAAGGCAGCGAATTCCTAATACAAGAGACCGAGGCTTGTAACGGACGCCGTGCGGCGCCTGCGGCGTCCCGCGTGATTTAACCTCGCTTTGAGCAGCCAATAGAAAGCAGTCTATTAAAAGCCGCCATCTTAGGCAAGGTTAAGCAGTTTCATGAAGTAATGACTACATGAAAGGCCTAATGACCGTTTATCAATGGCAGACTGTGTATCCCGGTGATGATGTCGCCATCAGCATAAAAATACTTCAACCCACCCCCTACTTCTACCACCATCAGGCACGGTACTGGTTCCTTAAGTGTCACTCTGGCTGTATGCCCCCAGGCAGGGCCCCTCAGTGGCTTCTTTCTAGCGCCTTTGATGGCTTCCTGTACTGAAATGAGACATGGCTTCCACGAGAGGCCGTCATTTATCGACTTCTGACCTATCGGCCCGCTTGAAGGCGTAAAAAACAGACACCTTTGAATTATTTCACAGGGCGCGCCGTCTCATATGGCACATGCTCGTGGTTGGCGGTGTGTGTATACACCCACATTCACCGTGCCCATAGCATTCCCACATCCCCACCCCCCGTACGTGGCACGGTCGGACTCTCCAAATGAATATACGATTTAATCTATATCATAAGTCCCTGAGTTGCATGCGCCTATTGAATACATAATGCACTGTGTGGATTACCGACTTGGGGGTAATCTGATTCATAATTCAATCAAATGACTGGGCGATTGTTAAATAATACGGCGTTCCCGTCACGGCGTTGATATATTAGAAGTTCTGGAGAGCGATCTCGAGGGAACATCCCGTTGCTTATCTTCCCCGGGCACGAAATTCATTCCGTGGCGACTTGACATACTTGAACCTATTAATACATCAACATATCTTTCATGAGGCATGAAGAAGACAAATGAGGTCGAATGGTAGACGTCATCTGTTAATATCCAATGACATTCGGATGATATTAACATATTGAGAGGGGGGGGGGGTAAGGTAGACTAAACCATACACACTGGCTTGGGTCATGGGCCAACGTTGGACACTCCAACACACTACCGTGGAGGATTCTACTCGCGTACTTAAGCCTGAGGGAGGGGCATGGTATTGCTGGGTGTGTGTGTTTGTATACGGGGAAACGGAGGCGTAGTAGTAGTAGTTGCAGCGGTGGGGGTTGGAAGCCTTCCAGGGGGTGATTAGTCCAGGGAATTAGCATGGGTGCTGGTAAGACCGACGATGGGGTGAAGGCGAGGGAGCGTTCTGACACCGACAAACTTATGAAGATGTATTTGAAGTACCCGCAAGGTGTTCCCGTCCATATAGCTCATTGGGGGAACCGAGAAGTGGCGCTGTGCCGCGAGCTCTCCTTGCAGGCATTATGAATCTAAAAGCACACATACAGGGAAGCTGCTCGCTGAGCTGCTCCCTGCCACTGACGCTAAGATCTATTATTTAAAGTAGTCTTGTCCAGGCACGGCTACCATGTGGGAGTAATTCCCGTTGAGCTATAGACTCCACTTAAATCTCCCACAGGCAAGGGTCTAGACGTTCCAGTTTATAGCCAGTTTAACATGCATATGGGTATTGATATTAGGAAGATCAGTCAATAAACCCCCAGAAGCTCCATTCGAGGACCCAGAACCTATACCATACAAACATACGAGTAGAGTGAAATATGTATGTCGTCAACAGCATAAATCAGTTACATACACTAATACGTCCTCATTATAATTATGCTTTTATTTTGTGGGTAAGAAAAAATGTTATATTAACTTCGTTCAGAGGACCCTGAGCTTGTATTAGTTGTTCCATCAGAGAAGTGTATGTGTGGGGTTGGCGGGTGGGTTGATTCGCCCTGAGTTGTCCCTTTCATAACAGACCCCTGGTTGGTCAGTACTGGTTATATATGATAGTCAGCAATGGTTACACCACTCCATGCAGTAGATTATTTAGTCGGCTCACAAGAATATGATCATAACTTCTTACTCCGTGTCCACTATGTTAAAACGGGCTACTTTAACTGTTTCCAGTAAGTGATGCTCATTTTGTGCCACAGCCACTTGGAGATAGGACGTGAAGTACACAACATTGTCGACGTTTACGTGGTCGTTTACGTCACTTACCGGTGGTAGTAGATTGGTAGTGAAAACTCCCCCATTATAAGAACAGGTAGGTGAGAAAACGTATGTTTATTGTTGCAGTCCTAAAATGAAGAAGTTATTTGCCTCACCGATTCTTATAAAACACACACCAGATGTGTATCTTCTCCTGTGTTACCAGCTCCTCAGAAATGCTTCCTAAATACGGTCCGCGCTACCTAAGACATCAACGATGGACTTCATTTAGGGGCCTGACCACCTTCCGTGCGCCTTGGAGATTATTTCCAGAGCGTACTGGATGAAGTGAGACAGCTACACGTGAAGACCCATTTATAAGGAATCTTCCCGGACCAGAACGCCCAACACCTGCCTCAGATATTAATGGTCGAGGCGCAGGCAAGGCCCCACTCGGCAATTATATCATATATCATTCACTCGCATAATGGTAGCCGAAGCCAGGGGTGTGGTGTACCTTCCACCAAATAACACCGCGAATCGCATATCACAACCACACCACCATGTATTAAAAGGATACCACTACATAGACGTGCTAATAACATTCTATTACCAGCTGGAATTTGTATTATTATTTCTTATAGTTCATGGTTGTAGATTGGTGATACTCATAGTAATTCGAGACCACCACCATATCATAATTACGGCCTCGTCCAATCAAGACCGAATTGATTGATGGCCCTAATCATACATGGCCACTGTCCTACATGAAAATATTAATATTTATAGTCATATCCGGCCAGGACCGCACGGCGTTACAGTTACACATTCCTATTCCAATTTTATTTGTTTCCATTACTGATGGTAAAGTAATCTTCACCGATAATAATGGTAATCAAATCTAACTGTTTTCATATTTAATCAATGTCTCCTGTATCCTAGAAGTATATTCGATTTTGAATGGTATGAAGCTCCTGAGGGTCAAAGATGTTTGTATTGTTGTATACAGAAGTAGATGACCTGTACACGAACACACTGCATATGTGTTCACCCTTTCCCAACCCACTCACTGTATCATCTTACTTCCACTGCCCCCATACTTTACTCAAAGAATATTAATTAAACATTTCATATCCATCCAATTCACAAATACATATTCTAATGATATCATACTTCACTTGTTATCAAAATATCATTCTCAATAAAAATGTATCTCGCTCGACAAACATGTATGGTTTCGAAATTAATATTGACACAGTCAAATCAGAAACCATCTTACCGGCCGTGCGCTCGTGACGAAGGGCCTCACGGTCCATCTCGAGCTGTAGGTAGTCGTTCGTTGCATAGCGCTCTCGTAGTTGTCTGGGTGGAGGCAGGAACCTGTCGGCCTGGTCTTGGGCCCAGTCCCGTGTGCGATCCTCCGCGACCGAACGGGCACTGGCCGGCCTTTGAGGCTCTGTCCGGCGACCGTTGGCGCGTCAACCTCTGAATAGCCTCCATCATGCCGTCCATTCTTTTCTCGTTTGATGCGATCATCCCGTCCATCCTTTTGTGAATACCGTCCACGTTGGTATTTACGGTTCCTAGGCGGGACTCGAGGGCGATGATTCTCGATGTTTTAACACTCGAGCCATGCTCGGATACCGAGTCCACGTGGTCCGTACCTTTTACTGTGGATTCCGATGCCGTATCCCCGCTTGTCTTGGAGGTGCTCGGACCCGCGTTTCTTGTCGTTGGAGGCATTTCCACTCTAAACCGTATTCCTCTACTTGTCCGTAAACTTCTGCTACAGCTGCCGGCCGTATACCCAGGGGGGTATGTTGAGTGGCGCGGGCACGCGGTGAGCCAAAAGAGACGAAAAAGTACTAGTACGTGTGTACTGTAGGGGGTGAAGAGCAGAAGTGAGGCAGAGAGTGGAGCCGCACTCACGCACTTTGATGTATGGTGAGTGCGAAAGCCGTGAGGTGGCAGGAGGGGCGCCCGTGCGGCGCGGTTCAGAGGGGGTACACCAGAGGGGGCAATGACCACCCCTGAGCAAAGCTCATGAGTCACCAATGATATCATACTTCACTTGTTATCAAAATATCATTCTCAATAAAAATGTATCATTATATTACTGTAAGCGAATGTATGACTTTTACTGACCAGGAGGACAAATTAGGTTCGTCTCCGAGTAACGAAAAGTTTAAACTTACCTCCCTCCGTACGTGACCTGTTGATATTTACGGAACAAAAACAAACAAACAAAATGGCGGACGTTTGCCTGATTCACAGGTATATTTACACAATATGATCACCCAACACTATCCATGCACTCGAAATGAACGAAAAATAAACAGTCAACACCGTAAATGCATACCAAATAAGGATATTATCACACTACAATATATGAAACAATGCTCCCAAACAATGCCACTCGATATTTTGGGCGAAAATGCTCACCTTGTTCTTCGAACTCGGTGTGTATTTGCAACCAAAATATCTCTGAGCAGATTCCATTCAGTCACACTAACTATGACTCTATATATTACACAAATGTGATGACTTCACCCGATTCGCCATCATACTTTTTACTTTTCGCTACGTCGGAGCTCATCAATGAATATTTTTAAAGTGTGATGCAATAAATCCGTCGCCAGGTCTCATCAGAACATGGCCATTCTGGAACAACTCACTTCGTATTCCTCTGGGTGATATAAAAACATGTGCGACGATCATATTTCAGGAGACTGACCTTGGCTCACCACTGAGCCGATTTACCTGCCTGACCTTCTACAGGTGCATGCTCACATTCCACAGTCGATATCGAGTGTTAAGTGGGTCATGGTATCACTTCCAAATAGCTGAATTATATTTCTCTTGAATTATCTAGCAATTGGCTCGGGGAAATGATCAAATCAATCGTCATTTGTGTTTCACTTCTCTCAAATGGAATGTAATAAGGTACCGTCTTGAATCTTTAAATCGTCATCTATATACTTCTATTCTTTTTTCAAGATTTGATTATTACGTGATGCTGACTTTCAGGGAACTTTGTTTCCTGTAAACTTTACTCCCTTGACAGATTCTGTATTTATTTTCAACTCCCTGGCCTTTGTAAACTAATGTCTCTCTAGGAGCATTGTTCCTGTCATAAAGAAGACTCCGAAATCCGTTCTCTTTTTCCCTTAGGGATCCCTGTTTTATGATCTCCCGTTTCTAATTCCTGAAGCCCGTGTTTCAGGATTTCGCAAATAAATGCGCTGATCCACATTTCCTTCGCATATTTATAGAACGTGGCGAAATCACCTCAGTAGTCACGCAATGCTATACATTAGCGTTACCGTTTCCAATAAAATTCCAAAAGTGGAGCAGTATGTAGTGTTGACCCTCTGGGGTCACCTTGAACAATAGTTTTAGCTTCTTCTTGAGACTACTTCTCAGTATAGAAAAATTGGTCTGGTGGAGAGAGAACAATACAAAGGCAGTGTCTACAAAGTAGGCAGCATAACAATGGCGGGGTGGACACTTCCCCAACGGCCGGCTAGGGAGTCTCTGACAGGTTGTCCGCCGGTTCGCACGCTGCTGAGCAGCAGCAAGAGGCAGCGAGTCAATACCATGGAGCTACTCACCGATTTCCGATAGCAATCCAATGATAAGGGCTACTTATACGGGGCCTCTGTTTGTGGCGGCATCTGCCGGGCCCAGGCGGCGGTAAACGCCCCCCAAGCGTTTCATTATGACAGCTCTAAAAATATTGACCGCTTGCAAAACAGACCGGGCAAGGATTGATACTTTTCCCCCAGAGGCGAGGTCGTGGTGGTGGTGTAGCGACGGAGGTGGTGGTGGGTTGGTGGTGGTGGTGGGCTTAGTACCACCGTCGGCCGCAGACCGCGCTGCGGATGAAATAGCAGTATTACTCCATCCATACGTCACAGCACGGAAAGGCTGGAAAGACAAAAATATACCCAGGAAATACGCATTAAAACCTAGGCAGAGGTGAGGAGAGAATGGGGGTAAAGGTAGTAAGCCCCATCGTGCGGGACACCTATCACTCATAATGTCCATGGCTTTCCTCTAGTTTGTACCAATCCAATAGGCACTTGCCCCTGTTGACCGAACCGATGTGTAAATGGAAATATCTGCAGGAAGCGCTCGGCCCTGGGGAACGACACTGATATATGGAGTGATTACGGCGAGCTCGATGAAGGAGAGGAAAAAGTTGAGACTCGCAACACACTGGTCCGTGCATGTTATTACTGCTTCACACGACACTTTAGATGCTGGCGGAACAATGACATTGTTAAATGAGCCTAAACAGGGTTATAAGCTTCTGTAACTCCCATGGGACACGATAGGATGTGGTGGTTATGTAGGGTGATAAGCCTGAAGCTTTCATACATAACGGTATTTCATTCATATGGTACTACACCCTATAATGATAATGTGTGGGACTAATAGCAAGTTAGTTAAGGTAAGGCCAGGGTGCATCCAATGACCAACAAATGGAAACGGTTTTCTTGAGAGAAAAGGAATTTGGGAAAAAGAAAAAGAATGTTGAATAAAATGGCAATCGAAACACATATTGCACCAACTATTAACATGCCCAAGCTATTGAATATTGGTATCAGACGTGGTCTTCTCAAATGAAAATGAATCCATAACTAAATTCATATTCATTCAGATCTAATATCTAACGCATATTTTCATAACATTACAGATGACGGTGCAACTTATCAAGGCCATACGAATATAAATATGGGTGTAATTATATAAATATATATATATATATATATATATATATATATATATATATATATATATATACATATGTATATAAATATATATATATAACAAAGCAGTTGATAATTGAGTAATTCTTTTAGAGAACAGAGTTGCCTGCAGAAAACGGTGAATGAAAATTCAATTAAAGTTACCCTCCTTTGCTCAGCGGGTGTCGATAGACCATCCATCATCAGCATGACGCATATATTCTCCATTTCGGTACAAGTATCAGGGAAAGAACACTATGACTAATTATCCCGAGACTTAGCTAAGGCTTCCTGGAATTGCTCAGAGTATTGCCCAGAACCGTTGGGCGGGAAACCCCTCAGGACTGCTAAGCCTTGCTCACTGCTACTCGTTGTGGCTGATTGGTGTCGTTCGGCACCACTCGGAGCTGCTCGGAGCTGCTCGGGGTTGCTCATACTCACTATGCTTACTGGAGAGATACAGCTAATGGAGGACCTAGTCCGACTGCAGAAGGAATTACAACACCTCAGCGATCGGAGTACTGGGTCGTGAAACTAGTTGCTCACCAGACTACAATTGTGGCTTTGTAGTCTCCCGATACTACACGGTGTTAGGTTAGATGCTCATGCCGCTACTGCTTAACCATTAGATGTACTTAGGTGATGAAACGGAAACGGAAACGGCAATGGAAACGGTTTGGGAATCTAGGTGTTGGTATTCCATATTGCAGAGGATGGATCAGTTATCATTTGTCTATTCTCATGAGGCTTTGTCAATGATTTTTGTGTGCAAAATAAAAGCCTTCTTGAAACATGATTTCCACGATAGCTGCATTTAGTGGCAATGAAAATGGACCTCATTGAATCACCATCTCCGGAAATAGTACAAGAATGGTCAATTTGCTTGATTAAATCCATTTTATTTCTGTGATAATAGAGACAGATATAGATGGTTGATTAAACTAAACTGTTTTCTAAAATGAAGACCTATCGGAAAGACAATTACGAATGAAACAAGAGCTGATGAGTTACCATAATTTTCGACTCCCCTATTACAGAAAGACTTATATATATACACACACAAATGGGCATTAGTAAATCTTAACTGATCACAAAACCGGTTTAGCTTTATTGGTAGTTCGACTTGTAAGAACTATAAAAATTCACCTTTTAGAACTGGGATCTATTAATTACCTGACACTATGAATAGATTGGGAAACATAAAAATGTACAAAAGTTCTGATTATTAAAATCATCTGTTACCTGAATGTCTTCTCACTGAAGCCTTGTATTGTAACTGTGCTACTAGGAATAACTATCGAATATTGACGTGTCACTGACGTCATTCTGCCAACTAATTTAGGCAATGATGGCAAGAGAGTTCATACTAAAGCGATTAATACTGATGCAAAAGTAAAGTATTAATTTGTATCATTATATTCAGGGTATATTATTCGTCAAGCCAGAGCTTGCGGGCACAAGTGCCCACAAATTCATCCTTGATCCTGCAGGGTAGTATCACCACTTTAGCTTCCATGTCCTCAGTTATAATCACTATGTTTGAGTGCTTTGTATGACTGTCCCAGAGGAGAGTGGCCACAATTACTACAGCTAGGGCGCCCTTTCATAGACTTGATGTCGCCACATGGTCATCTAGGTCAGACCAAGGCCACGTGACCGCTTTGGCGCTGACTCGTGCGTGGGCAGCTGTCTCTGATACAATTAGCATCATGAAAATGATCGCTTGTTGTGACTGTATCAAATGGATACCGTTGGCGCGGGCCGTGTATTGGATGAACCATTTGACATCTCCCATCAGGGCGTGGCTTATTCGTAAGACGTCACAAAAATGAGCAGCCCTCAGTGCGGCAAGATACGGATCATGGAGCACCTAGCGTGCCTAACACAGGCGGCTGTATGGACGAGGTGTCCCGCTAAGGACTGGAGTTGGCGTAGAGATGTATAGGTCCTGTCTTGCCAAGCGCAGCATGTATCTACTACCTCCTCCAGTTTGTTCTTGGGTATAAATATGACCATGGCGATGGAATCTATATGGTAGCAAAACCAAGTTAGGCTGGTCGTAGGTGGAGAACATTTCTCAATCACTAGTTGGAGCCCGAGGTCATGGGAGAGGCTAGTGAAATTCATGTAGTTATGTGTAGCTTTTACCCGGGTGGGGGCGACACCGGCGTAATCATCGAGGTATACCTCGGGAGCGTAGGATGTAGATTACTGCATTGGCAACATGTTGGCATGCAATTGAGGAAGTCCTACAACCAAAGGCCAGGCAAAGGTCGATGTAGAACCTTTCAGCGACCATGAAGCATGTGAAAGGGGTGTCGGCCGGATCCAATCTCAGTTGGCGATAGGCCCTGCTAAGGTCCGCGGCCCAGAGCCATGCCCCCCTCCCAGCAAGCTCGAGCTTTAGTGGAAATACCAAGATATGCTCCCTCCGTAATTCCGTCTTTCACAGAATTACCAGGGGGGGGGGGGGGGGGAAAGGAGAGGTTGATTATAACTCGTCGTGAGTTGGAGTTCTTCTTTTCCCTCATCATGAGGGGGGAGACTTGAGTGTTACTCCCGAAGGGGGGGGGGGAGCATAGGGGGCCTAGAATCGCCCCATGAGATAGCTCAGTGGTAGTAAAAACATTGAGGGCGTCTGGGCAAGCGCGAGCGCTGTGGTGGTTGGTGTAGGTGGGGAAGGGCCAGGTGGATGCGCCGTAGCTGATGGGCCACCCGTACCTGAGAAAACGACAGACGTCGTAATCATGGTATCCCTGAAGACGTTTTTTACCACTCTTCGATGCATATTGCGGAAGAAACATTGCGCTTTGCACCACAGAAATTATAAGTAGAAACTCAAACTATATCTGTGTATGCTCGAGGATAATCTGGTTACTTCACCCAGCATTCAATGGAAGGGGGGGGGGGGGTCTACCAACTGTAGTATCCGACGTTGATAAGACACGCTTGATACAACCAACATGATCATTGCTCGGGTTGTCTGCCCCGTGACCATAAGCGTAGTGTCGGTCGTCCAAGCCTCCCCCGGGAGGGCGCTCAGGCTGTGGCGCCGGCTGTGGCGGCAGGCCCTTGGCCTGCCACACGCCTAAAGGGCGTTGCTTTTGCTGGTGCCGCAGGTGCCGTTGTGGTCTCGTGGCGTTGCTTGATGCGACACTCCTTCATGACATGAGGGTGATGTAGACTGAGGACTGAATAACAGTTCTCACAGATGTGACTGACCATCACCCCCTCCTCGCTGGTGTGTGGAGGGGTAGTGGTGCACCCCTTAGACGAATTGAAGTCCTAGCAGGGGTGGTGGTTGAACGCTTGCTTTGACTTTGGGCATTTAGTATCTCAGTATCTGTCTTGGTAAGTCGGGCGTTTTCTGAGCGGGATGTTGGATGTGACTATCACTCCCCCACCCGTCGGGAAAACGACCCTCCTCTACTCTTGCGAAGACCTCTTCACTCCACCTCCTCATCAAGTTAAAGTCATAATCCAGGGAGTCTTCTACTACCTCACAGAGGTGCTATAGGAGGTGGGGTTTGATGGCCCTATCGGTATCCGTATCTTCAATCATTCTGAGGATACCCCAGACATACTCCTGTATTTTAAGGGTACCCAGCGACGTTTTTTCCTACTTTAATCCCTTGAATACATACTGGAATGGTTGATAGCGCTTACCGTTTACTGGACGTAGTACATGGCTAGGGTGTTGAAGGAACCTCTGTATTTCTTCATCAAGCGCCTCGTCGTGGTAATGTGCGGAGGCTGTGCCTCTCTGCTCCCAGGCACCCGGGCGGCACACGAGGTATGAAGCAATGAAGTCGTTGGTGCTTCCCGCGCTTGCTGGGACCCGTTACCTCTATGGGAAATGCCGTACTCACATTGTTTTGACTTGTTGAGACTTCCCTAATTGTTGGGGTAATGTGCTCCTGTACACTTGCTGCCTCTGGGACGTTTTTGTCGCTTTTTGCACTTTGTGTGCTAATGA
This sequence comes from Alentia gelatinosa, assembly GCA_950022655.1. Classification (NCBI taxonomy): domain Eukaryota; kingdom Metazoa; phylum Annelida; class Polychaeta; order Phyllodocida; family Polynoidae; genus Alentia; species Alentia gelatinosa. The sequence goes on along the minus strand of OX465584.1, from coordinate 28,443,496 downwards.
ATCCCAGAATGGCCGCTTTTATCTCTTCCACTTGAGACTGGAGAGCGTCCATACATTTATCAGTCTTGCTCACCTTGGTAGGGGCTTCTGCCGCACTTTTCTGGACTCTGGGGCGACTCCCTTGAGTAGACTTCGTAGGCGGCATGTTGAAACATTTTGTAGACTGCTGTATGCAGAAAGTGTAGGCAAAATCCCCTGAGCAAAATTTAAACGTCTTTTAAGTCTGAGGTGGAAGCGAAGACTGCGTGTCACGTGACCAGAATTGGTCTAAGAAACGTCCGATAGAGGGGGTGCGTGTCCTCGCAAGAGCCCTCTGCAGCCATTACTACTCACCACGTTCGCTCTAAAGACGTCATCAGCAGCCCCCTGTTAAGTCAGTGTAACTTCGCGACAAGTGTGGTTATCGTTCGATCTCGCATATTTCAGCTATTTAGACTGTGTCAGGTAAACACCCCAGGTTAGATGCCTCGATATTTGGTCAATATGCATGATAACTCGTTCCTGGAGGCCTTGTCGGAATCTTCACAACTCGTTCACTCTCCGGATCGTAGTCTCTGTCGCCATCGCCAAGCTTGAGCGAATCTTACCTCTGCTAGGAGAATGAATCTGACTTCCGATTTTTTTTTTTTTTTTTTTTCAAATTCTTTTTATTGGTTTCTTTGGAGTACAGGTCTAGGATCATATGGGAAAATCCGTGTATTTGTTACAACAACCAATAAAAAAAGGTTCAAACCTCAACTGGAAACAATTGATTTTCTTGGTTTAAACCTTCCCCTAGAAATGGGTTATGTATACTAAATTCGGCATAATTTTACAAACATAAAACTAAAACAAGGAAAAAATAAAGAAGGGGGGTCTCACTCGAGCATCTCCTGTCCCTTTTACATCAGGTATCGTGTAGGGTGTAAACACAAGTACAATAATGCCAGATTCAGTCAACCATTCTAAGTGTCTGAGAATGATAAAACATCACTAACTGTGAAACAAACATAAATGAGTGTAGATTTTATGTCGACATATTATAATAGGTTAATACTTTCAGTAAGTCTGGCTTTTGTCAGTGATTTATAGTATTTCAGATCAGGGGTATTCCGTAGCAGAGTAGACTGGCTGTTCCATAGTGTACCTCCATAGAAATGGACCGACGAGGCATAGGCCTTGCAATTAGGCTTATGTACCATAAGTACTGGTGCTTTAAAAAAGCGGGTGCGGCTAGCTCTATTATCCGTATAATCTGGGTCTCTTGACCTTTTGAACATAAAGTTCAGAAGATGTGTTTCCCTCCTGTCCCTGAGATAAGGGATTTTTGCCTGTTGGTGGAGATTTCGAATGGAGGTACCCCTTTGGGCTTTCATACACAATCTAAGACATCGATTTTGTAAGAGTTGTAAAGATGAGGTATAAATTAGAGGGCTGTCAATAAAGAGCACATCGCCAAAATCAAAATGGGGTAAAATTGCAGATGAGTACACTTTTAAGGCAGCTTGTGTTGTAAGGTACGGTCTCATTTTAGAGAGTTGATAAATCCTGTAGCAGACAGTTCGTTTGATATGAGCGATGTGATGTCTATAGTCTAAGTTAGGATCAAGATATACACCTAGGTATTTGTAAGAGTAAACCTTAGATATTTTGGTATCATCAATATATAGCGATAAGTTATTTATCAATTTCTTGTGGGTAGATACAAAATACATATATTTAGTTTTAGAAATATTAATAGTTACTTTGTTTTGAGTACACCACGTTTGTAGGACATCGAGATCGTTCTGGATTAAATCATATAGAGTAACAGGGAGATTACCATGAACATAAAGAACTGTATCATCCGCATACAACATAACGGCTGAGTTTTTTAATATAAGAGAGAGATCGTTGATGTATACCAGGAAAAGGAGGGGACCCAGAATAGAACCTTGCGGGACACCGTGTTTGATTGTCTTTGTTGCGGAGATTCTGTCATTTGCCTTTACACATTGTTGTCTCTCTTCCAGATAGTTAATAAACCATAAAAGTAGCCCATTTCTAACCCCATAATTTTGCAATTTACTTAATAGAATCTTATGATTAACCGTGTCAAAAGCTTTTTTAAAATCAATGAAAACTGCCAAAGTATCCTTCCCCATATTTCTGTTTATTAAAATATCATCAGAAAATTTGCTAATAGCATCTATACAAGAGTGACCCGCCCTAAATCCAAATTGATTTTTTGTTAATATATCATTAGCTTCTAGAAATTTATTTAATTTTGAGTATACAAGTTTTTCCATAATTTTGCTTACTACCGGAAGAAGGGAAATCGGTCTTAGGTTCCCGCAATTGAAAGGGTCCCCATTAGTCTTGTAATGTACTTCCCATGCTGGGTTAGACTGACAGTGCCAATGGAGTAAAGTTTTGGTGAGTCTTGGCTGATTATAAACAATTTAAGGTATGTAATAATAAAAAAAACATGTTGATGACGCCAATACGGCGATACTTATCACAAAGGCTTAAAGTCAACGATAAATCGTTCTGAACGAGGTCGAAGACAATTTATTGTCGACACCTCGAATAAGTATCGCTGTATTGGCGTTATAACCATGTTTTTTAATAATATTGTGTATATATACCGCAAATCTTTAAGATAACACAAAGGTCTTGCAGGTTTTGAACGGATGTTGCTAACACCCAAGTCTAAGTTAATCAAAGGAGACACAGACCCAAGTCAGGTCTAAACGGTTGCCTACAAGCATCAGGACCGTGGATTTGCACAGATCCCTGACGGTAACACCAGGGAGTTATGGCGGTCACATTGAAACACATCAAGTCTTTGTATTGACAGTGGACCCTAGAATGTTTCACTATGATATAATAGACATCCGTCCAAGGAAGCATGGCAAAGGTCAGACAAATAGAGGTGTATATCTGGATGGGAACAGCGGCCGTTTCAACAAGACATAACTTATCCCATGCTTCCTTTGCGCTGAATCTCGATTGGCCGTGTATACGTTAGGTGTTTTGGGTGAAAAACTCTGGAAAACAAGCGTATTTGTTTCTTGTCTGTAAACTTTATTTGAAAGCATGGGGTGTGAGTTAGAAGCCAAAGGAAAAATCTGATAACCGAAAAGGGAAACGCTATAGGAAAGATATGAGGATGTCGAATGATTCCAATTCAATCATTTGATTACCAATGCCAACTGACATAATGAACTAGATTGAAACAGATTTTCTTGTCAGCTTATATGTCATGAATATGTAAAATATACCGGCAATTAGGGTAATTTCAATGTACACTATCCTACATTTCATCTGAACTTTGTCCGGAGGTTGTCTCAGGCTAGGAATGTATTGGGGATAATATGTGATTACACAATTATTTACGGCAGTTTCCTTTCAGAATTAGCACACTTACGTCTACCATAGTGATGCGCCAATACGTATGGGCGCCTGTGATATTGCGATTGCTCAACCGGGATGTCGTGTCACTCTCAATTAAACAGAGATGTGTCAGACCCATTTCCAGAGAGACATGTACAGGAAGATGGAGATAGGAGGTCATTCTAGCCTTCTGCCCATGAATTGGTATTAGGTTTGCAGCAGATCCTTTCCTCATTATCATACATTTTCTACATCGGCAGTGATTCATTCTGATTTGGAAAAGAAAAAAAAGGAAGAAGGAGAAGAAAAATGGATTTCTTTTCTAATATACAAAATGATAAACTACTACCAACTAAAAATGTATACTGTCTGCCATCTATCATGGTTATAGTATGTAGATAAACTGGGAATATGGGGATAGACCTAGAAGATTAGATAGTGTCATAATGATATTGACGGATGAGTGATATCTCAGGTAGTGCTCGTCATCTCATTTGGTCTACAAAGAAGTGCCAAGCCGTCATTAATAAACCATACGGGAGAACTATATTAAGACCAAAGTGCTCAGGTAAAGAAGGTGACTTTGTAGAAATGACTGAGCCACGCCTGTAAGGCAGTCAGAAATACCCTGAAGCAAAGTTTAGCAGTTTAGCAGGTTCTCGCACATTAGCTTGGGAGAATAGAAGGCTGACACCAAGTTTATTTTCACATTCCTGTCTGTGATAGAATCAGGTATCTGAACCCATATAAATCGGTTCAATTTGCTCTTTGTACCTGAATCCCTGCAACAGTCAGGGTTTAAAGACATGGTTTAACAATTCACCCTTATGTTAGGACAGGTTTTTTAAGATTTGTTCTCCTTTTTTATTAGCAAAGAACCTTACTTCATCACTTCTTAGTGCAATCGTTTCCTAGGGTAGCGAAATCTGCCTTCCCATACAACTTATTCTAGTAACATTTCTTTGTTTCGTGGTAACTTTTGCTCCTTTTCCCCCGCTTTTCTATATTTAAGATGTTTCCCTCTTCTCTTGAGACTCATCCCTTACTAGAAGTTCCCGTTCATACAAGGCTCCTGGACATACCTCACTTTTCCGAGTTTCTTTTTGATTGATTGCCGCCCGTTTCTAAGTTGTTCACACTTACTGGAAAGTCTTTCGAAAATTTTCAGTCTTAGGTTAACACATTCGAATGTGATACAGAATAATATAATAATTCCTTCGTTGACCAGTCTACTTGTAGGAAAAGCTAACAAGATCTTTGTTGCATGCTGTTGATCTTGCAGAATTCCAGGGTGCTGAAAATAATGTATTATAGTACATGGTAGTCATCAGAGTTTTATTTCCTGACTTTGCGAGAGCATGTGTCTTTATGAAATTCCATTTCCAATTTACCAGACACGTCATTCTGACTGCTTATATATAACATCATATGGTAGGTTCATACCGTTTTGATTACATTCTCTGTTTTGACTCACATGTTTCAGTCTGGTACGATCTGGATAACTGGTGAGATTGTTACAACCAGAAAATTCCTTCCCATTTTATGGGTAGAAAACAGGCGCCCCCTAAGATATTTTCCTAACTGAGACTAACAATATTTGTAGCAATACAGTTCTTCCTATGGAACACCAACTGTACGAAGTATTCATACTTTCTATCTTAGAAATTCCATCAACATGAATATCCAACTTAGTATGCAACATATCAACCATTTCGTGAGAGACAGCTCAAAGAAGCATGATACCATGTATGATCATATATGTACCACTTTAAAAGTGGGACTCACACAAAGGGACTAGTGGACCTGAGACGGGTGTGCTTCACACCTTTTCCACGGTCTCAGACAATCCTCTGTTGTATAAAAATCTCATAGCAAGGATCCATATAATTGTCTCAAGGGAAAATGGCTGATAGGATTCACATGGAAAGAAACACCTGGTACATAGGCTAAGACAAAGTCCCCTCTAGCAGGCTAGATTGTCGCGTGAAAGCTCACACGAGGACTGAATTATTTTCTTGTTTATTGGCTAGGTTGGGTAATTAGTCAAAGATTTTGTACCTCGTTCGGAGCAATCAACTCTAACAATATCAGCGGGAACAAACTTATCTCACGTGATGATTACAGAATCTCAACAAGTGGGATTTGTCTCAGACAAATGGACAGGGAGGTACATGAACCCCTCTCCGTATGAATTTCGCTTAAGACATATGTAGATGTGCTATACCAATAGGGCCAGGGCTATGAAATACTTGATATAAATATCAAGTTTGAGTCAATGTCCAAATTCGCCTATGATTTTGCCGATACACCAAAACAAGTAGCCTACATATATTGCTTCAGATGTAACCTTGACCTAGGTTCTGGTTCAGCCGAGGCCTGCCTGATCGTGCAAAGAAGATGATGGTCGATGAATTATAAACCGAACCCTTGGTAAGACAACTGAGTCGGGTTCCCTCCCGCCAAGGTCAGAGTAGTAAGTATACCCCTCTATGGTCAGATTGAACTTGGCTTTCAAGGCCTACGATAATTGCCTATCACAAAGGCCTTGAGCTATCCTTGGCCTGGGGAATGCCTTTAATGTAAGGAATCTATGATTTTCGAGGTGTACAACCTTACATAGGAAAACCGGTAAAGTTCACAGTTTAATTCCCTATCTTGAAAACCTCATAATATGAATTATAAATGAAATTAATTTAGTAAAATGCATTCATAGATAAGTGGAAACACTGAGAACATCATTCCGTTTTTATTTTGAGAGAAGAGAATAAATGAAAAATGTCGTGTGATCTGTCTTCCATTTTAAGAACGAATGGTGCAATAAAAGCAGGTGCAAAAATGTTTCACGATTTCTACTTACTATAAAATTACGTATTAATCTTTGCATGTTAAATATAACAATAGTTTCCTGAATAATCTCTTATTCATTCAGTGTGATCTGAGGCCCGTATACTCGTGTAAGCATTACCCAGAATTCCATGGGCCTTATAAAAATCTGAGTGCGTGTCTGTGTTTTCATTACAGACCGAACACGCAATACCTTCGATTTCAAAGAGCTGGTAAAATAAATCAAAATTTCAGCAGTAAATCAACATGCCTGTTCCATCAAGTACCTTACGTGTTAGGGTACTTTTTACTTAACCTGTTATAAAAGCATTCGCTAGTTTAGAAATGATCCACTTCGGCGAGTCATCCTGTTTTGTAGGTTAAGAACAGGAGACTTTGGAGACGTTTAGGATGCCAACATTACAAAGCTATATAAAATATAGGAACTCCAAACTAACAATTAATACATGGCTCAAATGCATTTGTAACTCAAAACGATGTATTGAAATGGAATTAGATATTTTGTTCAGGACATGCGAACTAATCAAATTTGAAAAGCGACCTTCATGAGATAGAAAAAAAGTAGATTGATGAAAACGATGGAAAAAAGGGATTATGGCAGATACTGTACTCATGTCTGAACTTTATTCTAATGTATTTCGATTCGCTTTTATAAACATCACAATGCCAACAATACAACGATGAAATCCGATATACCGGGTCGTAATAAGGTATTAGAAACTCATCACATTTGATCGTATGAAACCAATTCATCATTCTAATAAAATGATCTGATCCAGTCTCATCTGTAAATGTCAAAACACGCAAGTAGGGTATGAATCAGCGTGGGAAGCACAACGGCCAGGCAGAGTATTGAGAACCTCAGCAGATGCCACCCTACCACAGTGAGAAATACAGCTGCTGCCTCATTGGATAGACGCCGGTTTTTCTCCCTATTATGAGAAACGTGTCATATGGTGCGCCTGGTCTCAGACAAATGAAGATGATAAATAAGGACGACCTGACAGCGATAATAGTATCTGGTAAACAAAGACAATGGCCTGAGTATGCATACTGCGTAATATGTGTGTGGTGTTGACAGGTAGGGTACATGTCGTGTTCCGGTGGAGATGGCGCTGCGTGGGTTTAATGCGTCATCTCCACCCCAGCCTTGTCGGTGAAGTAACTTAATTCAGACACATTACAGAAGGCCCTTGCTTGGGTCACCATAAACAAACATAAAACAACGGCCAGGCTGATGAGAAACAGCAATGAGCGGCGTACTACAGTTACGTATGCATTATACACCACATCTATTCTGCCTCGTATTTTTCACTCTTCGCTGCTGAGACTCCTTTTTCTCTCTGAACTAATCTGTCAGAGTAAACCATGGAGGCTCTGCACCGGAGAAAGGCTGGAGGAGAAGGATGGCCAGTCGGAGGAATCACAAATGCTGGAGAAAGACGGGAGGTCAAAGGCCACCCCTGGCCATCAGCGGCTGAGGGTCGGGCCACTGGAGCGGCGGTATGCTGCACCCATCCAGGGCGTACACTGGAGATAATAGGATTCTCTACTACACCAGTGTTGACTCTGGTGTGGCTATCATTTACCCCGTGTATAGTCAACCCACTACAGCACCCCATCGACACCGTCTTTATCATTGCATGCCACGCCCCCGCAGACATCCGCCATACCATATAAGAAACCCACCGATCACTAGGGGGTGAATGAGAAACGTCAGAAAAAGAGTGGCATTGTACATGAATGGTTAACCTTCACGTAATTGGATACCGGTCGACCTTCTCTTCATCGACTAAGAAATAAAATAACAACTTTATGGAACAATTGGAAACCCCGCCCGAGCTCTCCAGGTCAATTGTACCGCCCTGATATAGGTTTGGTTATCCCACTTGATACATGGTCCTAATTTCAGACACTTTGATATAGGCCACTATCATGGATGACCTTTATAGTGTTTGAGAACATATTGATATTATCATACACTACAGTGATTACACTTTCGGTAATTTTTTTTATTTTTTTGACATTACCCATCCACTTGTAGGCTTTCAAATTCATCATTTGATTCTAAAATACCCCTTCTCTGATATGAGGTTTGATAACCTCGGTGCTATGGGTGTGCGAGTTTATTTCTGATGTAGAACTGGTTTTTTTTTTAACTTTCTCATCATCTGAAGGCAGACACACCGGGTAAATTTTTAACTGGAATTCGACAAGCAGATATATGATAGAGACATACTTATTTACATGATGGTTATTATATTTCTCCGAATAACATTTTAGTGAAAATACAAATATGTTAGAGATTTCTAAAGTTATACATGCCTCATGTATGTGTACGTAATATACGTATGTCAGTCAGTGTACGACTTTGATGTATTTGTAATCTGGTTTTCTGGTTTTTCTTATTGTGATATCTCCGATTGAGGATAAAATCACACAATCCCCGCAGATCAATGTTACTCTATGCTCCTACAGTTTCCTTCTTAAACGATCACATTTATAGCAATGGCATTTGTAGATCAGTCCTACTATTGTCCTGGCCGTCGTGGCTTGGGGTCAAACCTAATTTATCGTTTACGGAATGAGTTCATATGTTAAGTGAGGGCGTCCTCGTTTATGACGATACCGGTGCACACTACTGGCCTTGACGTTGAAATATGAATGTGATTTATCTTGTATTATATGGCAGACATCGTACACAAAGGTTGAGAAAGGTGGCAAACTTTGGTCACGCCAATGTGAGTGAAACTAGTGATACTGTGTTAAAATTAAAGGCTAATTACCATGACATTTGGCCATGGGTAGCACTGATTGTAAATGCCAGGCTGATAGTGCACTGTCTACCTACTTAGAATACAAATGTCAGCAGTCTATGATTAAAATTGCTCTATAAATACAATGGAAGGGAATCTCTGAAGTCCAAACTGGAACTCTCCTGCCACTGCTCGTGTCCTATAAATGGCAATGGCAGCTTCTGATACATATTATGGGGTTATTTTGCAGTAGCTTAACTTATTGAGCCTGTATCATGGTCCATTTATTGCAATCTATCCCTTTTGTAGTTACAGATGGTTTACAAAAAGACTTAACTCTATCAGAAAGGCTTGATAATAGTAATAATGTATCTCTTCATGGCAAGAATTAGACTCTTTATCCGATCTAAATTAATGTGAATTTGTTAACCCATGCGCTAGACGTATGAGAGAATTGTGTTTTATATATCAAATACCATCTAGCTAAAGGTGAGTGGCTTTGTGATACAAGCTTGTATATTAGACTGGGAGTAAAAAAGATAGATGACTTGAAAATAGAAAGGTTACACCATGCTTAATTTGTTCATATAAATCCCTTTTGGCAGAACATTGCTCAAACCTACGTACATGTATATACAAATACAAATAAAGCAATAAGTAAAGCATGTTTTACTGAGTGGCAACCAAATTGTACTCTTTTGCTCAGCATTCAAGTCCTGTAGAAACCGTCGACAAGTCCCATATTTCTAATCACTCTACTATGATCTTTCTCATGACAACGATGATCAACTAGCTTTGTATATTCTTTTGAGAAAACAGTATTATGATTGCCTGCGCTTTCCCCACTTCAAACATTTCCTCTTGCTACCTTTCAAGATCTACACGATTCCCGGAGTGAAAAGGACAGAAGTCAGACTATGAGTCACTATTCTTCATTTATCTCCAGCCAATGTTTGCTCCGAGAAGCTTCTGTGTTATTTCTCAGACGTTTCTCACACCATTGGAATTCTCTGATCCATTTCTGCAATAGGCAGAGGCAGAAAAGGCGATAGATATAAAAATAATTTTCTAGTATGAACCTTTGGTTGTGTGTCTGGCGACGTTATTGCATGATGACATGTTTATGTGTTCGTAAATCTATGTGTATATATTCTTATGTTTTCATACATGACAGGTCTTTATAATGAAAATCATCACGGAATGGATGCTACTTACCGACCCTATCTGGAAGACCCCGCTATAATCATTGCGCATAGTCTTTCACTGGTGGGAGGGGAAGGGGTCCAGATATATATATATATATATATATATATATATATATATATATATATATATATTGAATTATGTTCTACGTCATTATTCCCCATGTGTATCACCACACCAGTAAATTCACCATTACTGTAATGCCCTCCATGTTACTGCCTCTCTATTGTACAGTCTCTCTATGATATTGCACCTTTGTTGTTTTGCCCATGTAGGTTTCGTCCCTCTTGTGCATTGCTCTTGTAGAGTATAGCTAGCTCTCCAATGGATTTCTCCTGCTTGTACCTCATATACCTCCTCTCATTGGTAAACCCCGCTTCCTCCTTACCCCTTTTGGTCTATCCACTCTCCCTCTCTCTTTGTTGACATCTTGTCTTTCCTTCACTTACCGGGTACTCACTCCTTCATCCCAATTACCGCTTCCCTACTTTTACTGCCAGCACTATCGTATTTCTCCCTCATTCCTTCATCCTCGTCTCTACCGTTCTTACTCCCAGCTGCCCTACTCCTTCCCTCCTCTCTTTCTAATTGTCCCACCATTTATTTACTAGCGTGCTGCTGACTCATTATGATTACATTCTCCCTCATCCCCAGCTGCCTCTGACTTCCTATTCTGCTCCTCTTGCAATTCCTTCCGTGCTACGGCGTAAGTGTTCCATCAGCCAAGCAACATACCTTTCCTCATATGCCTCATCCCATCCCTCCTGCTGACTACTCTATGTATTCCCCTTGTATTTACGTCTACCATTCCCACTGTCAAATGGCTCAACTCCCTCCCTCCAGGGCAGACCTCGGTCTTAAAGAGCTGGGCAGGCGGCTGGCCCGGCTCTCTGGCCGGCCTTCCGGGCAGGGCTGCCGTCAGCATGCGTCACGCGGCTATCTTTGGACCGCCCATCTCAGGATATATCTGTGCCGCACGGACGTGCTGGCCGCATGCTGGCGCGCCGGGGTCTTTTTTTAATCAGCTGCAATGAGGAGGTCGGGGGAGGAGCAGGAGGAGGAGGATTCTTGGGCTGGTTTAGTGTGTTGACGGGGAGCAGGGATCAGAGAGGCCAACAATAGCCCGCCAGCCTATAGCCGTCCCTGACCTATGAGCCACTGTTCTATGCACACACCTGCTGACCACATATCTTTCCCTATCACCACCGCAATCACCACCACTACCACCACCACAAGGACCACAGCCCGTGCCATCTTCGTCAGACCAGTGTCATGTTCTTGGCTAAATGTCAACTGTGGCAGATTCAGAAAAGAAATTAACAAGCGATTGAGCTAGATTTATCCCTTCTGGGAAAATGTGGGGTGGTTCATTAGTGTCCAGTCCCAACTTGCTGTGATCTTTGGGGGCGTGGGGCAGAGTTGGATATGTATACTTGTGGACGTCGTAATGCCAGGGGAAATGAGACCAGAAATGAGCAAACTCATCCTTGGTCATTAGCGTGCATTTACGTGACCTTATGGGAACATTAAAGGCCAGGATGAAAGCCTACACAGATATTGACAGTAGGTCTACCAGTGTTCATGATGGATGGTTGTCAATACTGCAACGATCTTTGAAGACAAGTGAACCGTTAGCGAATTATTTCTCTGGGGGAAATGGTGTTTGTGTTTAAAGATTTGTGCGTTTAATTATCGTAAATAAGACTTTCTTTGATAAAGGATTACCAAATACGAATTTCAAAAAGAGGCAGGCCCCATGGTTTGATTTATGCTGTAATCGTTGCTTTTTATAGCTAAAGAAGTTTTCTTTTCACATGAAATGCGTTGATGTGAATTACCAAAAAAAAACAGCAGAGGTTTGATTACCGGTTCGATCACATTTGATTTACGGGGACAAGGTATAAAAAAGAAGCTCATTTTCTTCTCGTGTTACTCTTTATTATATTGTCTTTTTTGCAACAACACGTCTCCCTCGCGGCACATCACCTTTTGAACACCTAACACATCTGACATCGTAAAACTTACATATTGTACACCTAATACACACACTGATGAATAGAGTTGTATACAACAAGAATATCCCTTCGATACAAAGTGAGAAATTCACTTAGTGCTGTAGGCATTCTAGTCTACGTATTGTTTGACACGTTGAATCCGTTTTTTTTTTTACACAGATTGAGGTTAATATTTACTTACCGGGTCCGGTTATACCACAATGTTATTAGTTTGCCATACATTGCCAGAGACATGACGAGGTGTAAAGATCCATATATTTTTTTGCATCCAAACCAAACATTTTCCCATCCTTCACACAGATACACACCGTTTGTTTTTGGGAGTCAGATGACACAGCACAGGATAACAAGTTTCCGATTGATTCTCCATCTAATTTGGCGAGAGGGACACCAACTGGCGCGTGTTATTTTCGCCACTGAGCACACGCATGCGCACCACAGGCCCAGCGGTCCGACTGCTGAGTCAGGGTTGAAAAAACCCACCACAGATCCAAATAGATAGGCCAGTTCTTCAGTTCCACTGCTCACAAAACTCCGGTGTCAGTATGGTGGCCGCTCGGTCCACATTAACCATTGACTCCGTGCGCACCCATAGCCGCGCATTCCGAGGAGACACAGGGGACTACTTCCGGTCCTAATTCTGCTTGTTCCGGTTCGCAAGAGTGACCCAGTCGCAACCGGAAGTGGCTGCTGGGTGAGGGGGATTGGAATGAGTCGGGGGTGGAGGCGAGAAGGAATTGGTTTAAGGTGGGTGAAGATGTGGTAACAGGGAAAGGGGGTCAGCAGGGCTTCATTTTTTTTTAGTGGAGAACGTGCATTTGAAAGAGAAAGGTGCCCTAAGAGTTGTTTTATATGAACCAGTCAACCAGCGGTATCTCAAGGGGAGCATTCGACCCGGGTAGTGCCTTTTATATCCCTACTCCCAGTCTCATTATCCGTCATACTTTCATTTCCTGTTTCCTTACATCTTTATATAATCTCAACCATCCCTCTTCAAACCCCTATCGTTCTGCCTCTTCATGTCTAGTTCCTTATCTGCTTACCAACCTGTCTATCTGTGTATGCATCATATTACTGGCTCTCTTCTCTACTTGACTATCGGTTCTCCCCAAGTTCTTTTCGTCTCACTCTCCCACTCTCTAACGTTCTGTCTCAGATTCGATTCTCTGTTAGGAAGGTGGTGCGACTCAGGAATCAGCACCTAACACCCCATTTTTTTCTATCGTGGTCGCGAAGTAGAAGCAGGTGGATGTCTCGCCTCGTTTATCCGCACTGTATCTCAGTTCTCCCTACCGTAGTCTATACTCTCCTTTTTCCTCCCTTCCTTTTATCAGTTTTTTCTTTGTTTCTCTTCCCAAATTCTTTTATGATACCCACCCCCTTTCTACCACCTGTAAAATTGGTCTCCATCTATACTCTCTGAGGAATCCGGCGCTAGTCCGTATGAGAGTGAAAGAGGAGGAGAGAGCTAGGGTGCTATGAAGAGAGAGAGAGAGGGAGGGGGGAAGTGGGCGGCTTTCCCATCATGTCGACATGACGTCCCGGATCCGTCCATCATCCATCACGGCTTATCTGTGCGCATGCTCACTGGAGCAACTCATCCGTTATCTCCCGGCGGACAGATGACTGGGCCGAGCATGTGTTGGCTGCCCCTGGCTCACTTCACACGCTTACCGCTCCACACTACTCCTTCCAGATAGCCCAGATAGCAGCAGCAATAGACCAATTAACCCCAAAACCATGGTCAGCAATGGCCACCTGCGTTATCAGGGCTTCCCCTGCGAGCTAGGCCAACGTGATGCCCCTTGTGACATGACCCTTGCATCATGAGGCTGGATATTGCCCTATTGTAAACATGCATGTATTCAGAAAGGTTGGGAGGGGAAGGGGTTAGTGGTGAGGTGAAGGTATTCAATACATGGAGCTTGGGACCTTATCTTTGGCACTGGACATTGAAGGGGGGTGGGGTGGATATATTACTGAGAGGACGAGGTGTGTGTGTGCCCCGTCATGGCGACTGATCACAGGGTTATATGAGTATCCTGACACAGGTCTACACATGTTCTCTGGTCTGTCCAGGCATGCAAATCTGATGATAACAATGATAATACTACACCAATAGTTGCACTGTGCTGTACTTGGGACGTTTCATAATAATACCAAATGTGTCCGCCACAGCCTGGCGTGTCCTTCCCATAGAAGATCCGTCTGGTCGGTGGGTTTGCCGCGCTGTTCCTGGCACCAATGGAATTGCCTTGCTATTGGGTTATCTTGGCAGCACTCTGCCTTCTCCCTGGTTGCCAGATGGGAATATTCCCTGGGCGTCTACGTTTCCCCTGGCACAACATAATAACCCGATACCGGGCCGCTCTATTGAATTACGTAGCAAATGATCGCGGATTCTATCACCATTGATAGACTCCACCAGCTAACTGTCACTCAGCCCCGCAAATATGCAGCGATCTATAGAGCTGTTCGGGGAACGGTTATACATTATAATCGATACATGTACACTTGGTTCGTTTTGCTCCACCAACAGCTTTGCCCCTACAAGCCTCTGCAGTAAATCCATGGAGACTAGCGTTGGTCGGTAGCTGATTACCTCAATATGGTATTAGGATAACTTGAACTCGCAGCTTAAAGGTTCAAAAGAGCACTTCATGGCTTTGTAGTTAGCAGGATGGTTTACTGCCATCAGTGTGCCGGCGGCAGAGTCCGCGCACGTCCCCCATAGAGTAACACCTTTTCCCACCATCTCCAACAACCAGGTAACACTACAGTCACACTTTATGGGATTTCCAATCAGCGACAGTGTCTTTAGTCTTATCTTTTTCGATAAGATACACTTACGCAACGTCTCAAGCTGGTTATTGTCTAGGAAAAGGTGTTTGAGTTTGAGAGTCTGCTGGAAAACCCCGTCAGGTAACTTGTGAATATTGTTGGCACCAAGGTAAAGCTTTTGCAAGGAAGACAATCCCTCAAAGGTCCGTGCCCATATCAATTCAACGTTGTTGTTTTGTAGCATCAAAATATTGAGGTTCGTTAGGTCTTTAAACGTCCCATCAGGCATGAATCCAATCTCATTGTTTTGTAGGCCTAGAGACAGCAGTGAACGTAGACCCATGAAAGCCCCTGGGAAGAGGTAAGTCAACCCATTATTGTCCATATTTAAAACTTTCAGGTTCCTCAAGTGACTGAATGTGTAGGCATAGACGGTGAAGAGGCTGTTCTCTCCTATGTGCAGCACCTCCAACCGAGGCATGCTCCGGAACGTGTTGTTCTTAATCTCACTAATCCGGTTTCTGTCCAAGTCCAACCTCCTCAGCTCCTCCAGGCCAGTGAACATGTTTTCATCCAGTTTCTCCAGTAGGTTCCCCCACAGGAATAACTCCTGTAGCTTACGGGTACCCATGAAGAAGCCAGACGGGAGATACTGAAGTTCATTCCCCCAAAGATGCAGGCTCCTCAGTCTATTCATGCCAATCAGCAAGCGTTGTCTCAGTGAAGGCAGCATGCAGTTGGCAATTGACAGCTCCTCTAGCACTCCTTCTACTCCAGCGAAGGAGTTGACATGAAGACGCTCGCCAATAGGGTTCGACTCGAGCCAGATCTTCTTCACCTTTATGTGGAAGAAGGAGGCCTCTGGAACATGTTCAATGTTCTGGTCGGAGAGATCGATGCTCCGATAGAGGAAGCCGTTGTCATTGAAGCGTGGCACGTTGACCACGGTGGGACACAGCAGGTCCCCGTACTCACAGCGACACATGGTGTGGTTGGACGTTGGACAGCTTTCCTGTGAGCGCAAGGCCAGAGGAAGCGCTGCCAAAATCACCAGGAGCCACATAGGAATGTCTGTGGGGCGAGCCACCACATTTCACACCAACCACGACATTGCCAGTAGCTCCTACCTGACTATGATTTGAGGGATTTCCAGCTATCCACTTTTTTCTCGATATCTCTACAAATGTATGAATATGTGTGTATACTGATTTTATTCCTTGGTGAATTTCGAGTAAATAATATAGTCTAGTTTGGATTTCACTTTAACACAGTACCAACGACACTAGTGGCTGATATTCTTTTTTAATGTTAGCTCTGTCTGTCCTGCTGCTCTCGTATTTGGCAAGGGGGTAGGACTGTTTGGTTTGGAACTCATCCAAGCTTTCTACTGCCACGCGCGCCTATGGGTGTTACTCGAATACGTCAACCAGAAGATACACCACACTAGCTTATCATTCTATCCATCAATGGTGAACTCCATGCTAAACAGATTTAACTCGATATTTCATTGCTCCGGCTTTTTATCCTTCTGATCCAGTTTTTAATCCACAAATGCAATCCAATCATGATACTGGGAAAACTAAAAAGAGCGCGACAGATGCAAGGCTTCACACACTGAACCAATTGCTTTCAATGGATGTCCTTGTGCTCGGAGGGGCTTTAATTGTGCAGCGTCACAGATCTTCACGTTTTTAAGGGCGTCGGATGAGGTGTGGATAAAAGCATCAGGTCTCAGATGAAAATAGTGTCAATGCACGTCCGTAATCGAAAACTGTGCCAAATCTCCGTGGCCGCACTTTTAACTCGTCCTATCATCCATACCAGTCATTATTGCCTCATGGCGTTTGCGAAGTCATGTAGCATTGCAGATCTGTATGTGCTTATTGATCCCAGGCAAGAATGATAGTATAGACAAGCCAGTCATGAACATCTCCGTGTCCGTTATCCACCTGAAACCCAACCGATTTGAAAGGAGAAGGTACAGGTCACTCAGGTAATGGTCCCGTATTATTTTCCACCCTCTCCACTTGTGTTAATATCACTCAACAAGGCGCTGGTACGTCTTGTTTATTCTCTCCTACAGTGTAGGCGTGGAGACAGATTGTCAGATCAATATTACTTACAGCGAGCTGTTTTGTGGTAGTAATGTCACGTGCTGTGTAGGCAGGCGTGTGGGTGTATTGGGCAGTGTACTGAGCAGCTCAACGCACCAGTCCTACATGTGCTCGCGTCATAACGCCCATATTTCAGCCGGCCGCCCCCGTCGTGATTATAACCGTCTACAGTCCGTGTATCATTACCCCGCAGCACATACCTCCAACCAGTAGTAATTTTCTTTCCGCAACACTTCCGCCGTCGCTCCTGCTGCCGTCTCCGGATACCAGTCTCACCGTGTCGGGGGTTACGCGGGGCGGGGTGCGCAATTGAAAGCCGCTGCTCACAAACGCACACCCGGCGATGATTCAATCCACTCCTACACTCAATTACCCCCGGCGGCGGGCCGGACTGCGTGGGAACCGCGTGGTTCGCACGTATTACCGGCCGGCGCCTGGTATTACAAGCGTCTTTTTCTTCTCCGTTTTTCTCAATGGGACGTTGACGTGCCTGCTGATGAGCCCCTCCTCTCGGTAGCCCACCCGCCGCCGCGTCCCGGGGATGTTGTTGTGGTAGGCGGGGCGCTGATGAGGTATGGCATGTCTGCGGGGAGACGTAGGGGTGAGATGAGAAGTATGGAGGATTGGGCGTGGGTCAAACTCAGGCTGACCGGACCAGCAAACACAGCCGTCAGTTCACAGTGCGTTCTTTTTACACTTCTCTCCTCTTTTCGTCGGCCTTTCCTGTCTTAGAATGTCTTCTCCGGCTGTACTGTGAATCCTATCCGCACCGAGTGCAAGTGTCCGGAGGCAGGGGAGATGAGTGGTGGGATGAAGGGCGGGATAGAGCTTGGATGGTGATGAGTGGGTGGGAAGGTACGCTGGGAATTAAATCGTATCCCTTCACCTCCCCAGTGACGTAGAAATGGCCGATGAGCTGGTCACCACGGAGTTATAGAGAGGGGGTAAAAGTCCGCTGACAGCGATGTGAGGTTGGGTGCTGGCCGACCGGCCAACGATCAATGGGCTAGGATGGCAGCGATGGCAGGGATCGTAGGGCGCTGACCAGAATGATGACAAGCCACAGGATCCGTCCAGGGGAAAAGAAAAACACGGTGTCCGTCACTCAACCTGCGGGCCAATCAGTCACTCAGTAAGCACATATCCAGGGACCCCGCCCACGAGCTTCTCAGGGGTGTGTATGGGGGTGTGAGGCGCAGGCAGTAGTATAAGGCGATGGGAGTTTGAGCGTGGCGACCACCAACACCATCACACTGCTCCCAGGAGTAAGTGTTGAGTCTGAGCACGGACGGAGTAGGTGTGTCATTTACGGGACTCACAAGCCGGCTCGCCCACGTTGTGTTGTCGGCGACTGGCGGCGTAGGGAACAGGTCAGCCTCACAGAGCGCCGCCCGTTAACGAGTACCTCCACAGAGAGCCACTCGCGCGCCTTTAAAGCCTGCGCTGACGCTACCACGGAGCGCAGCGCCGCGTCGCGCCAGTCGCGGGAACTACCCACAGGGTGTGGGAACGCCGGGTGCGGCGGGCTGCGTTCTCCCGCGGCCCATCGCCCGCAGCGGAGGCGTCCCGATACCGGGAAGCAATCAACCAATCACCCTATATGACTGATCGCTAAATATAACCACACGCCTCCTCGTCAGTCCGTCCCCTCTGGTGCAGATAGGCGAGTCTTTGTATCTCCAACACGGGTATGGCGCTTTCGTATACGGGACGGCTCTCGGATTCCTTTCCCGTCCCTTCTGGTTCTCCTGCTGTTTCTGCCCCCTCCCGTTCAACCCCCTGCACCTCCTGTCGGCGCTGTGGCCGTCGGTGGGGTTCCCTTTGCCCGGAGGAGAATCAGTCGTCGCCGATCCATACACTGTAGAGGGGGAGAAGGAGGAGGGCACACTGGGGCCCGACCCAATCCCACCCCGCAGTCTAGCAGCGACGAGCGGCCGTGCCAGACACCCCACCCCTACAGGAGGAATCTGTGAAAGAGAGGCGGGCGGCGAGGCGGTTTCTGGGGGTGGATTCAAGGGGGCGGTGGAGCCTGTGATGCCTGTTCGTGTGACCATGTAGCGCGTGGAGAGGGTTGGTGTATGGCGGGGGGTCGGGGTGTAGTTGGCCGGTGGGGGCGGGCGGGCGGGCAGGCGGGCGTGTGGTTTATATCAGCGACTGTGATCAGCCTCAGGCAGTGGAATACAGAGTAGTGGAGGGAACAAATGGCAGAGGAGGGGAGAGGCCAATCCCAACACTGGCCGACCAAGCTGTGCAGACGCATTGAGTAAAGAAATAATAAAAGAAAACCAGGCTGGTCATCTCACCCTGAATACAGACAGCTGTGTGTGGGTGTTTTTTTGTGTGTGTGAATGTCAGGGGTCTGTGCTTCGGCAGCTAATAGACAAGGCCAGGGTAAGCATACATCTCCAATCCCCCCACCCTCTCTATCCATATCCCCATTTTCCGCCCCACCCCTCTCCACCCACCACTATACACAATCCAAACAATGGCCAGACACTGTGCTTAATGGTCGCATATGAATAACATCTGAACCGAGCCCCATCTATCGGAGGCTCCCTCAATTACTACGTTCGTCCCGGCCGTCGACCTTAAAGGCCGTACTTCGCCGGGTGCTCCTATATACAGGGTAGGCATGATGAAGGAAACTGAACATTGTTACTGCTGTCTCGTTCTGAAGGTACAGAGTGTCTCCTACTTCAAACAAAGCACCGATACAATCGATACACTACCGTATATATAACACACCCATGTATATCTCCGATCCCCCTTCTCCCGTTGTACGCCTTCTGTCCCTCTTTTTATCTCCCCGTAGGTCTCATTTCACCTTTTTCCTTCCCTTCCCCTGTCTTCCTCCACGGCGACACTTGTTTTTGGACGAGCGCAGTAACTAAGCTAATTTCCGGGTCTAAGCCAGTATGGCTATCTTTTATTAAAATCGATATAACGTTTCAATAGCAATTACAATACATTAGCACGTGTATTTTTCACCAGAGGGCCCGTTAACAAGATTTAGAATAGGGGTGTTGTCTTTGATGGACGTTACGCGCTACATCATTGGTTTTTCTATCCTACCAATTCTACAACGATGTGTTTACTATGATACAACAAGATGGAAATATAAATCAGGTCTAGGTTATACCAACGAATCTAACATATATGCTGACTTTAATTCTATAAATATATATGAGTTACCAACTGTGTATTGTTAATCTTACTTTTGTGTGTAGGTAAAGATTATGTCGAATCACCACAAGGGTGTCCCTAGAAATAATATGTATGTAAACTATGAATAGTGAATGAAGATAAGTATAACGAGGCGTGCGTGAATAGTGAACGATACCAAAGAGAATAGGCGTTCTTCACAACGATGTATTTCTATATCATGGCTAAGAATATGTTTACCTATTGGCTTTCCTCCTTTTAGATATATTAATCAATATTTAGATCAATATAGACACTAACCGACACTAACACTAGACGACTGAATACGTGGCGACTGTAGATCGTCTAGCCAGTAGTCGCCAGGTGGTGCTCGATTACGTAATATCGGCCGCAATAGTCGTAGTCCAAAGGATTTCCTCAAGAGTTCAGACTAAAGAAATGTACTGCCTTGGAATAGTCATCGGCATCAAATTGGCTGCGTAATCGCCAGGTGGTGCCAAATTGCATAATCTGACATAATCAGACGATTTGTAGTTATCACTCGTTTGGCGTTTAGACTAGACGATTTCTAGCCTTTTACTACTGAAAATCGTCAGGTGGTGCTAAATTCAAGAATCGTCTCCAAAAATCGTTTAGTGTGAACACTGGATAGCTTTTAACGATGACGTACGGTGTCAATATCCATTCAGTAAAAAACAAACATGCACTTATTCAGGTAACTAGAGTATGATGACAGGGTTTTTTTTTACCAAGAGGCATATTTCCAAAGAAAGTAAACAAAAAGAGAAAAGTAGCCTCCTTATTTTCAACCTTGATATATTGTAGATGGAGTGAGCGGGGCGGGGTGGGGGTGTCACTGCAGGACTCCATGGCTGCTGGCGGTACAGGTAGGCAGGGTAATGTAGCTCGAAAGGATTGGGGAGGGGTTAGAGTATCGGGACAGGCATGGGCGGAGGGGGGGATCTTATCCCCTGGAGGGGCTTTTCCAACGTGACGGTGGGGCGTGCTAGGGACGTCAGCGCCCATCAGCCTCCCATTGTGAGTAGCTCGGCCCGGCGTGACCTGCGGTCAGGTAGGGAGCAGCTCGCCGGGACGTGAGCGGCTCCGTGCCGGCAGAGACCGCCAACAGCTCCCTTCGTGAGGCAGAGAGGGAAGGAGGGCTGAGGGTAATTAGCAACAGTGCAGATGTATAGCCCCGGGGTCATGGTAGTTCCACTGCTGACCCCAGCAGCTCAGCCTTGTTCCTTGCGTTCTCCACCGAGTTGCTCATTTGATGATAAACAGCTCAACATCCTGATATTGTCTTTGTTTCCCCGAGGCGGTCCTCTGTATTATTTGTGCCTCTCTGCCCAAGCAAATAGTCTTACCCTCCTCTCCACCTCATCTCATCACCCCTCGCGCCCTATGTTCCCCGCTCTCCACCTCATCCCGAAGCCCCTGTCCAATCAACCCCTTACTTTCTATCTGACCACATCCCATTCCACCGCTATGACACGGTCCTTTGCTGGCGTGGTTTTCTTTCACCTCAACATATTACTCTCCTGCATCCTTTTCATCACTTCACCAGCGCCAAAGTGGTCAAGAACCTTGGCCCCTGTCGGTGTGTGTACATACAATATATATACACACAACGCAGCGCTTCCGTCCGACCCCAATGCTGGGAAACTGCACACCTGGCGTATACGCCAATCTTTCATCAGCCTTCTTTAATACTAACGCTAGATTTATATGCACCGTAGCAATATAGTCGGTCAGTGGAACTTGAATAGGTAGTGGGGGTGAGGGGGTATCAATATGTTGATAATAAGAAGCAAATTGATGAGTGTTTGGTCTGTGTCCTCGTTCGCCATCAAGTTTGGAGTGCTCAGTAATATGAACGAGGCGATAGTCGAGTGAATATTCTGAAGCACACAAAACGAGATGGTGAACAGGGATTCAGACCTAGCACGAATATGTTTCTGATTTTATCTTAGCCTGGAAATATTCATCGCTTAACCACCCGTTGAGAACGAGTCACCGTTCTCACAAGCCTGTTGAGAACGAGTTCGTAGTGCTAAGCCTATGGACATTTATAAATCCCAGGCTAAGATAAATGACACGAATAGAGGATAGAGGGTTGTGTAAGAGAGATACCAGTATCAGAAGGGATGAGGCGTAATGCTTATATCTAACCCAATTAGAGGGTGGCGTAAGGATTGCATGAGTATGCTATAGCTAATAACCGACCCGAATAGACAGTATGGGTGGGAAATGATACCAATAAATTAATAACTGACCCGTATAGGAGGTGGGGTAAAGGGTGGCATCAATTATAACTAATCACATGACTGGTCATATGACCGTTCGAGCCCCCACCCCTTCATGCCCACACACGACCACACATGACGGCCATCGATCACCCGACATGGTTCCGTTAATAATACTTCTATTACGTAGCATATACGTGAGGAGGTTTGAGGGCAAAGCCCCGACATGGGCCGTACCCCCGCCCACACCCCTCTCGCCGTCCGGCTGCCAGCCCTAGATAAAGTCGGGCACCGTCCGCCACCTGACATGATCTACACAACCATGACGGTCCACCCTGTTCCCCCTGGTCGCCCGTCCCCGGGCCCCAGGTCCGATAAGCCGGCGCTTCCCACTCCCTGTCCCCTTCCGATAATCCTCTTCCATGGAGCATCCTATACCCGGGTCCTGCCATCCCAGTGGGCGATATTAGGTTCTATTAATACACTCTGTGTCACTTAATACGGATCTTACCTCTTCTTGACGGGCACATATATATTTGGATTAAATGTTTAGCCGGTGGATCCAGCTAGTTTGAATTCAGTTATTTTGATATGGCTGTCAGTAGGGGCCTAAAGAAAATATGTACGTTTTATTAAACGCAAAGCTAACTTGCTTGAGGTAACCATACGTTAACTATAGGCCCTAATTTCAAAAAGCTTTAGAGTAAAGCTCTGATGTAATATAGGGTTGATGAATATAAAATCTTGTATAAACACTAAGTCATATAGAAATATTCAGAGGTATCGGAGCTATATAGTATTATGAAAGCAATTGATGAGTGTTTGGTCTATATTCCAATTGGCCATCAATTTCGGAGCGCTCAGTAGTATGAATGAGGCAATACCCAAGTGAATAGTCTGACTCTCCCCAAACGAGATGTAAAACGGGGAATCAGACCAAACACGAATATGTTCCTGATTTTAACTCAGCCTGGAAAGATTTATCTGTTTATCGCTCGTTGTGTATGAGTTACCGTACTAGCAAGCCTGTTGGGGACGAGTTCCTAATGTTAAGCCTTTGTACGTTTGTACCAGGCAAAGATAAATTGCTTTGTTTTACTTTGATTTGCGCGGACACTCCTTTAGCAGTGCTACCTTGATCAATTCGGTACTTCCCTCATGACAATAGTCAAGCTACATTTACCCTGTGGCTACTCAAGGGATCCAAAGGTCACTTGCTGTTCTGCTTTGTATACAATATCAACGCAAGCCCTGGAGCAGAGATATTTGAAGCAAGACAAATTCTAAATGGTGATAGAATAGGATAGTTATATAAACTCAGGAGTTAGTCCTCGGTTACTACAAAAAAAAGTTTGTTCCATGCAACCTGGATGTCATTGTTTAGGGTATAGGCTTATTACACTGTCATGTACATATCCACTTGCATGCTCGGAGGCATGCAACATAGAGCGTAGGCAGATAGTTCTGTTTTCTGCAGATTTTATTACTCAAATTACCCGTCTGGTTTCACGTATACTGCATCGGTCGCGGATACTGGTACCAAACGATGGCCTAGTATTGTACATCGAGGACCCATTCTCTGCACACCGTGGATGCTTTTATCTCACCCCTGGTACAAGCTTCGCCATAGAAATAACATTAGGAAAAAATACTCAACGATCACCCCCGTAAAGTGACAATACTACGCCACGGTCGTGGCGTAGTGAATTCGCTAGGTATATTCGAGCTATTCTGATATTTTGATACTATCTAACATCATAGAAAGGGGTGAGATAAATCCAGAACCGCACTCGAATCGTAAAATTGACAATACTCCACTCGTTTGGATGTGCCATAATCGTCACTCGGCTTCGCCTCGATGACGATTTGTGCACATCCAAACTCGTGGAGTATTGTCTATTTATACGATTCTCGATGCAGTTCTATATAAGTACCATTATTTGCATTTTGAAGTGGATAATGGCACGTAATGCATGTTTTATTTTGTATTCTTAGGTAAATGCTTAGTTTCGTGTTCTGAGAACAATTATTCCATACTGTATAGCAAAGGTTTCATTTAGTATTTGAGAAGCAATGTTCTGTTATCCATTAACCCTTTAACCCTTTAAGGACGGCTGCCTGGGTTCCAGCTACTCCCATAAGGATGGGTGCTGGTGGCAGTCTGTCTGGCTACAGGACGGCCACATAATGGTTAAAACTGATATCCAAGTTTGTAATCATGCAGTATGATACATAATCATAAATATTTTATTTCTTTTTAATAGAAATACTAAGAAATATTATATCTACATTTTCTGAAGAATTTCATGAATATTGCTCTATTATTTCTTTGTTAAAACATTTTTCTTAATATTGGGACAATGATGCCTCAAGGCATCATGCGTCTTTAGTGCGGTGATGCCTCCTGGCATCATGCGTCTTTAGCACGGTGATGCCTCCAGGCATCATGCGTCCTTAAAGGGTTAAGGGCGGATGATGCCTTAATACATCATTTGCTGGATATCTATATAATTGTTTTTTCAAAAGGAAATATTTTAACAATTAACTTGAAATTTTCACAGAATGTAGGTGTAACATCATACTTTTGAATTCTAAATAATAGAAATAGAAATATCAATAAGAGAATATTATATCACGTGATAAACTTTCAAAATTAGAGGTCAGAGGACAATGCCCCCATCCCCTAGAACTATACATAGTCACTGGTAGCCGTCCCGAAGTGTGTAGTTCAGCCATAGGCAGCCATCCTTAAAGGGTTAAGGAATAAAATCAATGCTAGAATATACTGACCAAATCGTTGTAGGACATCAATAGCTGTTACACGCACCACTGTATGATGATGGCATATATATAATGTAGGGGTCAGGGTAGTCGAGCAGCGTTGTTTCACTTTACGCTAGATGGCGCGAGTACTGATCCCTGCTGTGTGGTAAGGCCAGAGGACCCGTGTATGCAAATACTACGGGGTCGCCCGCATTACGTAACTCAGTCAGTATAAAAGACTGAGTCCGCAGCGGGTTGACAGGACTTCTCGCGGTGCCTCCCTGTAGAGTGAACGCCTGGAGCCTCACAAGTCAGTAAGGTTGGTTTGGAACCTTTCAACGACGAAGAGACCAAAACCTCTTCCTGCGCTAGTTGGTGCCCCGCAGTACCAACTTACTGTATTCTACATATACCGAATAAAAGCTGGTATATTGAAATAGTCCGGAGTCTGGTTTTGTGTTCACAGGTAGCGATAGGTTATAGATCCCGCATCTCCCTACCCTTTCCAGTGGGTCAATCCAAACCCACCCGTACTGGTGCGGTAAGTACGGGGTAGCGACTATAGTCGCGGACCCTTGGGGGACTGTTGAACGCGGAGAGTGGTTCTGCGCCCTCGGCGACATAGGGTTTCGCTATAATAACAACAATATATGATGAATTTACACATATAATAACCGTAAAATATGATGGTCTCTGAATAAAAAAAACCACTTATAGGAAACCTTTGTCCAGCACCTTTCTTCACACAGTTTGCAAAGCACGTGTGTTATTATATACCTCTGGCGGAAGGTCTATGAAGTACTACCCGCTGCTAGGGGTGCAGCATAAATACGGCGTCGGGACGTTTTTATTTTACAAAATGCCTCGAACAGCCATCCCTACCAGCTAAGTAACAAAGTTTTCTCTAAATACTACCCTAATTTTGTATTCCTCGTAATTTGTATAGATACAAGAGGTTTGTCAGGGCATGTTTGAAAGTTGTGTACGTACAATATCGCTTATACGCCGGAATACTTTCAGATTTGAGTTTTCTCTGCATTTAACTTATGTTATGCTTGTATTTGTGCTAATATATCACTGTCAGTGGGGTAACGGTTAAAAAAACATTAGCAGGCAGCTGAGCAACAGCCAGGTGTATTGTCTTCCCCCAAGTAATTACCATCACCTTGTGGGGAGAATGGGGAACACAATGTATGATTCAAAAAGAAGAGTCTGAAGAAAACGCGATGATCACTTTTCAGACCACATGTGTACCTTGAATCTATCCATAGAGTTCAGACAATTTCGATCTAACAAACATATTCAACCTGCCTTAGATATGTGTCCTCCTTTGAGTCCTACAAAGACGGTGTTTGCTTTCTAATTTATTATAGAAGGTAAACTTAACAAATGTCGAGTTTGTGTAAGAAGCAACATATCACATTATTATATATACCTATGAGCGAATGTCTCACTTTTACTGGCCGGGAAAATAAATCACGTTCGTCTCCGAGTGACGAAAGGTTTAACCTTACGTCTTTCCCTACCATGTGATTTGTTGACAATTGCGGAGCAGAAATTTTAAAAAAATGGACGTTTCCCTGAGAGATGCACAGCTATACTTACACAATGCGATCGCCCAGTACTACTCATGGTCCCGAAATGGATGTAAAATATAGATCTATTAAGCTTTGCAATTACATCGCCTTTACAGACATTATCACACTAGACTATATGAAAAAACGCCCCACCTGTACACTTGAGTTCGGACCAAAAGTTACTCTCTGACGTCATTGCTACCGATCACTCTCCCAGCAGATCTTTTGTTGCGCATGCGATTACTAATCTCCGCTACAAACCCTACTATCACTCTCCATAAAGACGTTCTGACGTCATCGCGGAGGCACCACTGTGCGGATCACAAATTCCATTCAGTCACACCAACTATGTCCCGATATATTTCGGTATCAGTATCAGAAATGTAGCTTTAGTAAGAACCAGTTTTGTGACAAGAGCTATTTCTTTTATTCAAAACAAATCCATGACAGCTTGTCAATGTGATAATGATTAATATGATACATACTAGCAGTTATGGCTATTAAAGACTATATAGATCTGACCTACAGTAACATTCACCTGGTGGGATTCATGTACCTCACAGGGTTCAAAATCTCATGAGATTCTCTTCCTCTTTAGGGGTAAATGACGCCAACATTTGCAGAGGACCCTACCCTACAATTTAGACGAAGAGATTATGTTCGAGTACAGAATCTCAGCAGGATTTGTTTCAGACAAACAACCTGTGAGGTACATGAATCCCATCGTGTGAATCCTGCTTAAAAACTGATACACACAAACCGTTTTCGGTAGGTCCTCCCTCGACGTTGACCTTTCTTTAAAGTCCCATTCCTAAACTTATTCCAGAGAATGTTTATTCCTTCAATCTCATTACAGATTGTTCTTGATGAAATATAAAACTCTGAGGATGTGATATTAGGAAATCATATAGAGGGGTTGCCTTATCACTTTCTTATTGGCTATAATAATGTCATTTTGTTTGAACTAAGAATGGATATTTTGAGTTTGTGAGCCCGTTCTTGGTCTATGATACACGAAGGTCTATACCACTCGGTACTCCTTAGCAGCCAGTAGGTGATTTACTACCTATTGCCCTTCCGGCGTCCACTCAACAACCCCTCCCTTTCTCCACCACATCCCTGCCTTTTCTAACCGCAGCGGCCAGTCTCTCACCCCCACCTGTCTTCTTTTTCTGTACAGCACCCTCAGACTCCTTCCAGGGTAGCACAGCCCGACCGAACAAAATAGAAATTCACTTTATGTTTAGCCAGGTGGCCCAGGCTGATGGCTAGGCGGAGGGGCCTATGGTGGAGAGTGGAGAGGATAGAGCATGGGGAGAGCGCCCGAAGCTCTTCTCTAGCTACCCCACCCAATATCATTACAGAGGCCACGCCAGCACACTACCTTGCCAGACCAGAAATTCAATCTGTCTCGCCAGTCGACTATGTCGTGCCAAGATATCGCCAAATACAATGCTTCACTCCTCATCTCTAGACGACTCGCTCATACTCTTTGGTATAGGATGGCATCCGCAACAAAGTACAGTAGCGGAACTCCGATATCCAGAAATTCTACGACTCATATACACAAGATGTGACACAATTCTGCCCAAATAATGGACTATCTAATGTTGGTTCTAAATATTTTTTTTTAAAATGTTAGACCTTACAAAATAGATCTATAATTGATAATGTGTCCTTGACCTAACAATAATTGTCAATAGGAGCCTATTGTTTGTTAAAACGTAAGGAATTCCGCAGTAAAATTACCTGATCTGCAAGGTGAATGGTAGACAGACTCTGCACCATTCTGTCATGATAAACTGTACCATCTGTTCAACTCTGATATTAGATAAATTTTCTATCTAAGTGCATGAACCCGTTCGGAAAGCTACATTTTATGGATGAGGACACTTGAAATCAACCAGAATCAACATGATGATAGTTGCAGTAATGTCATTTGTGCTTTCTGGTACTGCAGGCGCTGCTTCAACCTTGTGGGTTCAACATCAGACTACTTTCGGAGTAATTAACCTGAGTGATTAACCTAGACATTTTGCCAAAAAGCTGTTAGTTATTTTCTCTCCAAAGAAGACAAAGAAGATAAACCCGTCGGTTGTAGAATCCGTGGCGTTGTGTGTATCACATCATCTTTATTTGTGCGACGTTATCAAATTCTATAACCCGATGCAGGCGTTATCAGAAAATTGAATTATGATATTTCCAAGTGCAGCGAGACGTTTCTATAGCTTCATGAAACAGCGATGAAGACAGCGTGAATCATGTTTCCTGGGTAGTTTAGGGTTACGATATTTGTGCACCTAGTCCAATAGCGAAACTAGAGACCAAGGATAGGTTTCCTGTGCACACAGTGTAATTCAGACATCTCATTGTAGAAAACCACCTTTCTCTACAATCCCAGGAAGTAGGGATCTCTTGTGTATTGAACAGGGTACATTGTTCATCCTAATCTTTGGAGGACTGCTGATGCCTTTGGGCATCATTCAATGTAAGATGGTTGGAGGTATAGGACACTACCTGCTTACGCCACAATCATCCAGCAAAGGTCAGGTTAGGTCTCTGGGCAGTGTTTAGTCATTAACAAAATGATTAATTTCACAACAATACAATTCGGGGGATC
Source organism: Alentia gelatinosa (assembly GCA_950022655.1). NCBI lineage: Eukaryota > Metazoa > Annelida > Polychaeta > Phyllodocida > Polynoidae > Alentia > Alentia gelatinosa. The sequence continues at coordinate 28,414,061 of OX465584.1, read as the reverse complement.
TTGATCAGTATTTACATATTTAACATTCCATTCAAATATTCTTAGATGTAACATTATATTTATTTCCTCATTGCCTCCAGATTCAATTTCTTCCCTAATTTACTACTTTCATTGGGAGAATAGCTTTTATTTCTGAGTTCAAATTAACATAACTTGTGGAATAAAAGTCATACGATAACGAAATGCTGTATTTTTCCTCGAGGTCCCAAGTGGGTTAGTCACTAGAGTCTTTACTATTTGTTTATAGCCAATGTATGTAAGTGCCCCAACTGCCTACCTTTTGCGACTTTGTTTCGCACCAATCCCCCTGATTAGAAATAACTTAAAAATGTTTAATTCTGAATTTAGAAAAATGTGATCTGACTATCCTACACAAGTTAATGATGACAGACAATTTTGATGTACATATACTTTTGTTTACCCACGATCGTGCAACATGAGGAATTGCCTCATGCCTTGCCCTCTATGGAACAATACCTTTGATACTGCACATCTTGCACGCTCAGCACCATAACGGTTGGTGTTTTGACCCCCAGGATAATCAACTCTTTTGTACCATCGAAGGATAAAAACAAGATGGCTACTTGGCCGTCTAGCTTGGGCGGCCTTTATGGGTCTCAACGCTCCCCTAAACTGCTTTTGTCTGTGCCCTCGGCAGTTTAGATATTGTCCTTCTTCGCTATAAAGCGGGCATCACGCCGTGCTTGGTGACCATTTAGGCTGTTACACGCATATTATGTGTATGGTTTGCAAACAGTGAGCACGACATACTGGGCCCCAGATATCACGATATAGGTGGGTGATTACCCAACATCTGATGGCGCGTAACAATGAGATAGAGATCCCGCGGGCTGGAATATGCATAATGCCAAAGTTGCTTACTATCCAGAGTAAGGGCCCCCGAGGGAGGTAGGGAGGATAGGCATGGGGTAGGGGCTGGGTTTCATCGTACTGCCATCACGAAACACAAATCATGCTGTACATCTCCGCCATCCGACATCCCTATGCCCCAAGGATGACCACACAAGGCCAAATTATCTTGGAATAATATAGAACTTGGAAATGTAGATATGAATACATATAAAACGGCTTTGGAACTAACTTTTCCTCCGGTGGGAAAAATACGAAAGTAGCAGAATAGGACAAAAATATGAGTGTAGATCAGAGGAAGGAGAAGTTTGGTATAGACAAAACCAAGGTTGGGTACGTAAGTGCTAGCCTTACTTCTCGAATCCGAGACGGCTGTAGTTGTAAATTAAATGTGTTCTTCAAACTATATTATAAGAAAATCCCCAAGATCGACCTCATACAGTTTTCGGAGAAAAAAAAGAAAACCTCAAAATATATTCTAACCTGGAAAGTCATAATTTCAAACAATAGTGCATCCCAAAAGGAGGACACAAAAGTATGCAAATGTCCTTTTGACGACGCGTTTACAAATATTTCTTATATGATCATCACTACTTGTATGTAATCAAGCCGACTGACAACACCCGTTTGCTTGCCTTCCATACCAAGCTGCGGTATGGAGGGATTCATGCATACACAAAAAGCAGAGAAGTCGGCAGACATCCCAAAATCCGTTATGGTGAATAGAATATTTGATTTTTGTTCAGAAAGTACGGAAGCCATAGAAAAGAGTTTTGACAGTGAATCTCGGACGACCTGATTCGATATTCCAATGATTTATGTGTTTCAATTGGTTGCAATGTCTGCTCCCAGATTGAACTGGTAACACATAATGGCTATGCCTCAAACTGCACCTGAACACCTGCACAATTTGACTACCTCGTTCTGAATCCACTATGGCGGCACCATTGACTACAGCACAATGTGGTCTATGTATAAGAGAGTTATGAGACAGTTGTACAGGAGATGGGGTCTATATGTAAGATTCGAGTCAGCAGATAACCAATTCCATCTTCCATGTCGTGGCCAGATTCTATCAGTGAGAGAATTACGCGAGTTTGCATTGAGTGCGCCGGATGAGAAAGTAGTAGAGCAACAGTGCTGGTCTAGGAAATCCGATGGAGTCTTGTATACAGATTCCGCGGGCCCGGGCGACTTAGATAGTGTCTCTTATGAGTTGCGGACGGGCCCATAGGGAGGCCAAGATCTGATATCTCCGCCTCCGTGCCCTTGCAGACAATACCCTCAGATATTACTTTCGCTACTTCACCCCTATCCACTTCTCATATCGGATCGTATATATCCCCGGGCCATGTCGTGAGTCGATATGAGCTGTTCCGAGCTGGCGACACTGATATTGTATATGATTGAGGAGTAATTAAAATGTGGATGTAATATCGTGAGGCACCTGAAAGCTGTGCCATAGATGAATGCTAACTGCATATGTACTCTTTAAAGACATGTGAGAACTGTGTCATATTCCTTGCATATACGTAGGTATGAAGCAGTAATAATTGATTATTTCAAAGCTGTTTCAGAGACGAGTGCCTATGACTATATCGTAAAACCGGATGAGTTTTAATCTGGGCTCCCGTATGCGACGACTGGAGTTGTGGCTTGGGATATCACTCGGCACCGCCTCATGATATCACTACGCCAAACTCCAGTCGTCGCATACGGGAGCCCAGATTAAAACGAATAAGGTTTTGATTTTATCCTAAAATGGGATTCACACGGTGGGACAAATGGACCTGAGACTGGTGTACTTCACACCTTTGCACCAGTCGGCTACTATTTCCAACTGGGAACAAAGTTTCACAGATTGGGGTGTTCTACAGTCTCAGGGGAACATGGCGGATTCAATTCACATGAGAAGATTTAACAGGTACATAGTCTCACCCCTACACCCCTACACAGGGTACACAGGGTACACAGGGTACACAGTCGCCGACTCAGGGTACTTCCCCGTGTGAATAGGTGTTATTTGAGACCGCTGAGACTCACAGATTGGGGGAGAACGTGTGAAATACATTTGTCTCACCAAAATGTCCCTCTAAATTTTAAACCTGTTTAAAATCAAAATCTCATGAGATTCTGTTCCTTGTTAGGGGCGATTGTCGCCGACAATTGCAAGAGAAAAAAGTTGTCTCAGCAAAATGAAAGCCTGTCATTCACACGAGGAGATTGTGTTCCAGTACCGAATCTCAACAGGATTTGTCTCAGACAAACGGCCTCTGAGGTACATGAATCCCACTGTGTGAATCCCGTTTTACCCCTGTGAACGATATTTTTATGTGAGGATAATAACAAAAAACACGATAAAAACTTTCTGAAGTCCTTCATATAGCTCTCCTTGCTGCTCTGAAGGTGCTTGGAACTACTTTCAGCTGCTGCTCTCTGATTGGTCCATTTTGTGTACGCTCCTAGGAGCGATTTTTTATCCGTATGCGACATACGGGCGCATACGGAAAGTCAATGTTAAGCCTATGGGATTTTATATTAGGGGTAGGATAATAAAGATACACGGTAACCATATCCTTATCAATTACAGCGGAATGGAGCCGTAATAATTGAGAATCCCAAAACTGTTCTATCGACCAGTCCCCACGACTACTTAAAGACATATGGGAACGTTGTCATATTCCCTGCAAATATACAGAGGTAGGAGGCAGTGATGAGAATGCCAGGTTGCCTGCATGGTAGGATATAGCGTTAGGTATTGTGGTATCAGCTTCCCAGGAAGCAGCAAAGGAGTCTACAGGGACTGACCACCGCGATGGGTAATGCATCTTCTCACGGCTGGCCCGATCTTACCCCCACCCCATCTCTCCCAGCCCTCCAGCTCACAGTCTTGATATCATACAGGGTAATGGAATAGGGACACTACATACCCCCGCCGGACTGCCACTACTACACCAGCCCCTCCAACCCCCTCCTAGTGGTATCAGCGTGGACGTAGACATTTCTCTTCTGTGTAATAGCCCGACCAACATCGACACCGGGCAATGATAAACAGGAGGCTAAGTATCCATACCTGGAGGGCGCGCCCGATATCAAGCGCGCTTTATTTGACAGCGCTACCAAAAGCTATTCCATGTATATCGATTCGGCGAGCCGGCACCGGTGATGGTGAAAGAGGTGCGCTTTACGGCCGGCCCACAGGAAGCCATTATGGCATCTTTAGCACGGGGCCGCCCGCCTACACACCCGCGGCCCGGGCCCGATGCCATGCCACCGAGGGATACATCAGGATCCGCACCAAACAGAAATTACACCGGATCGGCGTAAAATATCAATCCAAAGTGCCCCGCCCTGAGCATTTTGTAGGGATCAATTCTAGCCCCCCCCCCTCATTGCATGTGGTTTTGCGCATGCGTTGTTGTCAGGAATGTGCACGCACTTTGCTGTGACGAGAGCAGCTCGTTGGTATGTTGGTATGTGTCATTGGCGAGCAGTATGGGTATGGGCACTTAGGTAAAGGGTTATGTGCGCGTGTGTGTCTATACGCATATATTTCAATATAGGTGTATATGTTCGTGTGAGTGTAGGTGGTGAGTGCGCACACAGATGCAAGTGTGTGTATTTATGTGGGTACCTGTATTTGGTCGTATGCATATGTTGTCATATATATGGATATAGGTATAAATGTTTGGTAGATCTTGCGTGTGGGCATGTATATCCAGATGTGTGTCTTAGTTATCATGTTCATATAAAGGTGTGTGGAAAGTGGGATTCACACCTTTCCCATAGTCTCAGATAACTCCCCTTTAACACAAAAGTCTCATGGCAAGGTGCTTTTACCAGGAAAGGAAAAATGGCGAATTTCATTCACATGGAAGGACACACCTTGTACATAGCCTGAGACATAGTGACAGAGAACACCTACCCTGGGACTCAAGTACCCTTGAGGTGAACATTGTGAAAAACATATGACCCTGTTTGCTGGCCTCTTATTGGCTAGGGTAGGTATTAAGTCTGCGACTAGGCAGTGGGTCCATTTATAAATCAAATGTGTTTAAAATCTTGTTAGGGGCAGTTGTCGCCGACAATATCAGGGGAAAAGACTTGTTTCAGGGAAACGGAACGCTAGAATTTAGAGGGAGAGATTGTGTTTCTGTGCAGAATCTCAGCAGGATTTGTCTTAAAGAAACACCCTATATGGTACATGAATACCAGAGTGTGAATTCTACTTTAGATAAAGTGAAATTCACGTGGTGGGATTCATGTACCTCACAAGGTTAAAAATCTCATGAGATTTTGTTCTTTTTAGGGGTAAATGTTGCGGACAATTGCAGGAGAAAAACATGTCTAAGGGAAATGGAACCCTACAATTTAGCCGAAGAGATTGTGGTCAAGAACAGAATCTTAGCAGGATTTGTCTCAGACAAACAGCCTGTGACGTACATGAATCCCACCGTGTGAATCCCTCTTAAAGTATGGACCCCACATCCAAAACGACCTATTCTATGTTGACAAATGTGACGCTCCCTTCATCTCTGGGCTGTTGCCCAGAGTACAACGATGAGTGTTTTAGATACCAACAAGGAAGAATCCAACATGGCTGACTTCACTTGGAAACTCATCTCTACACAATTATTAAGTGATATTGCATTGTCTTGTAGGGTTGTAGAAGTAACTTGACGTGGACGTTTATTGAAAAAAAACTTGTATATTATACATGGAAGATGCGTGCCGGTTATAATATACTGGCTCGGTGTGTGCGTGTGGTATGCTCGTATGTAGGTTTATGTCTGGGTGTTTGGTAGTAATCATGTATACGTGTATAAGAGCCTGGGTATAGGTGCGTGTGGTAGTACGTAAGTATGTATCTGGCTGTATCTGTGTATACCTGTCCGTATCTCTGGCACCATCCTCGTGTTAAGGCTCAGGATGGGGTGAGGATTACTGGGCTAGTTTACCCGGGAAGTGTCGAGTCTTGCAAGCCCTCCTCCCACGTTGTTAGACTGCATTAGTCGGCCGTTCACTCGGTGCAGTTGGACAAGCAGAGAGAGGCCTATCCTGCCACCTTATTCCCATGTCCCACCCACCCTCCCTCAAGAACAGGCGTGGCGGTTACATTGACGGACCCACATCCCGCCACCCATCCCCCTGCCCGATGGCCGGACATGGTTGATGGTAAATCATGCGAACTGCCACGCACCTATCCCCACTGCACGAGAAAAAGGAGGGGCAGAACACTGAGCACATCCACCCAACCCACCCTCTCCCCACCCACCAGCAGCCTCTCCCCCGACACAGCCATGGCGTGGAACAAGGAGCACAGGGACCCAAATGAGCAGAATCCTGTTATAAGCCACCATGGAGTGTGAATGGGTCTGTGTTAATGACAGGTCGATGTGTATAGGAAAGGGGTGTGGGTTACTGACCATGGATTAATCTTATAGTCACGGTGTGGTAATGGTGAAACCTGGTTTCAGATAAGACCAGATGTAAATCAACGCCTCTATAATAACCTCTCAATACGCATTGCACCATCACACACCCCCATCATCACCCTCTTTCATCCCCCTCTCCCCTACCCTCCTGTCGTCTCGCCTCTCACTTGGCTCTTACGGGTATGGTGGCTGGACCAATGGCTACACGCAATGTAGCTGCATTAACTCAATTTGAAATATCAGCCGGACGGGAAAGTCTAAAAATTATCAGCATGTCAAGAGGAATGGGCAGTCACTAATGGACGGCCGGTCACATGATCAGCACGTGACCTCCGGACAAATAGGACCTACATGGTGTAGGTGGCGCCCACATCACAAAAGAGACCCGAGATGTAGGGAGGGGACGGCAGTACTGGAAAGAGGCTAACATGCAATGCTTTTCGGACCAGGCTTGTCATAAAGGGAAATAAAAAGACAGGATAAAAACAGCCTAAAAAAATAACAAGAAAAAATTATTGAGAGAAAAGTCAAAATGGCCTCTGGACCACGTGGCTTATCGATGGCTTCCCATGCATTTCCAGGCTCAATTTGGCTCTCGAGAGGACCAGGAGAACTCTCAAAACTTTCGGGAGAAAAAACTTTTCCACGACAATGTTTTATTGGTGTACCCAGGCACCATTGTCTCTTTTTCCATGACTTGTGAAGAGTTAGCCTCTGCCATGAGTCAACTGTTATTGGTACTAAATGGTTATGGTTTTCGAGCAGTGTTCAAGTTGGGTTACAAAAGTCAAGTTCATTAACCGATCCTGAAGAAAACAGGAGGAAACGTGGTAAAAACAGCTAATACAATTTATGTCCTTGTCTTCCGGGAACAAGCATCTTGAGATCGACCGAGCGATAGTTGCTCGGCGATGGAATTGAAGTCAAAATTGTGTTTTTATCAGGGTTCGAATAGGGCAGGCATTGAGAGACCAAGAGCATGTCTAATATAGGAGACAGGCTGGCGCTCTAACCGTCAAACGCAGTCAGTCGCTGCCAAAGGAGCGCGCTTTTGGCGTAGAAGCCACCTTTGTTCTGGTGAAATCAACCTCCCATCGACAGATTGATACACTGCGACACTCGTGCCTCTTTCTTTAGCCCACAGGCAACGCTGGCGCACAGACAAGGTTTGTTTTTGGTCATGATTAAGCGTGATTGAGATGCAAATGCTGAAATTCCGGAAACAATGGCAGTCTTTCCATATTCAGAGATTGTGATAATCTCGATGGGTGATTAAGCGTCGATGTAATCAGTGGTTCGCATTCACATCGCTAAGCTATGGAGATGGATTCATCAGCACCAAGTGGCAGTATAAGAAGGTGTAGCCTCTCCGCTTTCTGCCACTGTTACAGGCAATAGCTCACTATGACGCCTATCCAACCTGCCCCCGTGACACGTTATCCACGTCTGGCTTGCGATTGTTCTAGTTCAATTGCTCAGTGTCGATGTGTTTTTATAGTTTAACGATAACCCTAAATTACGGTCTGAATTAGCCATCAAAGAGACAAGGAAGTTGTAGATCTAGGGGAGATTATAGTTAATCTCACTTGGCAATATTGGTTTTTATACATCCCTCTTTGAACGCCTGCAGAATGCAGGAAGAGGAAGGGAGATAATCTGGGAAAACAATTATCCCATGGTAGGAGGCTACCTCTCAAAATTATCATTCAATTTCCTCTTATAATTGGATCAAATCTCTATTTATTCATGCTAATGATAGGTTTTAGCAAGGAATTAATATGTAAACTTTGATAAGTAAACTGCTACATGATTTCCATAATCTTTCAGATTGAAACCTTATTTCTATGAAGTAAAATTGTAGGTAATTACCTAAAATCACATAAAATACTCTTAAATCAAGAAAGAATAAAGCCTTATTTGAACCTTTTTAGAACTATCATATTGTACCCATAATTAAACATCTTTTTATTTGTTCATCAATTTCACTGTATTCTGTATTTTACTGCATTCGATAAGGGCAGACGTGACTAATCCATTCCATTTGTCTTTATCTCTATTGTTTTATGGTCCAGTATTGCAATTCTGACATTCTGAGCCTCTTCCTCCAGCTATGAAATGCCTCAATTTGTGCAATTTCCATCTCAGAAATCCTCCACCCATCTGCCTGTCCATCCACACGGGATCGGGAAGATCCTACCAATCGATCACCAGAGCTTGGACCTCCTTCAGTATGTCAGTGTATCAATCAGAGGGGAGTGGGTGACGTGGCTGGAGGGAATTATGTGCGGGATTTCGACTTTTCAGCGGAGAAGGTGTGAGGGTCCGTCGTGAGAGTGGGTGGATAAACGGCGTGAAATCGCCTCGTGCCGGTCGTTACAACACCAGCTACCCGCTACAACATAGACGACCGTGCGAGTTACATGAGTGACCTTGTGTCCGATAGCGACACCAGGGGGCAGGCACATCGCCATTGCATTAGACCTACGCACGCTTCAGTGCTGGAGGTGTGAGGGTGGGTACAGTGGGAAAGGTGTGAGTGCTGCTAGAAGTGCGAATTCTCCTATAAGTGTTTGGTGAGGTGTATGGTTATTACTGCAAGCCACCCTCCCACCGCCCATCGCCATAACGCATCCTGAGGTAGAAGGCAAGCCAAGGGAGCGGTTGTGGCTTGGTTCCATGCGAATGACATCTTTGTTTGACGTTGTATCGATCACACGTCCGCGGCAGGTCAATAATAACCCCAGAACTATTTTGTACCGAGGCGGTCTTCAGTGCGTGCACCATAGAGGAGCAGACCCATCGACCCAGCACCGATTCCCGTCCGACCGATTACCCAGCCGTAAATGCGGCCGAGCGCGCCGCATGCTTTTACCTGTGCCGCTGGAGGGCGTCACTGGCAGTTCACCGTGGGTCCATTTTGCCAGCAGCAGTAGATCAAGTTGAGAAAGTGTTTAAATGAGAATCCACCCGCCGCCCTCATCTCGTCAACTCTCGTCCGATTAGATGGTCTCGCGAGAGGTCGTCACCTGACATGCGTCATGAGAGCCAACTCGTTCCGGCCAGTAGCCTTCCCTGCATGCACTTGATTCATGACGTCATCAATGGCGTCTCCGATGATTGGGGGTTTGGGGATGGCCGACGCAGGTCAAGGACGTTCTGATTTAAAGCACGGCTTATTCGCTGCGATCCGTCGATATTTCCGCGGGACTTTAGCCATGAATCACTCCTGAGATGTTTATTAATCATTTTCTGAAAGCTACTTCAGTCGGCTGCAGCGAGCCTAACGCTTATCAAGCCATAGGCGGGGAGCTCAAGCCCGCTCCTACCTGGCCACCCACGCCTGGCCTATAAAAGCCGGCGACTCAAGAGACGATATATTCTCTCAGGAAGTCTGCTAAGTGCACGTGATTAAAAGACAGAGACAATCATCAGTCAGATCCACGGTAATTGGTCCTCAGCAATCAGCCTGTTTTAGCGCAATGTTTTTTTCAGTGTTAACCTACAGTAGGTCGGAGGAAGAGTTTTCATATTAAAAATGCTGAATTTAGTAGAAAGCGGCAAAGAGTATAAATGGGAATCCATTTTCTTCCTTCAAATCAACTTCTCTGGCACTTTAGCCTTTCTCTGGTAGGCGTATGAAAGGGGACGGGGCAGGAGGGGTATTATTAAAATGTCGGTTGGAGGGTGGTTAGAGATTTTACCTCACCCAAGGTTTAGGTCTTTCAGTATCTGTTTTGAATTACACATCTTGTTTCGGCCACCCCCTCCCCCCAAGTAGCCATTCCATTCATTGCAATTCCAATCGTAATGGAAAATATATTTAGAATTAAAGAGTACGATGAAAACACGCAGAAGACAGACGCAGTATAGTTCTTTGAGAGAAATGTTATTCCTCAACCAAGTGGACAATGGTGTCCTCCTCCCAACTCATGGGGGAATGGGGTGTCATTATACAGAACCCCATATGACGAGACCAATACACATTATAAAACCAACTGGTGTTTGATTTATGCCCAAGACCCTCCCCTCCCACACTTTAATACCGGCCTCAACTCAACTCTTAACTCCAAACTCAACTATGAACATCCATTTAAAATTTTCCCACTCATCAACCAAAACATATATTTCATAAACCTAAATCTTTCTCCCACTCTTTTCATCATACCCTGACTTCTTTATTATCCATACTTCTCACTTATCTTTACCACTACCTCATTTGATATTAACTCATATAATTTGAACGGTATTTTATTCATATATATGAAATGTATATTTCTCCCAAGCTTGCCTTCCCTCTTGACTTTTGGGGGATCGTTTGGATGATGAGATGAGCTATGGAGTATCAGAATGGATCATGTTGTATCGTTAGAATTGATCGCGCTTCCTCAGGTGATTTACATGGAATTTCCATATACTACTTTCCCACAGCTCTCCACTTTAATGTATCTCTGGCAGGCTTATCCATACATTGCGTCATAAGATATATATGTATTGACTTACCCTAAGATCCATTAGCTAAAAATAAATCGATGTCTTTCCTAGAAAGATGATTTCCATGAAGCCATGCCCCACTCCCTACACCTTCTCCTACACGGTCATAAAACGAGGCAGAGCATGGGAATAGAACCACGCTTCATATGCTCATATGAAGGCCAGAACACACTGTCCGATTCTGTTAGATGCTATATGTCAGTGATATCTTAATCTGCCCGACTTTTTATCAGCACTGGAATGTCAAAAACGTATACAATGTGACCAAATAAACCGTCTTCCACCGTTTGTAATAATCTATTTTGATCTCCAGCGATTTTCTATATGATTGTTTTGGGTTCTGCTCTCAATTATCAGGACTTATCAAGCCTTGATGAATGCAAACGAACATTCTAATTAGATAACAGCGAACAACTAATTAGATAACAGCGTCCTACATGTACACAAATTCGTAGGTGATGTATCCCATGATGGGCATGATAACAAATGATGTACATAAAATTGCCAGGAGTCGCAATTAATTTTGAAACGGTTCCAAATCTTGTTTTATGGGAAGGACATGAACCCTCCTGCAAGACCACTCTGGAGCCTACTAGAATGATGCCGACTCTCATGCAGGAGGCACCGGCTGTTGGCAATTTGCAATATCCCATCGCAAACATAATACACTACATTGCAAGCAAGTTCCTATATAATCGCATGGTGCACGTGTGTGCACGCCTTAACGATGATATACTCAATGTAGCCCATATCATACACCGTGCGGCGACACACAGTCAAAGTAGATCCTAGCCTCCCCTACCTTTACAAGCCACACAGATGTGTATTTCGTTTCAATCGCCAGATAGGATGAAAACCTCAAAGGCATGCATTCGGTAAATGTAAAATAGAGCTGAGTGATAAACTATTGCACTATGGGTTTTCTTCTTTTCCGAAAAGCTATATTGTACTTCATAGTAAAAGAGGGTTGTCCCCTTCTTCTACCTCATAGTTATTACCTCAGTAGCTCTATTACTTCTTCACATTTGATACCAATATATGACAATAAATATAAAATGTTAGCAGTTTAGCAAGTGTCCTGAAATAATTGCGCAATAACGCTCGATTACGCTATATTGGCCGCAATTATCGTTGATTAAAGAATTTCCACAATTTTATTTCTCCAACCACGGCCTCCTCTCTTTTATTCAGGTATAAATGGTGATGATAATTCAAGATTCGTCACCCGGAATTGTCTTGCGTAAATGCCGGTTAGATTGTGCTCTCGTATTGTATTATTTTTTCTTCTCAGCCATAATACAGCTTTTTTGGTAGGAATATAACCGCATTTTGGCTGGGGGGGGGGGGGGGAGGGTGGTCCCGGGTATAATTTTTCTTGTCACGTTTCTTTTTCCTCGAGCTTTTGGTGACACAATGAAGTTAGAGTTTGAATCCCAAATTAAGAACGGGTCTGCTCCAAACGGACATGCAACAGTGATATCTAATTTGACCGGCATCATATCGGACGAATATCAAGGTATATATCCCTATCAAATGGTCGCTGTTTTATACGACTCGGGGCCCTAACAGTGGTACCTGTTGACTTAGTCTTTCTATAGAGGCGCTATGTATGTAACTGTTTTCCTGCATTGGACGTATTGACGCTCATGGTTTCTATGCTCCTAGATTTGCCAGCAGATCGACCAATCAGAAGTCATTTTACAGCGGTGCAAACAAAGTCCAATGAAAGCACTCCTGCCTATTGAACTAATAGGCACCTCGGCTTGAACCCCAAGTGTTGTATCATGGATGCTGATCAATGATCCAGTCGGTGCTCAGTTAGTGTAGTCCACCTTGCACCACACACCTGGTAATCATTGGTTCACTTTAAGTGTAGCAAGTTTCTGCAAAATGACCTGCTAAAGAGATTAAATCACATTCCCGGGAAACAATCATTGAACCATCAGACCAGACCAAGATTGAACATTGAACTTTGAAGGATGTGCGTACCATTAAGTCAATAGGGAGATTAGAATCACAAGGAAGATCCTTCGCTATGCGATTCTCCATTTAATTATCCTCCTTTCACATGGTTGTAAGTATTCATTCTCAAATGAAGGTGGTCTTCTTACTATCCGCTTTGAGCCCGTCATTTTCAAAGATCCATCATATTCTAAGCGTATTTGAAAAATGAAGGTCGTACACCAGTGAGGAAGGATTGGCAGACAGCGAATCGCAATAAGAAATTAACAATGAAAAATATGTTTCAGATTTTTTCAACATAGTCAAGGGCAGGTGTGATGATTTCCATCCCAGATCCCAGATCCATCGTAAGACATGGCAAACAAATTGCGGCAAGGAAATCTCATTTTGGCTTCATGGATTAATCCTGGTTTATATTCTCAACCTTTCATGTGCAGCATCACATTTGTTTTCATTTCTCTCATTAAACAATATACCTGCTGTCATATGATATTTGTCTCAAAATTACGAATAGAACCATACACCACAAGCCTCCTGTAATCTGTAACGGGAGCACGCACTCTTAAAGCAGCAAGATGAGCAGCTCAGCGGGCGGTACTCCACACACCGAGTGTCTCAGCGACAAAAAGCCGGAGTCTGCAGTATATCTCGTCCACACAGCTCCAGGTGTTGGCACACTGTGACCACGTCCCGCCAATAATAACATGGCGACAGTGAGCAGCAGGACATGCAGGTCGGCAGAGTGCTGACTTCATAATGGGCCCGTCCGGGACGCTGTGACTTTAACTGTCTAATCACTATAACCATAATATATATGGAGACTGATTCTGGGTCTCGGAATTCGAGAATTTGGGGTCGGGGGAATTTGGGGAGAAGTTATCATGAGGTCATACAGACGAGTAGCGGAACATCCGATGCCCTCAGCTAGAAGCTCTTGAATTCTGAGGCCCAACATTCTCGTTCTCCCTATCATTACATACTCAGGTATGATAAAAAATATATCATATTTTTTACTAACGAACATATCGATTCAACGGCTGCGACACTGGCTGGAGAGGCTGGAAGATAGGGCCGTTGTTTATCTGACCCTAAGCCATCCTCCAGGGTAAATAAAAACCTAAAAAAACCCAAAAAAGACCAAACTTAATTCATGTCTCACGCCGTGGACTCCCATAACCGTGTTTCTGATTGCCTGAGAACCTGTCATGTGGTCAACATTAGTATGAAACTCCCAGGATTGGTATGAAAGCATGAGCCTTGGTGTTAATTTTGGAAATATTAAAGGTATCGTTATATCATGTCCACAGTTACTCATGATTAATTTTTGATACTGTATTGATTCGTACAAAAAAAACCAAGTTAACATTAGACATAGGTGGTAAGCTATGATATTATAAATTGGAAGCTGGGGCCAAGCCCATGAGAGGTTATATGACTCGGCCCGGACGTGACTGGCTTCATAAGGAGGCATGCGTCATCACTCTATATGACATGGCTTCCTGGAGATATATGCGTTTAATCTGCAAGAGATACGATCTAGAAATACAGCGAGGAGCAGAGTCCACCGGAGTCTTGTGCTTCTACCTTAGAGGATTCGGATATTGTAGAAAAGTCTAAAATCGCAGTTAAACAACACTTGGACAGAACAGCCACATTTCATTGGCGTAGAAATAGCATTGCAAATGGCCGGCTTTCAGGTAGATTCTGTTGTCGTTCGTTACACCAATTATCTCCAAATTCAGTCGATCTTTTAATTCTTTTCTATATTTTGGGCCTCAGTTTCACTTGCGGAAATACCATCCCTTATAGTTAGGAATTCTTATAAAATAAAACCTCACAGTAGAGGTACCTGTGGTTAGTAAAGTCAATTGCTCAAAGGATTAACCCTATAGTTACTGAAAATGTCATATGGTGGTTTCTATTGCATAACTTAATCATTTGCCCCTGTTCAAAATACAATACGTCGCTGAACTTGTACAATGGTTCTAATGTAGGCAATGTATTAACATAACATACTTTTGACAGGAGCAAGACACATACTTGCTTTAGAAAAATAGACGACCAGAAACTATTTGAAAACTATTTAATTAAGAAGAAGCAGTGAATCAAGCAGTGGGAATATTGCAAACAGGTATGAAGGTGAGACTAATATGAGACCTTAACGTCAGGTGTCTGATACAGAGTAAAGACCCGGGCTACAGCTGCAGCAGGGGAGGTGGGTAAGGGTGGCAGAGGTCAGCAGGAGGAGTGGTACGCCCGGGCAGACACGTGAGGCCAGGTTAGCAGGCTCTCCAGGGGGCGGAGGTGGTTAGGGACTAGGTCCGCGTGCGCCGGCCAGGCCGCGATGGGTCTCGATGTGTCGGCAATTGCCTGCCTGCCCTCGGCGCCCTACTATGAACACCAGGAGATCCCACTTGAGTGATGTATTCATTACGGCTACAGGCTGTTCTCCAGATCCAACGAGCCCCCTCTCAGCTCACCGGACATGCGAGGCTCCAATTTTAAACACATTGCCGCCTGGTGCCATTGTCTGCCACCCCTTTTCCCCTCCCCACACCTCTCCCCCCTCAGTGAGCCACGTGCCTCTGCTCGGAGAGCGCCTCCCATCGCCTGAAAACGCAGTGTATCATCTGGTAACCGATACATATATGGTATCATAATATAGTATCAATACGGGCTATATCAGGTGGTATCAGATGAGTGCGGAGTATCAATACAGGGTGGGTTATCTAGTAGAAACCTAGAGAAAATAATTTATCAGTATAGTGGGTATCATCTGGTATGATTATGGGGTGTATAATATGCTAATATATATTGGTGGGTATGTAATCTTGGAATCCACACAGTGTGAATAACCCATTGCCAATATGGGGTGTATCATATGGGTTGAACCTTGTGTGTATCAACTGGTATTAACATAGGTGTGTATTAAGATAGACCGACCTGACCATGCTGTACATTCTACAAAACGAGACGATGATTTACGGTTTGTACGGAACGAGGCATTAACTTAATTAACAACTAATGTCTTATTCAACACGTACGTTCTGTATTTTGCTGTCCGTACGGTAATTTTTTTTACGTTATATGTCGAAACGTTGCGAATTTACAATATATACGGCATGGGTATATATATATAGTAACATTTGATATTAGCATCAGGTGTATTATTTAACATCGAGTCTATACTCTAGATTTAACACTGGGATGTATTATCTAGGACTAATATAGGGGATATATCATCTAGTATCAGATAAATGGGATGTATCATCTGGGATCAGATACACTATGTGTATCACCTGGTATAAACACATTATCCGTATGTATCATCCTTATTTCAACTTGGTGTACATATCAACTTGTCTCAACATTGGGTATATCATCTGGCATCACTATTGGGCGTATAATTTAGTATAAACACGGGTTGTATCATTAGGTATGAGCATGGATGTATGATGAGATATCATCACGGAGTGAATCAATACAGTGTGTATCATCTCGTCGCTGGTCACATAAAGACACCTTTGTGTGTTTTGGAGCCGAGCTACGTGAGCTAATGTAATTGGACAACGCTGGCGTCCTGGCCGTCTGGCGTTGTCCATGTCCATTATGAAATAACCACCATGAGGGAGCATGGAGAGCTTCCTGGAGGGTGAAAGTCTCCCTCCCCCCACATCCTACCACTCCGTCTCAAAACGGCCGCTCCGCCGTGGGCACTTCTACAGAGGCATATACCCAATACCTCCTATCGCCTCGTCCCGGGCGCTTTGCCGCTCACCCACCTCACCCCCCCTGTCTGCTGGTGTTCTCTCTGTTCTCTTTGCACGAAGGCTGAGGCTTGGAAGAATCTATTCCATCAGCTCACCTTCCGCTGTTGAGGTTGTTTCGGTGTACACAGGGCATTGCTTAGCTTGCCTAGTCGATATTAGGTAATGCTGGTTTGCATCCGCTGGCCAGCGAGGTGTCACACTCCATGAGCCACGTCTGAGGGGCATATTGACGGCAATCCGGGCAGGGATTTCAACAGAGCCTTTGCCAATATCCTGAAACACCGTAAATCCCGCTAAATCTGCGATTCTGCTTCAGGAGACCGGGAACTTGAGAAATCCAGGATTATTAACGAAGACAACTAATCTTCTGCTCCTTTATCTAAACTTCAGCTTTGCATACCTCCTTTACTCAATGCTAAGGACAAACACGAGTATAAATTGAGTTGCATTAACAAATGGCATAATAATAATTTGATTAAGCAAATAATTGATATTTTGGATCATTTTGATGTTTTTTCAAAACAGAAAAACAGTAATTTTGATTTCAAAGAGAGCGATATCATGTTAACAAATACACTAACTTGTTTACATTCTTAGAATAAAAGAGCAAAGCTCTTAGCTGAGGCTTTATTTTACAAGCCATATTATAAAATCTGGGAGACCGTTATTATTTCAGTGCTCTCTCCACTGAGCCAAACAGTATTTCGGTTACCAACAGCCTGCGTTTACATCTAGTTTTAATATTGGAATGATTGAATTTCTGTGTTTAAAATTTATAAAATCCCCATAAATTACAGGACAAAGGTGAATGTTATTTAATTGGTTAAGTCTAGAAGTTCTATATATGCTCCAACAAAATGCCACAGGGCCTTGTATGGATATCTAATAGAAATATGGAAAGTTACCTGAAAAAATAAATATTCTGTGTACAACTTTCAAAAGTTACACCACCATGTGGCGCGAATCACATTTTACCCTGACAAGAGACACGACCTTGTGGGATCCACACTCACGCATCTTTATCCTGTATGAGATACCCGATTCAGAGACAGATTTCTTTTGTCAGATGGAAGCTTTACGTGTAGGAACAGCTCAGTGCAGGGCCACACCTGCTCACACAGACGAGTCAATACCTTACATATCGGTGGACTCTTACTAGTCTCATTAGGCCTGAGGGTCACATACCTTGACCCTCCGAAAGGTAAACGACGTGGATCAAAGCACCAGCCTCTCTAATCAGACCCTCACTGAAGGCCTCACTGTGGTGCTCCCGCTGGAAATATTCTTCCTTCAAATTATCCTTGATGCGTGCCACGCCATCAATTATCAATGCCGCTATTGTAATTGTGCCATAACCACGGGTGGTGAGCGTGCACTGTCTCGCCTTTGTGGAGGGGATGTTGGGCCTGGTCGGCAATGATGTGGGGAGGAGATTACGACGATGCCGACTCGCATGGGAAAGTTACGGACAGTTGTTGGTGATACGCGCTGCCGTGACTTGGTGTAAGTGTTATTGATTCACACTGGAATTAGCCTATCAAAAAATCGGATCCGAATAAATGAGTCATCTGTTCACTTCCCAAACGACTACACTCTGCTGCCCTTTTTCAATGCTTAACTTATAGGCAATTGCCGTTTTTGTTATGCTTGAGTGTGTCTAAGGCTTGGCATGAAACATCTACAGAACTGCGAATATCTCACTCTGAAAGCGTGGATAGCCATTTCGGCGTAATTAATCGTTTATTCTTCTTAATCAGGTTAGTACATTTAGAAAAAAAACTCTTGAGGCCTTCTTGATTAGGATTCTTCTGCTACTTCATCTAATCAAACCAATCAAATTGGATTTTCTCTTGCAGAGTAAGCTAGACTTCCTCATTCTTTCAAAATGGCTAAAAGTCCTAGGACAAAATGACCTGGTTTCTGTGCGAATGGTTGGTCATTACAAATATCACTTTAGGCATGGGATAGTTTTAAGGTCTTTATCACTTGAACCTGATATTGTGCAAACTCACAATAATTGATACTTTATTTCAGTCTTATTGTTATATACGAACATGTGCTTCCAATTTATGTAAAGTGGTACAGAAGCCTTGCATACTTGATACTTATGTCGATATCATCGTGGTGCTGGTCACCAGGTTAGTGGTGTTAATCCATCTACAGTCTTTAGGATCTAGCCACTTTGATCAAATGATATAAATCCAAATGGAGGTTCATTTCACAATTGGTGGCACAGCAATAAAGAAAGGTATTTCCCGTTCACTTAGATTTCATTCCAGATATCTGCAATCCTGTTTCAGAAAGTACTAATAAAAGTTCCGATATATTCTGATCGCATCACGTTTAATAATCAAGGTTTATTTGGGCTTTGAATTTCCAATGGATAATCCAAATTCTCATACCGAAATACAGAAGGCAATAAAGCGCAAAATGGCTTTTCATAATAGAAGAGTGGGAAATGAAGGCACAATTTTTAGATATTGGTATTCTTTGAATCACGGGCGTCATTCAAAAGGAGGAAAAGAGGAACCGGAAAACCACACCAACCAAAGACAATCACTGAAATAATGATGAACAAAGCGATGCCTGTCAGTGGATACAAAGTAACCCGGTTGACAGGTATGCCCGCTTGTGGGACATTGGTATCCTCCTAGCGTTCGGTTGGAGCGGAAGAGGTGGATACCAATCAAAGGGCTGTTGTGCGATCAATGGTGTTCTTACGCAAGGAGGGGGTGAAGGTAACATAGTGTGTGAGGCCCGGCGT
This sequence comes from Alentia gelatinosa, assembly GCA_950022655.1. NCBI lineage: Eukaryota > Metazoa > Annelida > Polychaeta > Phyllodocida > Polynoidae > Alentia > Alentia gelatinosa. Next base: position 28,394,769 of record OX465584.1, on the reverse strand, counting down.
CCACCTACTACGATATGGCACCGATATGGTCTACGATGCACCTGCCGATACAAAATGAAAATCGCGTGGGAAGGTCACCTAATATTGGGGCAGTTGACCACGATTCTGCTATTAGACACCGATAATAACCCATACAATGCGTAGTGGATTGGCATGTCTAGACATATGTCTACGATTTTGCACCTTCCCGAAATGTCTCCGATATTTGCTTTTTATATCGGTGCCATATCGGTGGGTATAAATTTCTATCGTAGTAGGTGGACGTCAGGCCTAAATGACATAGTTATTGTATATCATAAAAAAGATAAATCAGTAGCCTTCGAACAAGCAGTAGTTACTATTTCATAGGGCATGATCGGATGGTTTATCATTACCCCTATCCCTGAACACAAAGAAGGAGTCGATAGTTGGGAATAATAAAATTTATTTTAATTTTATATACCTATACCGACATGAATATTAATATGTAAATATGAATATGACATAAGGTAGATAAAGTAATTGACAGAGGTATAAAGAGGTCAATTACGTATAATATACATAGTTGTAATTGACATGTATAATGGTATGTCAATTATGTATATGGTTGTATAACAGATAGTATGGTTATACAATATGAGGTATAATGGTTATACAATATGATGTATAAAAAACGCCCTACGGAGTAGGAGATAAGAAAGAGGTGAGGGTGGGTGGGAAAAGAAAATACGTGTGAACGTAGTGGAGTACAGGAGCGGAATGAGGCGGAGGTCAGATACGCGGTGGGCCACGTGACCGCGGGGTTCACGTGACCGACACCAGGGGGGAGTGCGCAGGGTGCGCGAGGGGGCGTGTCAGGGGGAGCAATGACCACCCCTGACCAACGGCCATGGGTTACCCATTACCCCTATCCCTGAACACAAAGAAGGAGTCGATAGTTGGGAATAATAAAATTTATTTTAATTTTATATACCTATACCGACATGAATATTAATATGTAAATATGAATATGACATAAGGTAGATAAAGTAATTGACAGAGGTATAAAGAGGTCAATTACGTATAATATACATAGTTGTAATTGACATGTATAATGGTATGTCAATTATGTATATGGTTGTATAACAGATAGTATGGTTATACAATATGAGGTATAATGGTTATACAATATGATGTATAAAAAACGCCAAGACCATAAAAATGAGGCGAGGTGGGAGGGAGAAAAGTTTGTGAGGGATGAGAGTCACTGGTTGAGGGACTGTATGAGGGACGCATTCACCTCTTGTGAGTTGGAGTCCCTAATGTATCCCCTGTGTGCATTAGAACGCCACCCCCCGTATCGTTGAATGGAGAGTTCAGCGACCCCGGCCTGGAAGGCCTGAGTGGCGGCGGCCTTTCTCAGGCTGTGTAGGGTGTAGGTCTTAGGGGGGTGGCCTGCTGTGGTGTTGAGCCGCTCCCACTCCTTTGACAGCGACCGCGTCGTTATTAGCGACCTGTCAGCGTTGAGCAGGAACGGATCCGTTGGTGTCAGCGTGGGGACCGCGGCGATCATATTCCTCACGGCCGTCACCGGGCACGACCTCGGGTCCGGGGAGGATTGGAGCCTCACGTGTTTTTCCTCCCCCACGCACTGGAGGTTCTTGGCGGCCTTGATGCGCACCTCCACGTGATTTCCCGTGAGGACCACGTCCCCACGTGAGAGGTGTCGCACCGGGTCGAATGCCCTGGCCGTAGGGGGGGCGACCTCGCTCTGCCGCAGTGCGGCGTAGTACAGGAGGAGGAACGCGGCCCGTAGGGTCAGGTCGAGGGGCGTGTCCGACAGTAGCTCGAGGATCCCCTGGAGGGCGGCCATGGGGATCGGAGGCTTGACGTTTGGTGTGTATGCCTTGTTCCTCCTCATGGCGTCGAGGGCCCTCCTGACCCTCACGTCCTCTGTGGCCGTTACGTCTCCGCCCGAGAGCCGTAGGTGTGTCCTCACGTGCGAGAGCTGGTTGGCCACGGTCGCCGGCGAGGGGGCGTGGTCCGCGAGGTACTCGAGGAAGGCCGTGATGAAACTCACGGACGGTGCCTGCGGGTCGGTCCTCGTCCGTCGGCAGAAGGCGAGGTAGGTGGACACGGCGCTCTTCTGGTTCGCGACCGTGCCTGGGGCACGTGCCTCGGCCTGCCGCGCAGATGCCTTCCGTTGGAGAGAGCGTAGCGCCGGATCTGCAGGACAGGCGAAGCACAGGCACGAATGAAGCATGAGTACAAGGCACCACGGACCACAGATCATGATATGTCATCAGGCATGCAGAATTGTTAAAATCCCTCGAGGACAGGTGGGCCCTACTGAGTGCGTCGGCGACCGTGTTGAGGACCCCGGGGACGTGTGTGTAGACCAGGTCGACTTGCAACTTGGCCTGGACCATCCAGGCCTGTCGGGCACACTCGGCGAGGACGCGGTTGCGTGCCCGCCCCGACGTGAGTGCCTGGACGGTCCCCATGTTGTCACAGAAGACTTCGATCCTGGTCCCACGATCACGGTCCCCGAGGAACGTGTGGAGAGCATATATTGTGTTCAGGGCCTCGAGCTCAGAAATGCAGTCCACGGGGTCATTGATGGGGCAAACCTGGCACGCGTAGGCCGCACGGCCGTCTGTGCCCCCCACGCCCGAGAGGCAGGCGTCGACCGTGATGCACTTTGTCGCCGGCCCTCGAGGGATGAGGGCGTGTCCATTCCACCCGACGGCAAACCGTAGGAACCACTGGAGGTCCTGCCGCATGTCCGAGCTCACGTTGATGTAGAACCCGTCCATCGACCGTAGGGCCTCCAGTAGTTTGCTGACGAACGGCCTCGCCGGGCGGATGCATTTCGCGACGTGCAGGATTTTGCCGAGGACGGATTGAAGCTGTCGCTTGGTCAGCGACCGCTTCCTGGCGACCGCCCCGACGTGCTCCCGCACGTCCTCCAACTTGTCCCGGGGGATGGTGAGGGACATCTCGGCGGCATTGATGTCGATGCCCAGCCAGCGCACGGTCTGACTAGGGGCCTGCGCCTTTTCCCGGGCCTCGGGGAGGCCGAGCTCGGCGAATAGGTCTCGGGCTATGGCAAAGTCCGAGGCAGCTTTCTCCCGTGAGGGCGACAGTATGATGAGGTCGTCCAGATACATGGCGGCCTCGACACCCTTACCGGCGAGTATCCCCACGATGGCCTCGGCCACACACTGCATGTGATACGAGGACGCGCGGGCGCCGAACGGCATGGCCGTATCACAATAATACCCGCCGTCCCACATGAAGCACAGCAGAGGCCAGTCGAGGGGGTCGCACCTAAAGTTCTTATAGGCGCGCGAGATGTCGATGGTCGCCATGTAGCTCCCTGGCCCCGAGGCCACCAGGCGGGTGACGAAACCGTCGACCGTAGGGAGGCTGTGCTCACGCTCTTCTCCGTAGACCGCGTTCTTCATTACGTACGCGTTGACGCTACGGTCCCGGGGGAAGGTCATATCCGTTATGACGCGGCGGGCCTCGGACCCGCGCTTCTCCCGGGACATCAACGGCGAAACGTGGCACCACGGCTCGAAGGGAGCCTCCGTGAACGGCCCCATCAGGTTTGAGAATCCACTCTCCTTTCTGATAAAATCCCCGACTTGCTTCGGGAATCCGGTGGCGCTCGGATGGTTGGGGACGTCCCGAGTGTCGCTGGCCGGCCCGAGGTAGCCGAGGGGGAACCCGTATCTTATGAAGCCGAGGAGTTCCCCCTTGCCCTCCATTCCCGTCAGGTACCGCTCCCACGCCCGTAGTTTGAGGTCCGTCGGCAGTGTGATCTTTGTGCACAGGGCGTTGGGCAGGCCCGAGGCCCGGACCGCCTCGTAGATGTGACCGTGCGCCGGGGGGCCGGCCTCGGTGAAGCGGGGCCACTCGGCCCGCCTGTGCTCCATGAAGGCCTCCGGGTCCGTCCGGAGTCCGGGCGACGGAATTCCGGTCCGGCAGACTTCCTTTAGTCCGCCGAAATCCGGAGTGTTAGTTGGATCCTCAGCCGGCGCGGTAACACTAACACTCCTGCTACCGCTGTGGGTTGGCGGTGGCCGCGCGGTGAACCTGTCCTCCACGTGGCGGGTCCCGCCCCCTTCGTTGTTGTTGTTTATGTTCGGAGCCCGGCCACGTGGGCCGGCGGCCTTCGTGTTGCGGTCACGTGGACCCCCCGTGTGGTCCCCCCTCCACGTGAGGGGGTGGGGGCCCGGAGTGGTCACCGGGCCGCTTCCTTTTACGACCCCCGCCCACGTCCGGTCACCGGAAATCCTGTTGGGGGTGGTCGAGATCACAGGGCCCGCTGGTGTTGCATCACGTGGGTTGCACCCCACGACCCCGGGCCCGGGGGCGGAGGCACGTGTTGTGACTGTGTGGGGGTGCGCTCCGCTCACTCGCGGGGCGCACCGTAGCCGTTTTTTGCCCCGTGTCCGTGTTGGGGGAGCACATCCGCTCTGGGGTCGACCGCCCGGGGCGTGTGTCCGGCCTGGGGTGCGTGTCCGGCCTGGGGTGCTCGCCGGGGAGCCGGTGTGGGTGCAGCCTGGCCGTTATCATAGCCCATTGTGTAACCGAGTTTCCGGTTGCACGCGTGTAACGAGTGCCCGCATTGTCTCCCCACGGAGTCGCAATACGAGCACACGTGCAGCCATCTCACGGGCCCGTCATCGTGACCGCTCCTATGGCGGCACCCCCTCTCCGAATTATATTGCCGGCATGGCAACTCCCGTCCTCGGGCCTTCCCGGTGTCGGCGCCGCTGGTGAGGGTCCCGGTCGTCATCGCGAGTCGGACTCGCTCCTCCTGGATCCTCGAATAGTCGCACCACGAGAGCCTCCCGGCCTCGATCTGGTCGAACACGTGGTTAGACCATCTCCTGACTCCGGCCCACGGCCGGCTCTGGGCGTCGATTGACACTTGGTGTAAGTGCCGGAACATGGCCTCGCGGTCCACGGGGTCGACCGCACGGTCGTCCCCGAGCAAGCCAATGAAGGCACTCAGATACTCGAGGGGGCCCAGGGTTCCCCTCAGTTCCAGCTTCTGGGACAACGTGTAAACCCCCTCCCTATCCACAAACATGTACGGTTTACTTATTAAACGGGTAACATGAATATCTGACTGCAGCTTACCAGCCGTCTTGTCGTGGCGGATGGCCTCACGGTCGAGCTCACGTTGTATATACGGGTCCCCTGCGTAGCGGTCTCGTAGCTGGCGGGGTGGAGGCATGGCGCGGCCGGCTTGATCCTCGGCCCAGTCCCGAGTCCTTACTTCGGCGACTGAGCGAACCGTAGGTGCCGATGCTTGTCCCGTCGACCGTTGGGTCTGCAGCTGAATTAAAGCGTCGAGTTTCCTACTCATGTCCGAGAGTCCGGTCTCTACGGCCACGAGGCGGGCCGACCAGAGGCTTCCGGCCTGAGACGCGGAGTCCACGTGGTCGCTCTCCCTCACGGTTGACTCCGAGGCCTGGTCCGTGGTCGTGGAGGCGCTCGCTTGAGCGCGTGTCGTTGGTGGTGCCATCCTAGCTTTCCTGTAATTCACGTGAACTTTACCCGTATTAAGACACTGTCTCTGCACGGTCAGATACTCGGGGAGTATCGAAGACGGCGTGGAGAGTAGGCCAAAAGTGAGGGAAAAGAAAATACGTGTGAACGTAGTGGAGTACAGGAGCGGAATGAGGCGGAGGTCAGATACGCGGTGGGCCACGTGACCGCGGGGTTCACGTGACCGACACCAGGGGGGAGTGCGCAGGGTGCGCGAGGGGGCGTGTCAGGGGGAGCAATGACCACCCCTGACCAACGGCCATGGGTTACCAATGGACCAAGATACGCGCTGCATTTATCCCTTACATCCTTCGCGTTTGCTATCTTATTAGCATCTTCTTTAACACTTTCTATGATCTGCTCTCTAAAATTGTACTCAGCCAGGAGCAAATGGTATGTACATCCCTGATCAATAAGCTGGAACTAAATAAAAAAACAAATAAAGGAATTGGAGTTTCTTCAGTCCTTGAGTCATTTATTATAAGCCACTTGGCAACCAGCTAACTAACCCCTTCTACCACTGTCTTGTAGGGTCCACATATTCCAAGCATCAGTGGGTCCAGGAGGTAATTTAATGTGTACTGACTTGTCATAATCATCTGGGCACTCCTCTAAGACACACATACAGCTGCTGACAAATGATAGCACCGAGATGATGAAGGGGTAGTGCGGAGCTCGAGGGCAGAGAAAAGGACGGGCTCCTTCAACCAGTCTCATGAAAATCTTTTAGAAAAGAAATTATCTCAGCAATACCCCATTTCATGATTCAACCGCCTACACCGAAGGCCAATGGCATGCAATCGCATGAGTATTCTTCCCAATTCAACAATTTCGCATGGCCATTATCATTCACTGTAGGATTTTACTGTCAGAGTCCATGGTCCATAGTGTCACTGATATCTTATAATGTTCGTATGTTATGATGAAAGGAATATACATATATATATATATATATATATATATATATATATATATATATATATATATATATATATATATATTTCGGGATGAATACATTTGGGATGATATGGAAAAATAAATACTGATAGTAAATGCAAATATAGGAGCAAGAACCATTAGCACTATTGACAAATGGATCAAAAGGCAAGGGACAACGGGGAAACGGGGTGCAGGTTCAGAAAGGCAGGGTGACGGGAATAGGAGGCCTCCTTGGTGAGGTCGGGGCGGCAGAGGATTAAGGGCTAGGAAACAGCTGACGTGGTAGATGATAGAAGAGAGTGGACTGAACTGGGGCTTGGGAACAGGTACCGGGGGATATGGGCAGAGGACATTGGGCATGGCCCAGGCCGCTGGGGTGTGTGTACATACAGCAGGACAGGTGACGCACTAAGAAGTCTTTACCGCCGGCCACTGGAGGAAACTCTCCCGTCAAACACGAGCGGGTAGAAAAACGCAGCCCCGCCCCACACGTTTGTATTTTGCATGAGGCAGTTGGTCCCCGTCGCCGGCCTCGGCTTTGTTGTGGGCGCCGGGCCTCGTCTCCGGTGGCGCCGGGGCGAAGGGGCGGCGAGGGCGGCGACCCGCTGCCCGTCACCCGGCGCGTATGCTCGTCGATGGGCCGGTTGAATTATGCAGGGACACCCACCCAGGACTGACTCTCCAGTGTCGGTAGGGCCTTCTCTGTCTGAAGAAAACCTCCTGTACTATCCCGAGATGGAATAACGAAAACTATTGTCATAAGCCACCTTCATAGGCTTTTGGGAAGATCTAACAATGGAAAACAATCCATGTTTTTTTCAGATTCCATGTCTTGTTTTGTTCTATTGATAATGACTTGTGTTTTCAGGAATCCAGACCCAGAGACTGTCTTCCTACAATCGAAGCTAGCCGTCTGGCGATTTGGAAGGTTCATCTGATGAGGTGACACATTCCAGAGTGTGCCCGAGAGAACTTGATTGGAAGTTGATGTATAGAGGTCTTGTCTATAGGATTATTCTCTAAGCTTCAATGGAGATCGAAACTATTCCACTGTGTTTGCCATGTGTCATATGTCAACTCGCTCCTTGTAATGTGAGAACACAATTATCGTTTTATCAATACTGCCGTTTACCTTTTCTTTTTTTACAATTTTATGAAATAAAATCACCAGAATGGAAATGTAATCATTTCTGTATCTATAAATCTTTCATAAAAAGTATTTTTCATCTATTCATATATTCTACACAAAAGATATCATTCGCTGCTAGTCAAGTTGTCCTTGTTGCCTATTTCCATCAACTCCTAAAGTGTTTCACATGTGTGATTTCCCGATAGCACAGGTAAAGCAGATTGCTAAAAACCGTCAGACAAGATCTGACATTGCTGTTCTCAGCAGGTTTAGGGCAAGCTACATAACAAAGGTAAAACCAACCCAGCACAAATCACCTTTTTAGTGTTAGTTGAAGCCGATACGAGAGGTTCCTGTCATTACGATCTGAAGACGGTTTAATGCGACGACAGGAAGCTTCGCAGTGCAATAACAACGTTTTTATGCCGCGCTCTCTTACGTTCTATATCAAGTGACTTCCTGTAGATACTTGTGTATTCTAAACCTTGGTGTTTTTCCTTGGAGAACATTTCAGTTTGCTGTAATCATGGTGGAGGTCGAATGAGGCCAGGCTGTAAAAGGGTTAATGATCAATCAGATCCGGGAATAGCAACACGCGCTGTCGCAACAATTAACGCCAAAAAGGCGATCAGCGAATTGATCCGACTGTTGGCGGCAGTGGTAATGGCCACATGCGGCCACCACGTTAATGGGACGTGAATGGAAGCCAACCGTCACCAGCCCTGCACGCACGGGGCGGCGAGGACCACCACCATCACCTTACAGGTGCCAGAGGGCCACTCGAGCTGCTCACAATAGCTCAGATCTGCTGACTGACCAGCTGTAGATATGTATGTATATATAGATATAATTTTACATGCATGCACACGCATATATATATATATATATATATATATATATATATATATATATATATATATATATATATATATGTATCTATAATTGAATAGGAAGTTCCAGTAAATTTAGTTTGTTTTGTAAAAATTGTTTCCACTTAGATTGATATGTACGAGATATAGGGTGTTTAGACAAGGAAAGGGGTATCATTATACATGTATACCTATACCTTCAGTCATAATGACTGAAGAATCGAAGTCGGCATATTCTTCGCTGGATAGCACCTCTGTGGTCTTTCATTTGAGGGGTTCTGATTTTGCCCATGTGGTGAACTCAAAATTGTGCCCTGGTTCCTGGGAATCTTCGTTGCTTTTGTCCACCATGGCTGCACCCTGTCCAGCCTAGTACACATCACCTTTGAGATTGACATACTGAGTGCTTTGAACAACATACAGGGTGCTTTGAACGACATATTCCCCGCTGAGTGCTTTGAAGAATAACACAATCTGACTGGCTGAGAGGCCGAATCACTCAGCTTGGTGGGGATTCAAAAATGGTGGATGCCACAGCTTCGCGAGTTTCACAACATTTTTTTAAGGCCCGGAATGAGTAAACGTGCAAACTGACTAGATATCTAGGTGTCTAATCTGGGACAGTCACATGGTACGGTTTAGATAGCTTAAATATATGAAATGAATTAATATCACCAAGTTTACACTCCGCGGTCCGTAAATAGTCTATAATCACGGCAATATGACGTTACAGATCTTGTCGATCTATGAGCAGATGTTAGGTTCATACTAGCTTGCTGATTGTGGGAGCGTATACATAACAGAGGATATGTTTAGAGAGCGAGCAAGGCAATTGCCAAAGTCACAGATCCAGCATGCATCACAACGCACACAACGTCATTGGCGGCACTGTCTTGTTGAGTGAGTGTCGAGTCTATGGGCGATTAAGGTAGTTTCTGACTGTTATAATTCATTTTAAGGTATATAATAAATAATAGTATTACAACGTGATCTAGTTGATAGCCGTACACGAGGTTAGGCTAGCGGTCATAAACTCGGCCTCATCGGCCTCGTGAAGTACGACCATTAGCCTAACCTCGTGTACGGCTCTCATACTCGAGCAGTCACATAGTATTTCTATAATACATAACATTACTTCTTGATCCATTTGGGACATAGAATACACGGAGAACCGGGTTTTAAGCAATGAATAGTTTCTAAACATAACCATAGCTATGCTTTCACTCAGATCCGTTAGATAACTTCCTCAATTCTATTATGGAGACGTCCCGGCTGAGACAAATTAAATAGACGTACTTTTATATTCACAGAGGGCAGTGACTGTATGGGGTGAGCAACTAGTCTTTTGGAAAAGCCCTGAGTCAATATAGATTATCTTGTGACTCAGTATGTTAACATCCTGGCTCCGACCTTAATCGTTCCGAATTTGAACAACATGGACTGATTAATATCTGGGACAAAAGATCGCTTTCTTCCAGATCTTTCGCTCCCATGTCAATGACCATTGATTTCATTGTTCTCTCCCCAAGACCTTTTTGCTACTTCCGTCCTTCCTCAACAAATAAAACAGTTTGAGAATTCTCGAATAATTTCAAATGAAAGATTGAAGACTAGAAATCATTCAAATATGACCATAAAAAAGGGTGTTGATATAAGGGGCAAAGGCAGAATGTCCTCTTGTATTCTGGAATATAGCGAAACTGTATTCATGTTGAGTGATCTTTTGGTTCCGAACGCGTTTTCGCTGGACGCTTTAAATAACTTCTTTAAAACGAGTTTTTAACATCTGGAAAAACGAGTGAGGTACCAGAAGATGACGAACACAATTATACTGTTTCTATATTACTATTTACCTAACGAATATTCAGATATTTACTTAATTCTAGATGGAGCAGCTATTTAAAATCCGATTTGGGCACACAACAATCAACGGACAACTTTGCTTCTACTTTATCTTTCCATCTCCGACAGGAAGCGGCTTCCCGGAACATGTATAAAAAAAACCCGATCTGATTGTATTACGTGTATTCCGCTGGCCACAATTATTGTGATATGACAAATACAGTAATGTATTGTAGAGCAACGGTTTTTCTGTCCGCCATTATCCACTCGTTAACCCTGTGAAGATAGCATAAGTTATTTTTCTGCATCTATAGCAGGGTGTAGTAATTACGTCACTTACGCCAGTAGGTATATATGGTAATATCATTACTATGTCCCGCGTCCCAGATTCGCCACGGTAATATCTCATGTTGAACGCATTACCGCCATTGCTTCTAGAGAAGCGAGCAGAGAATGTCGTCTGCGGACATTAGACGAAGTCATTATTAAACACAACCAACTCTCATTTAAAAAAAAAAAGGTCTGGTGGTAGTAAAGTGATTCATGACACTGTGCTTTGAGTACAGGTAGAAATGCCGGTGGAAGTAGCAACCCCGGCAAAGAAGTGGCGGTTTTTGGAAAGTTAATACCTGAGATGTAGAAGATGAAAGAGTTCACGCCTTTCAACCTTTGTATGACAACACCATGGCAGAGTACATGCTTTTTAACCTTTGTATGGCGACATGATGCAGAGTGCACGACTTCTAACCTTTATATATAACAACGACGGTTATCTATAACTTGTTTCAGGTATATGTAAAAAGTCCGTGCGCACTGGATATATCTGAATTTAGAAAATTGAAATACCATTCACAAAAGATCTTTCCATGACCTTTTAAATTAACATATTATCTATCTATAAGGTTTATTTGAAATGTCAATTCCGTAATACTAAACTATGCCACGTCATGATCTGTCATCAGGTGGGGATGATGAAACGAGCGAACGGCAAATGAAAAAGTCGTAAAAAGGTGATGAGGGATCGTCTTGCCGACAGGTTTTCGTCACTGAATAAAGGCAATTGTTATCAGCAAGCAATAACAATCAAGATGAAAATAAGCAGAGGGCACTGTGAATTGTTTCGGTTGAATCTAGAATTAAACCTAGCGAACTGCTCAGTGCTCTATTGCACATCCTTTTTTTGCACCAATCCGAGTGCTACTTATTTGTGAAGGTAGATCTAATCGATCGACAAGATCGACTTGCCATTAATACTAACATTTTCTGAGTATATATAGACAGGTGTGGAGCATACATGGGTCTATTTATAGAAACTATGGCATTCATTCACATAAATCCGAGTATGCACCTGCAATGTTTGTTTTTTAAGCCTATGGCTAATCGATACATCCCATTAGGAGCAACCGACGGAGACGTAAATCTAACTTAGTAAATAATAGTGTCCGATTAGCGCTGTGCCTCGTGTTCCCAGATAAGGATTACTCTGTCTGCAAGGGACGTCGTGCACTGCATCAATATTCGCCCCCTAGGCTGCAGGAGAATACTAAGCAGACCGGTGCTTCCGCCCATAGCCCACTACTTCACCGGCTCCCTATGCCATCTACATGAGAATTGAATCTCAACCATCCACAGAATACATCACCTTCAATAGAGCCATCGTGCGTGGCTAAGGAGAGGGTCAGTGCCGGCTGGGTGTAAGTGGGAAGTGCTGTGGGGAAGGGGGTCTAGCATGGCCAGTCCTCTGCCGACTGGTAAGGGGCCTATGTTCCCGGGCTAGAGACAGTGAGCGGTGCCTTTGTGGGCCCCGGGGACATCATTAGAGGTCTATATGCTGCCTGGGCTGGCCCTCACCCTGCATACGCAAGACCGAGAGGAAGAGGACGTCGACTGGGACTGTGCCCTGGAATCTGGAATAGGATGAGCCGTATATTTTGGAATGCTGCTGTAATGGGCAGTTCACTAGTTTCCATCACGACCTTTTCACAACAATTGCAATTGCTATTATCGATATCCCATATTTTACTTATGATATAATAACAAGCTTTATTCATGTTATCAATATAGGGGGGGCAATCAACCAATGAACCTGCCACAATATTGGTACCTTAACATGGCACAACTCCCTTAAGAATAAAATGTCTTCAATCAAAAAACGGTGAGTGGTGTGAGCTGTTGGGTGGAGCCGGGAAGAGTGAGCGTAATCCATTATGAGTAGTTCAGTGACGATATGAAGAAGGCTGACCCTGGATACCGCATCATGCTTAACAATAACCGTGACAACAGAAGAGAGGTAAGAAACGTAGTTAATAATACAATTGATACCATTTGCCATGCATATGACATACATGACACTATCACATAACATATTATAATACATACATGTATACATAATTGTATACATACATGCATACATACATACATACATACATACATACATACATACATACATACATACATACATACATACATACATACATACATACATACATACATACATACATAGAGTCTAATATATTTGTAAGGGAACGCAACTCCCTCAATCTGATATCACCAGTATATCAGCCTCACTACGTCCACTTGTAAAGAGTGGGTACTGGCAGGAATCAATATAGTGCAATGGATTCTGTAATGTTTATCCACCAAAAGGCCATAGCCAGGTCGTTCACCTGCTTTTATCTGGTAACCTTTAGCTTGTGTTCGGTATCTATAGTAGCGCAGGTCGCTTTAAAGTATTGGGTAACAATTTCTGACAATCCATTTGAGAATAAATGATAATCCTCACTTGCCTTAGAGAAGAGTGATATATCAAAAATCTATGTCGTCCTCAACTGTCAGTGGTATTGTGATTAATGTTTATTACTTGAAAAACATATTACTTGTGATTTTGAGACAGTTCGTATGGCATGTTAAACATATAGTCATAAAAGGTATTGAAATTAAATTAAAAGCTGAGCTCATTTCGACTTGTGAAGTCTGATGGTTCAACAAATACCTGAAAACATCAAAACATTGTTTTATATTTATGAGATATACTTCTCTCGTTTCACTCAGGAATGCTATAACTGCTAACAATATTTTCTTTGAGTTATTATATTGCTGGTCTTCAATGACTGGTTTAATGTTCACTATGACGTGAGACAGAGGTGGCCGGGTTCTGATGTTGAAGCAGATACTGGTTCAGCGTGAGTTCATTTGAGAAGCTGGCAGAAGGTGAGTTGGTAAAGATTTAGCACCGTTTCTATTTTCTGATGACGATTTAGCTGAGTGTTTATTGGCTGATAAAGGCATTTACCCAGCAATCGGTACATATTTCACTGAGCTCCATAAGCTTCATATGATATTTCTGAGCAGATGTAGTTTCTACTTTGAACTGATAAGCCTTCTTTTTTACTGCGAAGGGCAGATTTGGCTGAGTTTACATCAACCGATGTACATTTTGTTGGTCTACAGTATAAATGTATTTGGATTCCTATGAAGGGATACAGATTTAAATGACTTCATATGAAGTGATGGTAATTCATCTGTTATAATCTATCGATGACAAAGTCCCCATTGAAAATGTATTGGGCCACAGCAAACTACTACCCATTGTTTTCATGTGGTCTCCAAGCGGCCTCCAAGCGATTGAATACGGGAAATTAGTCCCTTTGTGCAGAAAAGCGAACAAATGGTCGTGAAAGATAGACCTATAATATGGCAATTTCTTTTTACTATTGATGAAAATAGCATTTACATTTACTTTAACATTCCTGGCGTTAATCTATTCAAGACGATCGATAATGAATCCAAAACCGATAGTTTTGTGGCCAGGCGGTTCCGTAAACCACTCAAGGTTGACGCGTAGTAATACACAAGCATTATCGAGCGTATTACTCCTAGTCTCTTGTTTAATGGCCGCCAGTCCACAAAACCAACGATTATTGTATATTTCTCCACTGAGGTGATACAAATCTAGCTGAGCTCCTTTGAGTTTGAGTAGGAATATGAGGCTGAGGAGGGCCTGGCGACAGCATGGCGTGGACGTGGACAACCTGGTGGTGACAGCATCTTCCGCCGGTCTCCTCGGCACCCGGGAGCAGGGCCCACGACGTGGACGTTTGACACCGAACCTCACTTACGCCACAAGACACATCCCTGGTGGCATCTCTCACAATGACCTTCACCACTTGAGGGCGCCCCCCGGCGGTGCCCCGCCATCTGGTGGCTGGGCGGGGCGTCAGGTTGTCGCCACCCTCTTTTACCCGGAGTCTCCCTGGAGCCATCGCCGTTCTCACGGTCATGTGACCGGATAGAGGGTGCCCTCTAGGTCGGTCCCACCCAGCGGGAAGCGGAAGTAGTATGACCCCACAAGATTCGACCAGAGAAAGAAAAAGTTTCTCCAGTAACGTAATATATTGGTCCACATAATTGACAATTCTAGAAAGTTTGTGAACTGTCATGTTTCCATCCTAATAAGAGTGAGAAGTTCATGATATGTGCATCTTACACATATCGAATGCCAATTATTGGTACATTTTTAGTGTGATATAGAAGTTTCAGTGTTTAATAACTAGCTCTTTAATGGATTACTGGAGCTATCTTGTGAGATTGGGACTGCGTTACTCTGGTGAATAACATACTCGCCATACGTAATGCACATACGCCTGCTACAAAAGACTGAACTACTCTGCAATACTGTTTCAGTCGTACTCTGACATGTTTCTTTTTATTTCAGAAAAAAAAACAGACGATAACATCGCCCTGTCGTGGGCGTTCATCCTTGTATAATACAGAACATATATACATCACATACACAGATTACAATGACAACATGGCAATACATACATAGAGGACAATAGCAGCAAACAGCAATACAAAGTGATTTGTCATGTTTAATGTGCTTTATCAAATTTTACTGGGAAAATATATGACGTAGCTTACTTATCGTAGACCTTCTAATTTTAAATACTGATTCAGATAGAAATGATAGGGAAAACATATTCCTTACCTGATTTGAATAAGAAATTTATAGTAATGAAAAGACAGGCACAATACTGCGCAATATTAACTGAAAAGCAAGAGTAACACTATTACTTTTTCAACTACATGCAGTGAAATACGATTGAATGAGCAATAATTACAGGACGATGTGAAATCTCCAAACGTCTTTATGGCAGCAGCAGTCTTCCCTTTTACATGATTGCGAGGCTAACCTTTCCCTAAATTATGATTATATTTCAATGAATATCTTGTGCAGTATCACATTTTAAAGCGGGTTCGTAGGCTGGTCATTTTCTTATTGATACTGCAGCAGATATGATACAGCGCTTTTCATTAGTTGAATTGGATCTTTCGTTGTAATGCGAATCCGGGACAGGCCCCTGAATGCAATTCTAAATGTGGCTTAATTTAAGAGATTTGCTGAAAACCTATATCTGTTCTTTTCATTGTTATGACAGTTTGCCAACTCATCTATGAACCATTCCATTGTCTAGATTCAATAGCAACAACAGTTCCTTTGTTCGTAGTGCCATCGTATTTCTGAATATGATGTCAGGTAACGTGTAATTGGTCCATGCTGACGCTGATGTTAGCTCGGATATGACAGTATCAAAACTTTGAAGGCACGTCAAAATCTAAGGTTTTATCCCAATACCATTGCGTTTCACTGCCGAGTATGCAAACCCTGTCAACTGAATATCTTCATAACAGCTGTAAGAAAAGGACTGAAGCATTGGCGGGCCGATTAAGAATTAACATGGGAAGCTATCCTTTCCTGAGCAGGTCTATGGTACCTACCGAACCCGTTCCAGCCTATGGACGTTTTTTAAAGCTTTATTTCACTTCTTTCTGATGAAACAGCTTATATACAGAATATACGATTTTCAGCTCATCCCGTCATGGAAAGAGTGATAGAGGTACGGTCTAGTTACACATCAAACGAGGATGATACAATCTTCAACAGATATAATATTACAAGGTAGACATATATATGACACACAGTACTATACATGTTAGAATACGGTACAAATTACAAATGCATATCAGAAATGAAAAGCAGTTCAGTTTACCCTAATTAAGAGAATTACCTATCATGGGCGAGTACGAAACTAATAAAGTTCTGGTGACAACATTTATGAGAAATCAGACCTGAATAAAGTACAATTAGGATGGTAGCTAGCTAGAACAAAGCAATATAAACCTCATAGTTTGGTAGGTGTTATATTGTTAGGAATTGATAAAAAAAGAATTACAAAATTAGAAAAAGGAGCATGAAGGAGTGATGACTACTGAAAGAAGAAAGCCGACAAATTGTAAGGCTATGCAGCTCACTATATAACAAATGTCAAACAAACACGATGAATGTGAATATTGAAAGAAAGAAACACTTCCTAAAAGAATTCTTTGATATCATTCTACATTCATACTAAGGGGCTCGTGAGTTTGGCCTCTGAATTCGTGCGATAACACTACAACATTAGTTTTCTAAATAAAACTATTTTAAGAACTCTTTCTCATATTACTAATTCTCTCAAACAAAAATAAATGTAAGTGAGACTCTTTAACCAAATGGTAAGTTTGTGAAAATATTTGTGTCTAGAACTACATACTGGATGTCACAGACAAAGATCAAGACTCTAGTGTCTTAGTCTGGAATTTACAGCAGTGAAACCACTTAGGCCACTGGGTTCTGATGGCGAATCCCAGATGTCAAAGCCAAGATTGAATTACCAAGCGTGAGGTGAATGGCCTAAGACAAAGTGTTTAAGAAAATAACTGCACCAGCCCTTCGTGTGTCCTAATGGCGTTTCAAACCCCATTAAGTCTAACATAACACGTATAAGATTTAGATAGTGCTAGCTCGCTGAGGTTACATTCTGCCATTGGCGTCAGTATAGCACTTCCACTTTGCCTTCCAAATGGACGTGGAAATTACGATCGGTAATGAACCAATTCTGTCAGAGTGCACAGTGAGGCGGAGCTATTCCTTATATATATGCAACCTCAATTACAGCTAAAACCCTCCCCACCCTGCTTGTGTAAGAGTCGACCAACTGTGATTATTGTCTGATTGTTGCTGTAGACAAGTGCCCTGCAGCGGAAGTCCTCAAAGGGATCTTAATCGCTTGTAGGGATGTAGCGAAGGCTCCCACCTCCGTTCCTAAATAATAAAGACCCAGACTTATTGCCTCAATAAACGCGGGAAGCCGTGCGTGCCTGTTATTACCAAGACTGGCGCCGAGTAAGAGAGCAATTAGATACTGAGCATCCCAATATGTGTGTACAGGCAATATGCCCCTGCAGATGACCCCAGAAGGGAAAAAAAGATGGGGTGAGGAGAAGGGCGTTTCAAACACATTCTGATTGAGCACAGCGCAGCCTGTAATTGTGAGGGGTATGGCAGGATTAGTAGGAGACGTCGGAGTTATCAATTCCGCACTGGTACCTCTTCCAGAAAAACATGCGTGTGTGCAGCTCGCACTGGTGGCTTCTAAAGCCGGGGGTCGCGCGGAGGTGATCGGGGTTAGGAGGGGGAGCAGGCCGTGAGCAGTTGGCGGTGGCGCGTGCTCGGCCGCCGTCGAGTACGCACTTTGTGAGCTGTTCCCGATGCCTTGTTAGCGGTTCATTGGGCGGACTTTGTGTCTCACTATTAGACACTGGAGAGCCCGTCTGCGCACGTGTGGGCTGCAGGGGAGTGACGCTGGGTGGGAGGAGATATGGGGGTAGTCGTAGAAAAAAAGTAGTCAGAGGAGAATAGGGAGAGAGCGAAAGAAGAGGCACTGGAGGAGAGAGAGGGTCCATGAGCAGCACGCGAGCAGCTCCTTGGAGTAATGAGCCGTTGAAATATACGGCGCACTGGGTGCGTGTGTGCGGAGGTGGCGTGGGAGACTGTTGAACGGAATGGAGCACCGCGTGTGGGTCTGTGTGGGAGGGGTTTACGTTGTCACCAGCAGCGGGAACACACCATCCACCATTCTCATTCTTAGTGCCAACTTTTCACTGAGAGTGAGAACAATACGTGGAGTTCACCAAAGACGGACGAGGATGGAAATCTCTGTGTGTGTGGATAGAGACAAGGGGTTGGGGAGAGGCTGGTAGGTGGACACCTTTTACAGCAAGGAAAGGTGGTTGCCTCTGGTTGGTGAGAGAATCGTTGGCTGGAGTGAGAGAGAGCGAGATGAAGGGGTCCGTTACACTCGGGGTCAGGCGGGTGTGTATACTTAAGCACCGGTCTACAGCAAGGCCAAACGATCCCCACTCAAAGTGTAGTGTGGTGCTCCATGCATTCTCACCCTTCACTCTCACCCCATATACGGCACGCCAATGACGCGGGTCGTTTCGTACGCACGCATCAATAGTGGCTGGCAAAAAGAAAATCAGTGCACGAATTGCAAATGGGAATAGGGCTTTACTTTTAACTCTCCTACAAAGCATTAATAGGCATGGCGTGCCTTGAGGCACACCCTGATGGGTGAAGTCGACTAGCGCCAACACTTACGTGGCGCTGTATGTGTTTGTCATTAAAGGGTTTTTACTCTCGTTTGAAGCAGCAGGTTGGGCGGCACACGCTGTTAAAGGGATTGGAATCGGGCGTATTGCGCGGACGCACACTATTGATCCTCTACGATTCGGACCCTTTTGTTCTTAGTTCCTCGACGCCAATGAAAGAGACAGAGCATGGCGAGTATGTGGCGAGTAGCGGCACCTACAGCAGGAGCAGGCTTTTATTTACACAGTCCACTGTAGTTCGGCAGACGTGGAAACTGCAGCAGCGCCGTCTAGCGTGCGTGTCGGTAAAGGGAGCATGTCATATGAGTAGGCTGAGCTGCTTTCTTTTACAACGTGTCGTTTTAATCATCGTCGTCCCTGGATCATTTTTATGTTGTCCTTTCATAACATCTGTGCAACTTTTGAAGAAAGAAAACCCGGGGAAAGAAACACACACACATAGAGTGCTCTCCTCGTGATGCTTCTCGACTTATCCCCCTGACTTTAGAAAACAACAGGACATTCAAAAGAAACAAAGTGAGATATGCAGAGTTTAAGGACATACATCTTTGATTGACATTATACATACATAAAGCCGTAGCTTTGTCCTGTGTCTGATGTAAATTCAGTTAAATAAAAACAATCATACTTATAGTTATCTAAAATAGATTCTCCTGAATGATGCGAGTGCTTGCGACAATTGTCTCACGGCATTTAGGGAGGAATCCATCGACACATATGCAACAAAGGCATCGTGTTAGGGATGCAATAAAATCCGTGGACGAATAGCAAATAGCATATAAGTTGTGAAAGGTGTTACTATAAACCCGAAAGTATGTCCTTCTTTCACATTTACTTTCATTCGCTGCATGTCTAGCAGTTAAGCAGCGCCACCGTTCGTGAGGTTCGCACCCGCTCTATGTGACAACGAGTTGAATTTCTTGTCAGATCATCTGCCAAGCCTAATTCATCACGTGAGCCTGAAGGGTGGAGGTAACCAGTGCTATTGACATCTTCCTTCCCACAGGGTGTAAAATTCGAGCAGGCCCGCTGAGTAAGCGAAACCATACGATTCGTCATGACAAAACAATGCCTAGTCTGTTAGCGCCATTCTTGAATTTCTATTAAGATGGATGTACCAACCTGAGTAACAGAGACGAATACCTATCATTCCCCTGAGTGCGATCTGGTGGTAATCCCTTCTGGTTTACACCACAAGGTGTAGTAGCAAGCAATTGGCTTTATGGAAATATCTAGTCAGATTGTTGTTCTGAGGTCAGAGACAAGGTGTTGAAAGAGTTCATTAAGGGTTTAAAAATTGTTTATGTTATATAGGCCTACCCCCGATCATCTAGTGTTTCCATCTGCTGGCGAAAAGGGCACCGATTATATATAGACTCAGCCGAATCAGCCGATGGTCATACTTCCGAAATTATCGATGGCAGTCAGGAAAAAACGCTGTTTTCTTCATGAAAATCTATGTAGTCCCCGACCGAATTTCGACACTAAAATTCATTCTGTCACCAATTAATTCAACAGAGAAATATTTTTTCTCCCGTACAAAATGTCAGTCGGTGGTACAGTATTATCTAATCTTGGAGAAAAAGATCGTTGACCCTTTTTCTTTCCACCTGATCATTATTGCACAAAAAGTATCACATAATTAGTTAGTTGTGTCAAATGCCATGGTCGCTGGCCATAATCGGTAGCTGGAAACGCCAAGACTTACAAAGACTTCACAAACGTTGCAGAAGATATGAATATATTTTCTTTTTCCTTTTAAAAATTGTTTATTTTTTTTAAAGCAGAATATTTTGTAATTGTAGATTTTCGTGATTGTAAGTTTCGTATTTTGTAAAGGGACGTGAAAATATGAATAGATTTAAGGTGTATAAACACATTTTTTTCTAAATTTAGAACGCAATGTATTCGACGCATAAGACGCAACCTATCTAACATTTGCCCGATGACATGTCTGCTCATTAAATGTAGTCACACACTCACCAATTTTGTTTTATTTTTGGTATCGATCATGATCATTAATGAAATGTCATCACTTGGCCAAAGGGATATTTTCAAGTTGTCCCCTCGTAACAAGACAACATTAATAATGTCACTCCTCGTATCTTCTTATTTGATCATGAATGCAGTAATTTGATGAACATCCTATTGCCACCAAAGTCAGTGTTCATTGTGCTATTGATCTGATTAAACAATCCACTGCTTTCATCCAGCATACTTTCCGAGAGTGCTGAGTGTACACTGCACGCGAACGTAATACCCTATTTACACAAATTATCATATCATGTGATTACAACACGTGACAGACGACAATTCAGTGATTACATAATATACAATCAGTCCACTTGATATCGACCCCTCTCCTCATAAAGGCTGCTAATGGGGCGCCTATAGCATCTGCATAAGTTAGACAAGAGCCGTGCATGCCAACTTCCTATTGCTGAATCAATCGTCACGGCTACAGAAATTTAATTTGTTTTAATGCCACTATGAATCTTAGATATATATG